>JAKSZT010054487.1:132181-298254 GCA_026826555.1 Tolypeutes matacus | reverse complement strand
ATCCTGGGGCCTTGCCATCAACCATAGACCACAGTTCACATCGTAGACCACACTCTCTCCCACACAGTTCTGAATGGTGTGTGCTGATTTAAAATGGCCTACATCCGTTGCCACAACGGCACTCAGGACAACCTCCAAATCCCGAAAAAGCCCCTGTATTTCAACTGCACATCCCCTCCCTGCCCTGAAAGTGTCCAGTGGCCACTGGCTCCACCTCACTGTTATAATTTCTTCCATTGCTAGAATCACCATGTATGTACAACAGAATACCATCAAGTCCACTCTAGTCCATAGTTCTCCCCCCAATCCTGAGGGGACTGGGATGGTGATGTCCACTCCACCTCCAAGTGAGAGAGGGCTTATATGCCATGGATATGGTGGGTGGGATGATCCTGCCTGCAGATGCAGGCCATCTACATTCCCTGGGATGGCCGTTGCCCATCATTGTCTCCTCGCCAGGTGACTTGGATGAGTCCATTGAGCTGTAGGGTAGGAGTTGCAGCTCCACCGAGATTCCACGCACACATGGCACAAAGGTAGGCCAGAGGCTCCAGTCTCTGGAAGTATACCTAAAAACTCCAGCATCACATATAGGTTTGAATAGAAGGGACCGATGAACCATGTGCAGGGAGGACTTATTTGAGTCCAATTCTGTCACTCTCAAGAGCACAGATTCCAAAATAGAGCCCACTGATAAGGCATCAGTCTCTGGGGCTATCCCCCCTTATATAGGACCTGGGTGTCTCCAGAGCTCTCTGGAGCCCCTCTGTGTGGGGTGATATGCACTTTGATGTTCTATGAGCTCCTACTGAGGTGTGCGTAAGCGATACCTCTGGGATGACCTCCCGACTCTCTTTGAAGTCTCTTAGCCACTTGAACTCATTTGTCTTTACCTTTTTCCCCTTTTATTCAAGGTCTTTTTCTAGTTGTGTTGCCAGTTGTCACTTGGTATTAATCCCTCGTTGCCAGGGAGGCTCATCCCTGGGAGTCATGTCCCACATTGGGAGGAAGGTAATGCATTCATATGCTGAATTTGGCTTAGAAAGAGGCCACATTTGAGCAACAAGGAGGCTCTCAGGTGGCAAATCTTAGGCACCCCATAACAGTAAGCTAAGTTTCAGTTACAAGAGCAAAGACTCATAAGGGTAGTCATCAATAAAAAGAACTCATCAGTGGGCCATCCTCTTTTGACGGACACTGTCCCTGCACTCAGAGGACTGTTGCTGCTCCCTTGGAGAATGTGGCAGAGCTCTCCAGGCTAGGAATTCAGATTCCCCCATTTATTGTGTGATTGTCCACCCACCGTGACCATGCCCCATCCTTTGATCTTTTGAATAATTTTGTATATCTTTCATGTATATTTGGATGAACTTACTCCCATGAATCCCCCCTCCCAGACCCTCTCCCACCAATAATCCCCTGCAGTACCCATTGTAACCCTTCTGTGATCTAAATCTTCCATGAACATGAAGTCCATAAAATAATCAAATACACTTAATAGGAAAAAGAAAGAACAATGGTAAGCTTATATGCAAGAGACAAACATAAGGAAACTCAGGAAAAGAAAAAAAAAAAAAAACCAAACAAACAATCAAGCAAAAAACAAAACAAAACAAAATATAATTAGTGGATTGGGACATTCCAAAAAGAGGGGAAAAAAGCAAAAGAAATGTCTTTAAAATATATATATATATATATTTATTTATTTATTTATTTATATATATATATTCTTTTTTTCCTTTTATCACTGTGTTATCGGATGTCCGGTGTGCCGTGACACCTTCCCCCTCTCAATCCCCATTGTCTCCCAAATTTTCATTTAATTTTCAAAGATGTTTTAGGTCACATCAAATTCACACATGGAGTACCAGAGACTCCCAGATACCAACCCCCCCTTTTCCCCACCCCATATTAACCCCCCCCTTTTTTTGATTTTAGCATTGTTATAACTGTTATACAGATAGCAAAATATAGCAACTAAACATTGTCAATGATTTACAGTATAGTTTACAATTTAGACCATACAGTTTAATAAATTTTAATGATATTTACCATGTCCTGTGTCCATTACTGTAAGTTAATGAAAAACCTTTCCCATGACCACTAAATACCCCATTAGATCTTAACTGTTCCTTCCTCACCACCCACCTGGGGCATATGACACTCCCCTGTCTTGACTCATGGAATGTCAAGATTCATAGTTACAAGCCCTGGGTATTTGAACCTGCCCTTCCTAATCTACCCACCTGTCAACACTGCATCACCAAACCCAGTAATATCACTACCCATTTGTCCTATCCTTCAATATGCAACTATACTCTATTCCTTTACCATAGATTATGTCCATATGGGTGATGGCTCAGAGCCTGCTCTTCTCTTTCTCTCCCTTGTTAACCCATCTTTCAGATAATGGTTCTCAGAGACTGCTCACTTTCCTCAGTTCAAATCAGTGAGGTCATATCCTGTTCATCCTTCAGTGCCTGGCTTGCTTCACTCAACATAAGGTCTTCAAGATTCATCCACGTTATTCCATGTGTTAGCACTTTATTCCTTCTTACAGCTGAGTAAAATTCCATTATATGTATGTACCACATTTTGCTTATCCATTTGTTTGTTGATGAGCACCGGGGCTGATTCCAACTTTTGGCAATGGTGAACAATGCCGCTATGAACATTGGTGTGCATATATCTGTTTGTGTCTTTGCTTTCAGTTCTTCTGGGTATATACCCAGCAGTGGAATTACTGGATCATATGGAATATCTATTATTAATTTTCTGAGGAACCGCCAAACTGTCCTCCACAGTGACTGGACCATACCACAGTCCCACCAGCAGTGGATGAGGGTTCCTATTCCTCCACATCCTCTCCAACATTTAGTGTCTCCTGTTTTTTTAATAGCTGCCATTTTGATGGGTATAAGATGGTATCTCATTGTAGTTTTGATTTGCATTTCCCTGATAGCAAGCAATGTTGAGCATTTTTTCATGTGCTTTTTAGCCATTTGTATTTCTTCCTTGGAGAAGTGTCTTTTCACTTGACCATTTATTAAATGGGTTGTTTGTCTTTTTATTTTCGAGGTGAAGGATTTCTTTATATATGCAGGATATTAGGCTCCTATCAGATATATGTTTGCCAAATATTTTTTCCCATTGGGTAGGCTGCCTTTTTATTTTCTTAATAACATCCTTTGAGGTGCAGAAGTTTTTAATTTTGATGAGATCCCATTTATCTATTTTTCTCTTGCTGCTCGTGCTTTGGCTGTGAAGTTCATGAAATCATTTCCTATTACAAGGTCCTGTAGATGCTTCCCTACATTATCTTCCAAGCTTGTTATGGTTTTGGCTCTTATATTTAGATCTTTGATCCATCTTGAGTTGATTTTTGTATAAGGTGTGAGATGGTATTCTCCTCTCATTCTTTTGGATATGGATATCCAGTTCTCCAAGCACCACTTGTTAAAGAGGCCATTCTCTTCCAACTGAGTGGGCTTCGTGGCCTTGTCAAACATCAGATAACTGTATATGCGAGGATTTATATCAGAACTCTCAATTCTGTTCCATTGGTCAGTAGGTCTATCCTTGTGCCAATACCATGCAGTTTTGATCACTGTAGCTTTGTAGTATGTTTTAAAGTCAGGTAGTGTGATACCTCCAACCTCATTCTTCTTTTTCAATATGTCTTTGGCAATTCGGGGGCTCTTGCCTCTCCAAATATATTTTGTGGTTAGTTTTTCCAGTTCCTTAAAAAATATAGTTTTGACTTTTATTGGGATTGCATTAAATCTGTAGATTAGTTTGGGTAGGATAGACATCTTGATGATGTTTAGTCTTCCTATCCATGAACAGGGGATATTTTTCCATTTATTTAAGTCTTCTTTGATTTCCTTTAACAGTGTTGTGTAGATTTCTGTATATAAGTCCTTTACATCTTTAGTTAAATTTATTCCTTGATATTTGATTCTTTTAGTTACTATTGTAACTGGTATTTTTTTCCTGATTTCATCCTCAGTTTGCTCGTTATTGGTGTATAGAAATGCTACTCATTTTTGAGCATTGATCTTATAGCCTGCAACATTACTGAACTCCTTTATAAGTTCTAGAAGCCTTGTTGTCGATTTCTCAGGGCTTTCTAAGTATAGGATCATGTCATCTGCAAATAATGAAATTTTTACTTCTTCTTTTCCAATCTGGATGCCTTTTATGTCCTTTTCTTGTCTCAGTGCTCACGCAGGTACTTCTAAGACAATGTTAAATAGGAGTGGTGATAGTGGGCATCCTTGTCTATTTCCTGATCTCAGAGGGAAGGCTTTCAGGATTTCACCATTGAAAATGATGTTAGCTTTCGGTTTTTCATATATACCCTTTATCATATTCAGAAAGTTTCTGTGTATTCCTTTCTTTTGCAGTGTTTTTATGAGGAAAGAGTGCTGTATTTTGTTGAATGCTTTTTCTGCATCTATAGAGATGATCATGTGATTCTTTTCTTTCAATCTGTTTATGTGGTGTATTACATTGATTGATTTTCTTATATTGAACCATGCTTGCAAACCCGGGATGAAACCCACTTGGTCATGGTGTATAATCCTTTGATATGTTGTTGAATACGATTAGTAAGTATTTTGTTGAGGATTTTAGCATCTAGGTTCATTAGAGAAATTGGTCTGTAATTTTCCTTTCTTGTGGTATCTTTATTTGGTTTTGGTATTAGGGTAATGTTGGCATCATAGAATGAGTTAGGCAATATTAATTCTACTTCTATTTTTTGGAAGAGCTTAAGTAGAATTGGTGTTAGCTCTTTCTGGAATGTTTGGTAGAATTCAGCTGTGAAGCCATCTGGTCCTGGGCTCTTCTTAGTTGGGAGGTTTTTGATGAATGAGTCTATCTCTTTACTTGTAATTGTATGTTGAGTTCATCTATTTCTCCTTTCATCAATGTAGGCTGTTTGTGGGTTTCTAGAAACTTGTCCATTTCCTCTAAATTATCATTCTTGCCGGCATATAATTTTTCAAAGTATCCTCTTATGATACTCTTTATTTCTGTGGGATCAGTAGTGATATCCCCTTGCTCATTCCTTATTTTATGTATTTGCATCTGTTCTCCCTTTTTTTTTTTTTTTTTTTTTTTTGTTAGTCTAGCTAAGGGTTTGTTAATTTTATTGATATTCTCGAAGAACGAGCTTTTGGTTTTGTTTATTGTTTCCAGTGCTTTCTTATTCTCTATTTCATTTAGTTCTGCTCTAATCTTTGTTATTTTCTTCTTTGTACTTCCTTTAGGTTTAGTTTGTTGTTGTTTTTCCAGTTCCTCCAAGTGTGCTGTTAGGTCTTCAATTTTAGCTCTTTCTTCTTTTTTAATATATGAATTTATGGCTATGAACTTCCCTCTCAGGGCTGCTTTCGCTGCATCCGATAGGTTTTGATATGTTGTGTTGTCGTTTTCATTAGTTTCAAGGTAATTACTGATTTCTTTTGAGATTTCCTCTTTGACCCACTGTTTGTCTAAGAGTGTGTTGTTTAACTTCCGTATCCTTGTGCCTAACCTGTTTCTCTGGCCCTTAGTGATTTTCAATTTCATTCCGTTGTCATCAGAGAAATTACTTTGTATAATCTCAATCTTTCTGAATTCATTGAGAGGTGTTCTGTGGCCTAGCATGTGGTCTATTTTTGAGTATGTTCCATGTGCACTCGAGAAGAATGCATATCCTGCTGTATTTGGGTGTAGTGTTCTATATATGTCTTTTAAATCCAGGTCTTCTAATTTATTGTTGAGTGCCTTAGTTTCTTTATTGATTCTCTGTCTAGATGTTTGTCTAATGTGATGGTGGTGTGTTGAAGACCCCTGCTATAATTGTAGCGGCATTTATTTCTCCTCTTAGTTTTTCCAGATTTTGCCACACGTATTTTGATGCACCCCGATTAGGTGCGTAAATGTTGATGATTGTTCTCTCTTCTTGAGAGATTACTCCTTTTACTAATATGTAGTGTCCATCTTTGTCTCTTACAATAATTTTGCATTTAAAGTCTAGTTTGTCTGTTATTAGAATAGCTACTCCTGCCCTTTTTTGGCTATTGTTAACTTGTAAAATTGTTTTCCAGCCATTCACTTTCAGCCTCCTTTAATCCCTGGGTTGAAGGTGGGTTTCTTGTAGACAGCATATAGATGGATCATATTTTCTTATCCATTCTGCCAATCTGTGTCTTTTGATTGGTGAATTTAATCCATTAACATTCAGTGTTATTACTCATAACGAATTTCTTACCTCAGCCATTTTTTCTTTGGGTTAATGTATGTCATATGTTGTTTTGTTTCTCTTTTTGTCTTTTCAGTTGTTTTTAAACTCTCCTCCATCTCTCTCTCCCTTGTTTTTTACTTTCAATTTGTAGAGATTCTTTAGTATTTCTTGAAGTGCTGGTGTCTTATTGACATACTTTCTGAATTTCTGTTTATCTGTGAATATTTTGAACTCTCCATCATTTTTGAATGCCAATTTTGCTGGATAGAGAATTCGTGGCTGGAAATTTTTTTCTTTTAGTGTTTTGACTATGTCATACCACTGTCTTCTTGCCTCCATGGTTTCAGCTGAGAAATCAGCACTTAATCTTATTGTGCTTCCCTTGTATGTGATGGTTCTCTTTTCTCTTGCTGCCTTGAGTATTTTCTCTTTGTCTTGAGCATTGGACATTTTGACAAGTATATGTCTTGGAGTTGGCCTGTTAAGATTTATACTATTAGGGGTGCGCTGTGCTTCCTGGATCTGCACATCCATCTTTCTCAATAGGGTTGGGAAGTTTTCAGCCATAACTTCCTTCAACACTCCTTCTGTTCCTTTTCCCTTCTCTTCTTCTTCTGGGATGCCCATAATGCGTATGTTTGTGCGTTTTGCGTTATCGGTTAATTCCCTGAGCCCATGATGGATTTTTTCTATCTTTTTGTCTATCTGTTCTACTATGTCTTTGATTTCAGCTGTATTGTCTTCCATATCACTAATTCTTTCCTCTGCCTGTTCAAATATGCTGTTATGTGAATCCAGCTTCTTTTTGATTTCTTGGATTGTGCCATTGTTCACCATCATATCCATTACCTTTTTAGACATGTTTGCAATTTCTTCAGTATGTTCTCCCATTGTCTTCTTTATATCCTTAATCTCTTCCTTCATTTCTTTAAGTTGGTTCATGATATTTGTTTGGATAGCTTTGATTAGTTGTTTGATGTTCTGCATTGCTTCCTGGTTTTTATTTTGTTCATTGGATTGGTCCATGTTTTCCTGTTTCTCAGAGTCATTTGTATTTTTTGTTGCCCTCTGGTCATCATATTATCTTTGGGTTTGTTCAGTTGATTAGCTTTTCTCTATACTCTAGGGTTTTATTTAGCTGGTGGTTCTGCGTGTGAGTTACATTTTCTCTTTGGCACTTTTTCTTCTTATTTTATTTCCTTGCTTCTTTCTATGTTCCCTTGAAAGTAAAAGATTAGGGTCAGAGGAATAAAAAGATGAAAGGAAGGTAGAAGGATAATAGTAATTTTGATAAAAGTTAGAAGAGGGGCCAAATGAGACTTAGTGAGATGAATATTTAAGTTGTTTAGGCAGTGTAGAGTAATAGGAAAAAAAAGTGGAGTTCCTACAATTGACTGGGAAAACAAATGGAGGAATATATGTATATAGTGATTTAGAAGGCTAGAATTATGAGGAGGGAGAGAAATAGTATAGAAAGGGCTGAAAGGAAAAAGTTAATACTAATTAAAAAAAAAAAAGAAAACAAAATAGATGGAATAGAAATTGACACCCTTAAGTTGTGGGCCTATGAAAAAATGTTGTATCTAAGAGCCACAGCATAAAACAGAAGGCAGAATGATTAAGGAAGGATAAGCAATAGTTTGGAATACAAAATCAATATAAACAGCGAGTGGGAAATTACTGAAGAAGGAGCACAGCAAAGAAGCGACAAGCTAGCAGTACCTATAAAAAAATGAAAGAAAAAGAAAGGGGGGAGTAAAGAGGAAAGAAAAACAAGAGACCAGAAATAAACAGAGAAAAATCAAAGATCCACACAGGCAAGCAGTCAAACAGAGCTAAGGAGGGTCAATGATTCCCCTAGGGTCCACATGGATCCTCTCTGTCTGCTTGTGTTTATCAAGCAATTTCCCCGCAGAGTTCTATATGCAAGTCCTGAAACAGCTTTTAGTTATTAAACTAAATTAAAAAGAATTTATTTTTCATTTATTGAAGTGACCTCACTTTTTTTTTTTTTTTGGCCAAATACAGGACCCAAAATAATTCCTCCTCTAGACCAACCCCCTTACGGAAGGGACCTTAGCTGGGCTCGTGGAAATTAATCAAGCACATCCCACTTCCTGGACTCCCCAGGGTAGCTGTAGCTCTGATGTTAGTCAGTGCAGAGTGCTAAAGACAGCAGACTCTGCCCCTTCTGGAGCCGAGCACCAGCATCCCTGGGTTGCTATGTAAATCAGTTTGACTGCAGATTCTCCTCTCTTCTCAGCCTGATGCTGCTTCAGGTCGGCCTATCTACTCCCCAAAACTTGGGGCGGTCCAGGCAGCTAGATCGATGGCAAAAAATAAAAATAAAAAATTTCCTTCCCTGTCCTCCAACAGAACCTTCCCCCTTTTGGGAAGTGTCCCCTCTTTCTGGCTCCACGGCAGCCTGGGGCTTATCCCTGGGCAGCTAGGCAAATCAACTCCCTCCCCCAAACAGAATCACCCCTCCCATCCACCTGGTGCCGATTCGCTCTGGCTGTTCTGTTCACCCAAGGTCCAAGGGGCTCCAGGCAGCCAGATCCCCAGAAAATAAAACTTTCTCGCCCCGCTCGCGGCTCCAACTGGCCGTTTTTTTTTTTTTCTCCCTAACAGCGAGGCTCAGCCGTCCATGCCAACCACTACCGGCAGGCTTAAAACTCACGAATCTCTACTGTTTTGTCCATGCCGTTGATCCGCGCAGATAGATGTCCCAAGCCTCTCACTCCACGCGTGCACAGCATAGACCCCCGGGCAGGACCCCGTCCACAATCCGCCTTGCTCTGGGAGCTTGCAGTGTGTGCCCTCCTACACTAACGCCAACTTGGCCCCGTCTCCTCTGGATATGATTTCATATGTGTATGTAATGTATGAAAAAAGATGGCATTTAAAATCAGTGAAGAAAAGATAGGCGATTCATTTAAAGATTTTGGGGCTGCTGGGTAGACATATAGCAAGGTAACAGTGTTCCCCCATCACAGAATCTGTTTGGACATGTCCCTTGGGCATCTGGCCAGTCCTTGCCTCAGGTTTGTCACTCACTTGCAGGCTTCCTTGTTGGATCTTCTCTACTTTTGGTATCCCTTCCATTAATAGTTTTTTAGCTCTTTAACTGGTTTTTCTGAATACTGCTGTCCACTTCTGTTTCTTGTTCTCCATGTTCCTTTTGAACGATTTTTGGCAGGTAAAAGGGAAATTGTTATGCTGCCATTTTCAAACCATAGGCTCCAATTCTACATTTATTTTTAAATTTAGATCTCAGAATGCACGCACAGTTCTTTTCCTTTCTTCTCCCCAGTGTAGGCTGGAGCCATGACTCCAGGGGCCTGGAGAAGTGTCTGAGTGTGGCAAGGGGCAAAAGGAGAAGCTTAGTTTGCTCTTTCTACACTTTTCTTCTTTATTTCTCTTTCAATTCTTCCTTCCTACTTGTGGCAAAGAAGAAGAGGATAGGAAGACCTGCCTGCTGATGGGACACCCAGGATCCAGGTGGCTGTCTCCCTTCTAGAACGTGTTTGATCTCCAGGGTACCCTGCTTAGCTAGCTCTCCTCCAGGACTCATGCATGTGTTACTCAGAGGCGACCCTGAAGTCTCATTATTCCTCTGCTCCCTGACATAAAGGCCTTGCTCCAGCGTTTGGCCTTTTGGCCAATCTTATCTCTTCTAGTCACTGAGTTAATCCCATCCCTGCTGATGGAGTTTCCTCACTCAGCAGGCCCGCATCTTAGGGGCAGTACCTGAAAGCTGGCATAAGCCACCACCTTCTGTGGTTACCACCTAACCCACAGGAAAATGATTTATCTGGGCACCAGAAATGCTTCAACACTACTCTGTCTTTCAGCTCTGCCATTCCCTACTAATTCTCTTCACCACTTTTCAAATAGATCAGATCATCAAGTCTGCTGGCAATGCAGACATCTAACTAGGGAACTAAATGCCATTCTCTCCTTCTTGAAGGCATTTTCAATTTTGTGGGGGGCAAGTCTCCTCTCAACTTCCAAGAGAAAGAAAAGTCTCACCCGATAATCATTGCTCCCCACACACCTTTAGAAGGATGCAGACCTTTCTATCTCCCATACTCCATATTAAATTGACTCAGAGTCAAGTGGTGGGGTAGGCTCTGGGACCACTCAGTAACTCCTACAGGACACAGGCTACCCCAACAACTGGGGACTCTGCACTTAGAACCTAGGGTATACCTCACCTTTCTTCCCCTGCTATTGACATTAGCAGAGATAATGGGATGACTGGAAAATTCCCTCCACATCCTGTAGTCCATGTTTGCAGATCCTCTGTGGTCTCAGTTGTTTCTCTATGACCCTATTCTGACTCAAAGTTTAGCTCTCTTTCTTTACCTAAAGACCATATTCCTAAAAACTAAAAAATACATGTGATGGTTAATTTTATGTGTCCACTTGTCAAGTCAATGCTGTCCAGGTATTTGGTCAAACACTGGCCTAGTTGCTGTGGAGGTATTTCATAGATAAGATTAGCGTCCATAAGGGGTTGACTTTAAGTAAAGGAGATTGACCTCCACAACGGGGTTGGGCCCATTCCAACCAGGTGGAGGTGTTAAAAGTGAGAATTGAGGGTTTCGAGAATCAGAAGGAATTTTACTTCCAAACTACATCCTCCCCTCCTCCCTGGCCTTGCTTATTTTAAGTCATCTTACCAGTCTGCAAATATATCTACTCATGACTGTGACATCCAGTGGAATTATTTTCTCCTCCAAATAAATCACATACAAAAATTTGATGAAAATTCTTTGTGTGTTTTTTGTACATATCTTTGATAAAAATGGGGAAAGCACAGAGCTCTCTTTCAGGCTAAAATTGATCCATTAATCAATATTTCTGGTTACATTGTTCAATAGTTATAAATCTTTCTTGGAAGACTTTTATTTAAACTTCATTCTTATCACTTTGTCTTCATAACATGGCAATCTGTATAACGGTTGCTAAAATCAAGATATTTCAAGTCTATGGTAAATTGATCTGCCTTATGTTCTATTATGATTTTGTGTCTTAGTTTCCTCATCTGTAAACATTATTAAATTGGGTAATAAATGCAAAGATCTTTGAAGACTGCCTGCACATTGAAAGCATTTAATAAATGTTAGTAATTGTTACTCTTGTTAGGAAATAATAACAATGTTTCTGGTTTGGGCTGTACAGAACATCCTGGAATTAACAGTATCTTAACTTTAGTATTCTTTAAACTTTTTTGTTTTCCAAGATCTCCAATAGATCATTAGCAAAAGTTGTGGCACCATTTCAAGCATATTATTAAACAATATTTAATGTCCATGAAAGCCAACGATGTGGTAGTGCTATCTTACTCATGAGTGACTCACTTAAATAAGGCAGAAAAAATCCTTATTCTCTTGGAGATGATATTCTTCATCTAAACATAAAGATAAGAAAGAAAGAAATATAGCATATGCTAGATGGCAGTAAGTGCTATTAATAAGTAAAGTGAAGCATGGGACCAGATCAGATAAACCAGAGTTTATCACGTGTAAAGGACTAAAAAAGAAAGACAGCTTGTCTATAATTTAGTGATAGCAGAGGCAAGTGGCTTCAGATGAGACTGGAGTTATGGATAAAAGACTGATCATGCAGGGACAAAATATGATTTGGGTTGTTAGTCAAAGGGAAGTTGGATGGACTGAGGATGGGGAGTGACATGGTGAGTGTGGACCACTCCAGCTTTTGTGCACAGCATGGATTTGTGGTAAACCAGGTTTTTATGTTTTAGACATGTTTAATATATGACAGTTGTTGGGGAAAGATGCTAAATTGACAGTAGGGAATAAAAGTCCCTATCTCAAAATAGAGGCCTTGGTTAGAATGTAAATTTGGCGGTCATTATGCAATGATGACATAATATACCTGATATTAACAGATTCAGCAGGGAAAGAGGTTGGAAGGCTGATCCATAAGGAATTAAATGGTTTGATTGTTTAAGAGAGGAGGAAACCCCTTATATGGAATGAGGAGAAGTCACAGAATTTTGGAGCATTAGGCTCATGGACTGGGAGCCAAGAGATGCAGTAGACACAAATGAATAATCCTTTGTGACATCAAATTCATCTGAGAAGTTATCAAGAATCTAGATTGAATAGTTATCAAAGGAGTTTATAGCAGTAGAGGGAAACAGTAATTCTGAAAAGTTCTGATACCAAAACTTTTTAAAATAGCCTAGATAAAAATATAATTTGTGTTGCATAGCTAAACTAGCAGGAAGTAAGTTATTCTCCAAAGTGTGATCATTTCCCAAAATGGGGTGATGCGGCTGAATGTACAATCAGAGCATTGAGGGGAAAGCATGGACAAATGGAGAGGCAACCCTACAAAAGCAAATGCCCTATCATTACTTCAATATAGATAGCAAGATTTGGGGAAGTAGCTAGGCAATGGAGAGAATAAACCTGAGACTCGCTTAATAAGCCACAGACTAGACAAGATCTGATGTGGTCCCCAGAGGGGAGTGTCCCCAGCACGCAGAAGTGACTAACACAAATATATTCTGGAGGAAAGCATTCTCAGTTTAGATTCAGGTTACGTTTCTAGGTTTGTCAAATGTTAGTGTCAACCAAATCAATCAAAGTTCAGTAACTATCCAAGGAAACAAACCATCCTTGCAAGACATAAGAAGGAAAAAAATTAACCTCGAGGGCAGTAAATATTGGAATTAAAGCACATTAAGCATAAAATAATGAATGTATGGACTATTTAAAGACATAAAATGTTTTTTTTACCACGAAAATGAATGGATAATTAGATACTAACATAAAAAGGGATGATTTTAAAAGTAACCAATAATTTTCCAAAAAAAATAAAACAAAAAATGTATGCATTACACAGTAGATTAGACATGACTGAAAGAAAAAAAAAGTGAAATGGAATAAAGAACTGTATAAATTATTCAAGAGGTAGCATAGTTAAGCAGGGAATGTAAAATATGCAAGAGAGGATCAGCAAGATGGCAGCAGAGTAAGGAGCTCCTAGCATCAGCTCATGATACAGGGCAGTTAATAATTACCCAGAGCTATCTAAAGCACCTGTTTGGTGCTTTAGTATCCTGCAACATCCTTGAAAGAATGGAAGGAGACTGCCCATCTATAAAGAAGATCCATAAGTAGAGCACCCCACGACCCTGAGGCTGGTGCCCCTCCTACACTGGCAGAGCAAGTTGCCTCAGGAGCTATTCTGTGGCTGGAATTGGGAGCTCCATTTCCCAAAAAACAGGGGAGGAAGAGATGGTTGGTCACAATTTCAGCTACTGACTAGTAAATCTGACTGGCTAAAGTATGATCCTAAGAACAGCTAAAGTTTGAATCTTACCAAGTCAGAATGAGGCCGGGAGCTGCCATTTTGACTCTGCCCCCAGCATGAGGGAAAGCTGGGCTGACTGAAAATCATAGTAATGGTAGAGACCAGTTTCTTTCACCCAGATCAGCCTGCAGCCCTAGCCTAGGCTTCAGCCCCACCTCTAGCAGAGAGGAAGCTGGCAGGCCCTGCACCAGCCTCTCTGGGTAACTGCAGGTACATTCAGCTGGCACAGATTGAATAGTCAGAAGTCTACTGGGGCAAAAGCAGTCATTTTGGACCTGCAGTTGGAGGATTCTCATTTCTGGACTTTAAATCATACCTAGCTACAGTGCTAAAAGCAGCATGGTACTGGTGTAAAGACAAGACCTATGGATCTGAATTGATGGTTCAGAAGCAGATCCCCACATCTATGGTCAGGTGATTTTTGACCAGCCTGTCAAACCCACCCAGCTTGGGCAGAACAGTCCATTCAACAAATGGTGCTGAGAGAACTAGATATCCATAGCCAAAAGAAGGAAAAAGAACCCCTGTCTCATACCTTATACAAAAATTAACTCCAAATGTATCAAAAACCTAAATATAAAAGCAAGAACCATAATGTTTCTGGAAGAAAATGTAGGAAAATATCTTCAAGACCTGGTGGTAGGTGGTGGATTCTTAAAGGAGATAAGAGGAGGACTGAAATGGACTACTGATGTTTAATATTCTGATCTCATGTTAAAAACTCTAGGAGGGGAAGCAGATGTGGCTCAAGTGATTGAGCTCCTGCCTACCACATGGGAGGTCCCTAGTTCGGTTCCCGGTGCCTCCTAAAGAAGACAGTGAGCCGGCGTGACAGGCAGACATGGCAAGCTGATGCAACAAGAGACACAAGAAGAAAATCATAATGAGAGACACAACAAAGCAAGGAATGGAGGTTCCTGGTGCCTCCTGAAGAGGATAAGCATGACCGTGAGCTGATGCTATAGGCAGGCGTGGCAAGCTGACACAACAAGATGACACAACAAGAGACACAAGAAGAAAAACACAATGAGAGACACAACAAAGCAGGGAACAGAGGCAGCTCAAGTGATTAGGCACCTCTTCCCATATTGGAGGTCCTGGGTTCAGATTAGTTGTAAATACATACTGCAAACTCTCATGCAACCACTAAAATTGTTTTTAAAAGTATAATTTATATGTTAAGAGAGGAGAGAAAATCAAATTATATAAAATGCTCAATTTAAATCACAGAAGACAGGAAAAAAGTGGAACACAAAATGGAAACAATGAACAAGGACAAAAAATAGAAAACAACTACAAATTTGGTAGATAGTATCTCAGCTATATCAATAATCACTTAAATTGCAAATTGTCCAAATACACCAACTAAATGAAAGAGATGGTCAGAGTGTATAAAAATAAGACTGAACTATATGTTATCTACAATAAATCTACTATAAATATAGTGACACTGATAGATTAAAATAAAGGGATGGAGAGAGATATAACCTGCTAACACTAGTGGTAAGAGTCTGATCAAGTTCTTTCATAATCTGTTACAAATGTTCCACAATAATGTAAAATTTTGATGGAGGGGTGATGTACGGGAATTCTGCATATTATGCATGATTGTTTTGTAAGCTCACAATTTCTCTAAAAAAAAAAAAAAAAGAAATACAGAGTAGCATATTCATTTCAGACAAAGCAGACTTCAGAGCGAGGAAGATCATCAGGGATAAAGAGGGGCATAATGACAATAAGGTCAATTCTCCAAGAGGACGTAGTAATCTGTATATGCATATACTTGACAGAGCATCAAAATAGGTGAGGCAAAAGCACATAGAACTGCAAAATAGACAAATCCACTACTATAGTTGGGGATTTCCACAGCTCTATCAGTAATTTACAGATAAAGCAGGCAGGAACTCAATAAGGACTGAATGGCAACATCATTCAACTGTCTGTAATCAACATTTACTGAATACTTCATCCAACAATAGCAGAATGCACATTCTTCTCAAGCTAACATGGAATATTCACCAAGCTGAACCACATTTAGTGGCATAAATGTACCTTATCAAATTTAAAAGAATTGCAATGATACAAAGTATGGTCTCAGACTGTAATGAAATCATATTAGAAACAACAGAAAATAACTACTGTTTCTGTTTCTAGTTAAGCTGAAAAACTACCAGAAATTCACAAATTTAAATAACATGCACTTCAAATAATTCATGGTTCAAAAATAGTCTCAAGAGAAATAAAAATTATTTTTAACTGTAAGAAAATGATATGCCACCAAAATTTGTGGGATGCAGCAAAAGCAGTACTTAGAGGAAAATTTATGGCATTGAATGCATAGATTAGAAAAGAAGAAAAATGTAAAAATCAATTATTTAAGGCCCCACCTTAGGAAACTAGAAAAAGAAGAGCGAATTAAATCTGAAACAATCACAGCCAGAATATTGATATTAGTCAAGATACAGAACAATTCCATCACCACAAAGACCACTCCTTTTGTACTTTTGCAGTCATCTCTAATTCCCCATTGTCCCCCATCCCCTCCCCACTCACGTCCTCCTTAAATCCTGGCAACCAATAATCTGTTCTGCATTTCTATAATTTTGTCATTTTAAGAATGTTATATAAATAGGATTTTTATGTATGTAATGTTTGGAATTGGTTCCCCACCCCCCCACCCCCACTCATCATAATTATTTGGCTATTCATCCAGGTTGTTGTGTGCATCAATTGCTTTTTGCTGCTGAATTGTGTTCCATGGTATGGATATACAGCAGTTTTTTTTAAACCATTCTTCATTAAAAGATAGCTGTGTTGTTTCCAGTTTTTGGCTATGATGAATAAAGCTGCTATAAACATTTGTGTACAAGTTTATGTGTGAATCCAGTTTTTCATTTCTATGGAACAAATGCCTAGGGGTGAGATTGCTAGTTCACATGGGAGTTGCATGTCTAGGTTGTAAAATAAATTTCCGAACTGTTTTCCAGAGTGGCCATACCATTTTATAGCCCCACCCATACTGTATGATTGATTCAGTATCTATGCACCCCTGCCAACAATTCCTGGTGTCACTATTTTTTTATTGTAGGCATTCAGATAGGTGTGTAATGATAATGTGGTTTTAATTAGCATTTCTCTAATTTCTATTAGTCTAATAGGAATGCCGATTTGCCATCTGTATATCTTCTTACATTAAATATCTCTTTATGATTTTTGCACATTTTCTAAACAGATTGTTTGCTTGTTTTCTTTACTGTTGAGTTTTGAGTGCTTATATATTCTAAACACTTGTCCTTTGTTGGATATGTGATTTGCAAATATTTCCTCTCAGTCCGTGATTTGTCTTTTCATCCTTTTCATAGAGTCTTTTGTAAAAAAAAAAAAATTTAGGGAAATGGATGTGGCTCAAGCGATTGAGCTCCTACCTACCATATGGGAAGTCTGTAGTTCAGTTCCTGGTGCCTTCTAAAGAAAACCAGCAAGAAAATGAGCTGATGCGATGAGCAGGCATGGCAAGCTGATACAACAAGAGACACAAGAAGAAAAACATAATGTCAGACACAACAAAGCAGGAAACGGAGGTGGTTCAAACGATTAGGCACCTCCCTCCCACTTTGGAGGTCCTGGGTTCAGTTCCTTGTGCCTCCTAAAGAAACAAGGAAGACAGACACTGCAAGTGCAAACAATAAGGTGGTGGGGAGAAATAAAATAAATCTTAAAAAAAATGTTTTTAATTATGATAAAGTCCAATCAATTTTTCCTTTAGGAATTGTGCTTTTGATGTAGTCTAAGAACTCTTTGCATAGCCCTAGATTCTGAACATTTTCTATTATTTTTTTTTCCTAACAGCTTCATGGTTTCACCTTTTATATTTAAGTATATTGTCCATTTTGAGTTAATTTTTGCATAAGGTATGAGACTTAGATAGAGACTCAATTTTATTGCCTATTGGTGTTCAATGTCTCTTACACCATTTGTTGAAAAGAATATCTTTCCTCCTTTGAATTGTTTTTGACCTTTGTCAAAAATCAACTGGGTACATTTATGTGATTCTACTTTTGGTCCTCTATTCTCCTGACTTATGAATGTACCCCTTCATCAATAAGACAGTCTTGATTACTGTTGCTATATAATAAGTTTTGAAATCTAGTAGACTTATTCCTCCCACTTAACTCTACTTGGTCAAAATTGTTTGAATAATTCTAGTACCTTTGAATTTCCATATAAATATTGCAATACTTGTGTCTATATTTACAAAAATCTTGCTGGGAATTTGATAGGCATTGCATTAAACCTGCATATTAATTTGGGGATAATTAACATCTTTACTATGTTGAGATCTCCAATCCATGAATATGGCATCTCTCCTTTTGTTTGGATCTTCTTTGATTTCTTTCACCAGTGATTTTTAGTTTTCAGCATAGGAGGGCTATACATGTTTTGTTAGATCTATACATAAATATTTCATTTATTCAAGTGATTGCAAATTATATTGTAATTTTAATCTGGTGTTTAAAAGAAATGTTTTCATTACTTTCATATACAAATACAACTGTTTTTTTTTTAAATATATTTGTCTTGCATACTGTAACTTTGCTGAACTTACTTTGGAGTATTTGCCATTATGTCATCTGCACATAGGGACAGTTTTATTTCTTCCTTTCTGATCTGTATGCCTTTTAGGTCCCTTTCTTGCTATATTGTACTTGCTAGGACTTCCAGTATTGTATTGATTAAGAGTAGAGAGAACTGACATCGTTGCTTTGTTTCGAGCTGGTGTGGATATCATTCAGTCTTTCACCAGTAAGTTTTTTTGTAGATATTCTTTTTCATGAGTAAGTTATCCTCTATTCCCATTTTTCTAAGAATTTTTTTTATCATCATAGGTGTTTGAATTTAGTCAAATGTTTTTTCTGCATCAATAGATATGATCATGTGATTTTTCTTTTTAGCCTGCTAAAAACATGGACTGCTTTTCAAATATTGAACCAGTCTTGCATCCATGGAATAAACTCCACTTGGTCATGGTGCATAGTTATTTTATATTGTTGAATCTTTCATATTTTGTTAAAGATTTTTTTCTAAATTCATGAAGGATATTGGACTGTAGGTTTTTTTTAAATTTTTGTTTCTGGTACTATATTTGCCTGGTTTTTTTTTAAATTTTTGTTTCTGGTACTATATTTGCCTGGTTTTTGGTATCAGGGTTGGCCAGCTAAAACAAGTTGGGAAGTGTTTCTCCACTTCTGTGTTCTGGAAAAAATTGTAAAGAATTGGTATTAATATTTCTTTACACATTGGACAGAATTTTTCAGAATAAACACCTGGGCCTGGACATTTTTTTTCTGGATTTTTAAAAATTATGAACTCAATTTCCTTAATAGTTATAGTGGTATATCAATATCTGGTTCATACTGGGTGAGTTGTGCTTGCTTGTGTTTGTCAAAGAAAGAAAAGATTATCACTTAACAACAGAATTTTTTTTATCTATCCAGCAATACATTTTTAAAGTTCTATTATATTTACCTTTCAGATTTACAGAAAAGTATCAGGAAATAAATAATGATAATCCTTGTACTCACTGTTCAACTGAAGAAATAAACATTACAAATATGCCCAAGGATGTTGTGCATTCCTCTTCTGCTTTCACTACCCTGGGTTTAATGTTTATAATTCTCCTACATGTCTAAGTTATTGATTTTTTCAAGACTAGTATGGTTAACTAGCACAGCATCCAGATTAATACTGTTTGACATGACCGGCAAATATTGACAAAATGATATTGACATGATGCTATTTTGGTTTGTTTCCATAGCTCTGCCAGTGTTTACTCAGCTACTTCGGGATGCAAGTGTAGAGGTTGGAAAGAATATAAACATTTCGTGTCAAGCTCAAGGAGAACCACAACCCATAACTACTTGGAATAAGGTAGGACCTCAAATAAAAGTACAGTATTATTAAGAGCAGTGACAGATGTATTGACCTACTGAAACAGAGTTAATGATTCTCATATTGATTTATTGCTGCTGTAATTTTCAATTTTTTTTACACTGAAACAGATTTAGTTCATCCTTCTTTTTTATTTTTAAAGGGACTGTATCTGATTTCAGTTCAGAAGTTTGATAGATCCTACCCTTTTTCATTTGCCTTGTGATAAATGCTTGATTAGCATAACTAAATTCTCCTAAAGAAAAATTGCTTTTTTCATATACAAATTAAGAGTTTTAGTGGCTAGCTACAAACGATTTTTAAAGTAATAACTTAGAAGTGGACTAAAAGTAGATCATTAGCTGAAACATAAAAAGATTGAAAAGCGTGTTATGAAAATAAAATGACTTATAAAAAGTGTCAAATACGTGCAAAACTTGAGTGATTTTAAAGAAATAATAATTATATATCTTACTCTTGTAGTTCTTTGAGCCATATTCTTTCACATAATTACTTTGTTTTTCATTAAAATTGAAGAATTAGTCTCATATTCCAATGCTCTTAAAAATTATCAAGCCTTTATACACTTAAATGACAGTTAATATGGAAAATTAGTAAGTGTTTTAAAACTGTTTTCCAAAGACACTTGCCTTAGTTTTGCTGTTACCATATAGTCTCAAGTCCTTGTATTTTTATGGTACCTTTTTTTGTGTGCAAAAGTCAAGCATCACATACAGTTCTCTATAAAGTTTGGTGGTCTCATACTTGAGGCTTAAGCTTCTGTCCTTTCACATAGTTTAAATATTTCTTATAAAACTTTTTTTGCTTAATATTATATAATTCAAATATATTTTATACTAAAAATAGGAAATTTTAAAAATAGACATTTTGGTCAGTATCTAAAGCCCTCTATATATCCTATTTGACCTGCCACATATAATCATACCTGCAAAATATCAGAGTCCAAACAATATTTTCTAAAAGGTTGCTTCTAATCACAAACAAATTGATTGAGTGCATACTATGTGCCAGACACTTTACATAAGCTATAACATTTAATCTTCCCAACAATCCTCTTAAATTCACAAGTTTGTAAAGAACAAATAATGTTGTTCAGGGTCATCCATCTGGAGTATGAAATAAAATACTCTCGCTACAAGCAACAGGAAGGCGATCTGATAGCTCAGGGAATCTAAGCAAAAAATTGTAGAACTGTAAATTTAGCCTGAGATTTCTGTAGTATGTAAAGAGAAGAGTGAGGAAGAGAGCAAATATGGGAAGAAGATGTTGGTCCAGCAGGAAGATGGCATTGTTGTTCCAGTAGTAAAGGAGTTGAGGTGGTAGAACTGAACGACATACCCTATGTTCCCTGCCACCTGTGAACCTGGGCACCTCCATACACCTTCTACTTATCTGGTCTCTTTCACTCTGCTCTTCTATCTGATATGTCATTCCTACTTCACTTTCTATTCTGAGTGACTGGCTACCCATCACTTTGGAATTGCTTCCAGCTCTGGGGGAAAGACAGCTGTGAGAACCTGAATAACTATGATGCTATTTTTCACCCTAAACCTTTATGGCTACATGTCATAAAGTATGGGCTATCGCTAGAGTATGAGTTGTTTTTTTAGAACATTATTTCCCATAGTTTAGTTTTTGTGAGTCTCTTGGGGAGGGCCAGTATAGAGACATTTCTGCCTCAACTGCAATTTCATGAAATTAATTTCTTTTACAAATTTTCACTAACAAAATAATAATTAATATGTACACAAATCTATACTAATTATAGATGAATGTATTTTTAATATCTTTTACTTATATGTAATCATATTTATCATCTTAAAATATAATTTCAATTAGGAAATGGATATACAAAATCTTTGTAAATATACAAAATTTATGAGTGCATATATTAGAAGAAATAGAAGGGAAATTGGAAGTATGAAAATGTTTTGATATTTTAAGGTAGTGAATTTGTGAGCATTTTCCCTTTTGATTGTGGTTATAATTCTCTTTTAGAAGTAAGCAAGGGAATTAATAAATTGTATATATTCATTCATTGGGATCATGAATATTTCAAAATAATCATTATTTAAATTATGAAATGATTTAAATTTTGGTTATCAAATTTATTTAACCAGACGGAGAGGCAAACCATACCTCCTGGAAACCACTTTCTTTCTCTCTCTCTCTCTCTCTCTCTCTCTCTTTGCTTTCTTTCCTCACTAGAGTCATAGTACCTCATCCAGTGTTTGACATATTTTGGGCATTCAGCAGCTATTGGTTGAACAACTGAAACTATATCAGACAAAATGTGAAGCTTTTGTTTGCTAATAAATAATAATTTCTTCCAGTGACAACTCTTTTTTGCTTCCTAGGCTGATGTTTGGATTACTGAGAGTGGCAAATTCCATGTCAGTGCTAAAGTCACTCTAACCATCTATGATGGGGCACACTGACCAAGGAAGATATGAGCATGTAGCTCAGAAAAATTTGGCCATGTTGTGGCCAACATGTCTCTCACAGTCATCAGTAAGTATTTACGACTCCTTACACAACACCAAAATAAATGTCTTTGAACAGCTTCTTCTCCCAGTGTTAGCTAACTCATATGACTACCCAAGTTCCTTTATATGTTTTTTTATATACTTTTCTATTTTTTAAAAAAAGATACTTATATTACATAAATGCACAGAAAAAATGTAGGGGATTCCTATATGCACTGCTTCCAACCCCTCTCACACTTCCCCACATTAACAACATCCTTTATTAGTGTGGTACATTTGTTACAATTGATCAACACATTTTGGAGCACTGCCACTAAGCATGAATTACAGTTTACATTGTAGTTTACACTCTCTCTTGCACAATTTTGTAAGTTATGACAAGATATATAATGGCTTCTATCTGTCATTGCAATTTCATTCAGGACAATTCCCAAGTCCCAAAAATGTCCCCATATTACACTTGTTTTTCCCCCACCAGCCCCTCAGAATCTCCAGGGGCCACTACCTCTGCATCAGTGATAAAAGTTCTTCCATTGCTAGACTCACAATAAATCTATACCAGAATACCAGTAAGTCTACTCTAGTCTATTGTTCATTCCTCAGTCCTGAGGATTCTGGGATGGTGATGCCCACTCCACCTCTAATTAAGAGGAGGATTAGATCCCATGGGGTAGATGGATGGGACTATCTTGCTTGCAGTTGCAAACTCTCTTGTTCCTTGGGATGGTCTTGTCCATTGTCATCTCCTTGTTAGTTGTCCTGGGTGAGTCCAATGAACTGGAGAGTAGGTATTGTAACTCATTCAGATTCAGGACCAAGCTGGCACATGGACAGCCCAAAGATTTAAGTCTCTTGGACATACACCTATCAATTCTAGCACTAACTATAGGTTCAAAGAGAAGGGGCAGATGAGCCATGTGTAGGGAAACCTCAACTGAGTTCAATTCTGTCACACTGGGGAGTATAAATTCCCAAGTAGGACCTACTGGCATGGCACCAAACTCCTAAGCTGTCTGCCCTGCCTATAGTGTCTGGATGTCTCCACTGTTTGAAGCAATATTTGCTTCGGCAGTAAATGAGATATTGCTGAGATGTGCATATGCATAACTTCTGGAATGACCTCTTGACTCACTTTGAAGTCTCTTAGCCATATAAACTCATTTGTCTTTACCTTTTCCCCCTTTTGGTCAAGGCCTTTTTCCAGTTGCATTGCTAGTTGGTGCTTGGTAGTAATCCCTCAGAGCCAGGAAAGTTCAGTCTTGGGAGTAATGTCCCATGCTAGGGGGAAGGTAATGCATTTATATTCTAAATTTGGCTTAGAGAGAGGCCACATTTGGCAACAAGGAGCCTTGCAGGAGGTAACTCTTAGGCACCCTATAATCAATAATATTGATGACTGTACTTATGAACTTTTATAAGTATTATATTAAATATATAATATAAAGTATTTTATATTAAAAGTTCATAAGTACAGTCATCAATATCAAGGGCCCGTCAACAGTCCATCCTCCTTCACCAGTCACTGCCCTTGTACTCGGGGGATTCTGGTTGTCCCATTAGAGAATGTGGCAGAGCTCCCCAGGATGGGAATTCGATATTCTTTGGGTTATTGTATGAATCTCCACCCACTGTAACAATGCCCCATGAAGACTTGAACACATTTATATGCCTTATAGGTATAACCCAAGTGAACCTTCTCCCATGCATCCCCCATCACTGACACCCTACACCAATGATCCTCCCCTGGGTCAAAAGTGTTTATATTCAAGCAAAGCTATTTTAAATTTGTATCTCAAACTCTTAAATGTTAGCCATATTGACTAATGAGTATCAAAAATAAAAAATGACAATGTCAGAATGAAACATAAATAGCAAGGATTTTCAAATGCATGCCGTGTTTTTTTGAGAATAGAAAACTATAGAAATTAAGATGTATTTATAGCCCAATAAATGTGGATGGAGTGATTTTGGAATAAGATTTGGATGTATCAGTTTCCAGTCAACCAAGGTGTCACCATAAAATGTTTCAGGGTGCTGTTCCAACATAGCATCATTTAACTACTAGACAAACTATCAAAGCCATCATCTTCAACACTTAAGAAAACAATTAAAGGGTTTCAGTAACTGGGCACATGCAGAATCAAGAAAATGAAGCTTTATAAATGGTAGGAAAAGCTTGTGGCACCCTTGCTAGCCCCTCCACCACCACCTTGCTGGCATGGTATAGAGCCAGCCTGCGTTCCCTTCCTAGGTTGCTGGAGGGAGCAAAGTAACTCCTATGTGCATACTGGGGTGCCTGTATGCCAGTGCCAATCTATCTGGTGGCAGTTGAAAGAATAAAACAGGAAACTCTTCTCAGGCTTTTGCCTTAGAGAAAGAAGAAGTTGCTTCCAGGGTATGCCTTAGAGGAAGAAGCAGCTGCAGACAGCTAAAGATGTGTTAGGAACAATTACGTCAAAGCAGTCTGAGGAAAAGATTTCCTACTTTAAGAAATATAATAGAGCACTCTGGAGAGGAAGAAAGACTGTTTCAAGGGAGTAGAGGAGCATTGGAATTAATGTAAATGGGAGAATTTCTGAGGCCACTAGTGAGTAGGAGCTCAGGACAAGACATAGGATCAGAAGAGATAGAGCAGATCACGCAGTTCATTTTTGCTTGGGGTTCATCTTGGAGGAGAGATAAACTCTGAAGGAGAACCTGAAAGAGAGCGCCAGCCAATGAAAAGCCAATTTGTAATGATTATGAAAGGTTTTCTTATTTAATCCCCATTGGTTTGTTTGTGTTAGCTCCTTGCATTCAAGAAAATTTCCATCACAGCATTAGCTTGATAATAACTTAAGGAATGGGCAGCTCAGGGACTCAATCCCAGAATAAATACTTGAAAATATTAAAATGTATAGTGTGCAAAAAAATATTACAAGACAAAGAAACAGGAAATGATGGTCTATCCAAAGCAACAGGATAAAAATCCAGAAATCATCAATGAAGAAGAACAAACTATGGACATACCAGAAAGACGACTTAAAAAAAAAAAAAAAAAGGTCCTCAATATGCTCAAAGAGATAAAGGAAAACACAGAAAAAACTAAGGATAGCAGGAAAACAATGAATGAACAACAAAAGAATCACTAAAATGAGACCGAAATTTAAAAAAAGAACCAAACAGAAATACTGGAGTTGAAGACCACAATAACAGAAATGAAAATTTTCTTAGATGGTTTTAACAGCATATTGGAGTTGGTAAAAGAAAGAATCATGAATTCAAAGAAAACACAATTCAACTGATTCAGGCTGAGAAGCAGAAAGCAGAAGAGTATTTAAAATGGAAATAGAGTCTAAGAGAACTATGAAACATCACCAATTGTACCAATATGCACATTATGGGACTCCCAGAGGGAGAAGAAAGAGAAAGGGGGGTAAAAGGAATATTTAAAGAAATAATGGCAGAAAATGCCCCGAATTTAATCAAAGATGTGAATATACACATTGAAAAATCCCAACAAACCACAAACAGAATAAACTTGGAAGGAACCATGTCCAGAAACATATGTCAAATGCCAAAGTAAAAGAAAAAGTTCTGAAAGCTGCAAGAGAAAAGCAACATGTTAGGTATAAGGGAGGTCCCAACAAGATCGAGTGCCAATTTCTCATCAGAAACCATAGAAGCAAGAAGGCAGTGGGATGACATATTTAAATTGCTAAAAGGAAACAATTGTCAACCAATAATTTTATTTCTAATGAGTTTGTCTATCAAAAAGGAGGAAACATTAAGACATTTCCAGATAAATATGAGATTTAATTACCACTGGATCTGCCTTACAAGCAATGCTAAAGGGAATTCTTCAGACTGAAATGAAAGTACACTGGTCAGTGGATCAGAGGCATATTTCTTCATCAATTGTAACAAATGCACCATACTCATGTAGGATGTTATTAATAGGGGAAAATGTAAGAGGAAAAGGGGGTGAGGTATATGGGAATCCCTTACATTTTCCATGTGACTTTTATGTAAACTAAACCTTCTTTGAAAATAAAGTGAAAAAAAAAAAAAAGACACAGGGGGAACATACAGAAGAAATTGTCAATATACATAAACCATAGCAAATCTTAAGTGGTGAAAGGCACAATGGGCACTATGCAAAAAAAAAAAAAAAAAAAATTGGCTTTGTTTATGGGAAGGGTTTGATTGCAACTGTGGCCAGGGAGTATGACTGGTGCAGGGTGTCAGTGGTGTGAGGATATGTGGGGAGGAGAGCACCTGGGGCATGCCTCTATGGAATATGAATATGATCATGTGGTCATGGGGCATTGTCTTAGTGGGTGGAAACCCACACAATAACTGATGGAATATTGAATTCCCATTCTGGGGAGTCCTGCTACATTCTCTAATAAAGTGGCAAGAATCTCTAGAGATATGGGCTCTAGTGAAGGAGGACAGTCCAATATGCCAGACCTGTGCTATTCATGCTTGTACTTATGAATCTTGTTCTTGTGAAATTGAAACTTAGCCTAGTAATATATATTGCCTAAGAGTTACCTCCTGAAAGGCTTCTTGTTGCTCAAATGTGGCCTCTCTCTAAGTCAAACTCAGCATATAAACTCACTACCTCCCCTCCTCACCCCCAGCATGGGACATGATTCCCAGGGATGAGCCTCCCTGGTACCAAGGGAATATTACCAGGTGCTGACTAGTGATGCATCTGGAAAAAGACCTTGACTAAAAAGGGGAAATATTAAATACAAATGGGTTTTTATGGCTAAGAGAGTTTAAAGTGAGTTAGGAGCTCATTCTAGAGGTTACACTTATGCACATCTCAGGAGAATCTCACTGACTGCCAGAGTAAACAGTGCTTCAAGCAGAGAGCTCTAGAGACATCTAGACACAATAGGCAGGGCAGAAAACCCCAGGAAACTGGGCCATATCTTGGAAAATATGATAACCTATCTCCCCAGTGTATCAAAGTTAGACTCATTTATAATTTTCCTGCACATGGTTCCTCCGCCCCTTTTATTTGAACTTATAATTAGAACTATACTCATTAAGTATATGTTCCATTGACTTAAATCATTGGGCTGGTCATCTGCCAGTTGAGCCATGAATCTCAGCAAAATTGCAGCCAACACCCACTCTCCAGTTCACCAGACTCACTGAGAACAGCTAACAAAAGGATGATGGTGGACAATGCTTATCCCCCAAAACAGAGAGTATTTATAACTGCAAGCAAGACAGTTCCATACATCTGCCCCATGGGATCTAAACCCCCTCTCAGTTGGAAGCAGGGTGAATATCACCATCCCCAGATCCTCAAGATTGAGGAATGAACAAACATAAGGGGGGAATGCAATATGGACCAAAGTAAAATTATTATTCTAGTAATGGAAGAACATATATCATTGATAAAAAGACAGTAGTCACCAGAAGTTCTGAGAGCAGAGAGAGTGAAGAATAGGTATAATATAGGGCATTTTTTGGACATTGGAATTGCTTTGCATGATATTATAGTGATATATATAGGCCATTATACGTTTTGTCAAAATCTATAAAATTTGCAGTGAAAAGTGTAAACCATAATGTAAACTACAGACCATGGGTAGTAGCAATGCTTCGAAATATGTTCATCAATTAAAACAAATGTACCAAACTCATGAAAGATGTTGTCAATGTGGGAAAGTATAGGAGGTAGAGGGGGTGAGGTATATGGGAATCACCTATATTTTCTATGTAACATTTATGTAATCTAAAACTTCTTCATAAATAAAGGGGAAAAAAAAGGAAAACTACTTATAGCACATTTTAAAATGAAAAAATAAGCATTTTATATTTCAAAAAAAGGAAGATATACCTCCAGTAAAAGTATCCATATGGTGTATTTTTGGCATACAATTCCACTTTTTATTTCTTATAGGTTCTAAAATGCAAATGCATTAAAAGTTATGGTAATATTTGGTTTGGGACATAAAATGTATAAAGGTATAATTTGTTGCAAGTACAACAAGATTGGGGCAGAGGGATATAGGAACACTCTACATGTATGCTATTGAAGTTAAGTTGGTATCAATCCAAACATGATTGTTAGAGATTTAGGATGCTAAATTTAAGCCCCCTGGTAACCACAAAGAAAACATATCTGTAAAACATTCACAGGAGGAAATGAGAATGAACTGAAAATGATACAATATGTAAACCAAATAAATACAAAAATAAGTATATTAGTCAGCCAAAAGGGATGCTGATGCAAAGTACCAGAAATCTGTTGGTTTTTATAAAGAGTATTTGTTTGGGGTAAAATATTTCAGTTACAAGGGCCTAAAGAGTCCAACTCAAGTTACCATAAGAGGTATTTTCTCACCCAAAGTCTGTTGCCATGTGTTGGCACAAGATGGCGGGTGATGTCTGTGTGAGTTCAGCCTTCCTCTTCCTTTTTACGGCTCCATGGGTTCAGCTTCTTCTGATCTCCACCGTAGACTAGCATAGGGCTCAGCTGTTCTGTTCTCTTCACAAGGTCAACTATAAACTATCAGGAGATTGGTTCATCTCTCTTTGGGTCTCCAGCATGAAAAGCATGCTCTCTCCTCTGTTGTGTCTTTTTCTGTGTGTATACCTCTGTGTGAGAGTCTGTTTTATCAGCTTACCAAGGGGATGGTGACTCAACCTTGCATGCCCTAATGATGTGGTCAAATCAATGCCCTAATCTTAACATAATTTAATCAAAGACATCTCAGCCGAATCTAAAACAATCAAAGGGTATCATGCCCAGAGGAATAGACCAGTTTACAAACATAATCAAAGATCTCTTTTAGGAATTCATAAATAATATCAAACTGCCACAGTAGGCATTAATGGAAGATTTGAGGTATAAGACTTCCAAAGACCATAGTGAAATTGCTGAAGACAGTCATAATTATCAGGTTGTTAGTTTATGTATATGTTACTAAAATTTTAAAAACCATGGGATCGGCCAACACAGTGAACGCTAATGTACACTATAGACCACAGTTAATAATATAATTATAATAATATTATTTCATGAGTTATAACAAATTTACTACACAAATGCAAAGTGTTAATGAGGAAAACTGTGTGTGAGGGGTGGTATATGGGAACTCTGTATTTTCTCCATGATTTTTCTGTAAACCTTCAACTTCTCTAATAAAAAAGGAGAATAATATGGAATTCAAGATATATTAGTCTGGGGAAATGAATATGGCTCAAGTGATTGGGCTCCCGTCTACCACATAGGAGGTCCAGGGTTCAATTCCTGGGCCTCCTGGTGAAAGGCAAGCTGGCCTGTGTGGCGAACTGGCCAGAGCAGAGAGATGGCCCGCACGGAATGCTGGCCCATGCAGGAGTGCTGGCATATGCAGAGTGCTGGCCAAATAAATAAATCTTTACAAAAAACCGATGTATTAGTCTGGTTTAGTCTACCAATTCCTATATTATCCATGTGAAAAATAAAAATCTTTCGATCATTCAAGCAGACTGCCAGGTAAGCTTTGCCCCCATGAGAACAAATATTTCAATAGAGGCACTTAAATTTGATCAACTTAACTGTCAATTTTTAAAATATTTTTTCATCAATTTCACTGTATTGCCGTAGACTTCAGGTAGTTTAATCAATATGGTGACCAAGTGAAAAAATGTCACTTTTTTTAGTTAATCAGTTAATTTTGAAGTAAGAGAGTTCACGTAGGCAGATTTATGTAGATTGTACCAAAACTTCAGACTGTGGTTATAGAAACTGAGGAAGGCTGTGATATTTGGCTGGTACGTCTTCCATGGTGGGCAGAGCATTTAAGAAAAGCATTTAAGAAAAACATGTGAGTTCATATGAGAGTTGATTTTTCACAAATGGTTTATAAGGGTTTTTATTTTTTGATGTATTGGCAATCAGTATTTGAAACAAGTTAGCTAAAAGCAGCTGGAGTGTCGTTGCAGGCTTTGCCAGTCTCTCAGTTTCCATAGAAATGGACAGATTTCATAAACGTGATTTTTCAGTTTTCTTTTTCTTTTTAGTTTTGCAGACTATAAGATACACTGGGTAACTTGTCATTTATAAATATCAGCTTGACTAAAATAGATGTACTTTAATCAAATCACATCCTTAATGATGTTACTATTTTCCTATCATATAAGTAAAATAGTTTCATATTCTTCCACGTCCTCATTCTTCTGAGATATCAGACATCTGAGTATTTCATTTGTCTGGGTGTTTTATTAAAAAAATACATATTTCATTAATGACACATCAATTTTCATATATTTATTATAATGTGGTAAAAATTTATTCATTGCAGAATATTGCTATTAAATTTACAAGAATGTGGTTTAGTGAACAGCAAATATTTACCCAAGGTCAGAAATTCTTCATCACATAGAATTTCTTAATGTTACAAAATCATTGCCTTACTCAGCTATTTACTATGTGTTCATGTTTTTTCCTGACTTGCAATCTATGATATTCTGACTTTCTGTTATAAATTTATGGACTCTCTACTCTTCATCTATTTATAAAAGCCATGGAAAATACCCCTTAAATATTTTTCAGAGAAGTTATAGAATTTGAATTAACATTTAAGGATTCACACAAGGAGTGTGTATGTGACTTTCAGTACGTGTGTGTTTAAACAACCCAAATAGCACAATAGGGGGAAATATGACAATATAAAATCACATGTTTAGAACATTCTATGACTTAGACACTTTCATTCACCAAATCACCAAATTTAAAAAGAAAAATTAATGTATAACAGGAGGATTTTCCTATCTGGCTCCCCCCATTTAGCAGCCTTATAATTTTGTAACTTCACTCATAATGTGATAAATAATACAAAAAGGATCATGCCTTCAACTTTCTAATTTCATTTTAGAGAATATAACCATAGGAAGCAATCCATAATAATAAAATATGAACAATAGCAATCTGTACAAAAGCTGGGTATTATATATAAAATATGCATTTTATTGATTGATGTTCATAGAAGGACATTTATAATAAAAAAATAAGGCATTTCTCAAAAGTTGTAATTTTTCAGGAAATTCACTTTTTTCAGCTCTCAGATGCAAATGCCCTAATAGATTTAGATATCCCATAAGCCTGAGGCAGTATTTACTGGAAACCCAAGTTTTTGTTCAGGGTGTCTCAAATGTATTTTATATTGGCATATATTACTGACATCTGCCCACATTTTCCTACTTCTCTAGAAGATATTTGCCATTTGAATGTTACATAATTTCCATTAGACTGAAAAAAAACCATTATTTATGCTCAAGAAAATATTTTATATAATATATATATATATTCATATATATGAGTTAATATATATGTATATAAACATGCTGTTAAGTGCTTTGAAATGTAAGTCCCATTTCTTGCTTATGAGTTGTTCAATGTAATTAAGGGCACTTTATATATATATGGATATATACATGGAACATTAGAAGTGTCAGATAGTGAAAAAAAAACCCTGGTTTAAGGCATAAAGCTCTACCTAAGTTGATTTCCTGCACTTTGATTTGCTAATTTACCCATATCTGGGATGAGTTTTCTTATATCTAAAAAAGGTAGAACTAGACACTCTAACAAATCTTCTGGACATAGAATTTCTATGCTTCTGTGATAAAATTCAAGTGTACTACAATCGTCATTGATGAAAGTTTATGGCATGACTGTGACAGAAAGCTTATCTTTGAAACATTTAAACCAGGGATTCTTAACAAGGGGTCCGTGAGTTTGAACTGAAATTAAAAAAAAACATATTATTCTTGTGGCGGTGTGTTGGTGCGGGTGTGATATACTTATTAAATAATACACAGTATGGAATGGACTTAGTAAGGGGTCCGTGGTTTTCACCTGACTGGCAAAGGGGTCCATGAAACAAAAAAAGTTAAGAACTCCTGATTTAAATAATATGTGGACTAGGTGAAAATGCAAAAGCAGAACGTAACTTATTAAAGGAAAATTTTGGAGCACAAATTAATATGCACATGCTGATTTTACTTGTATATAAATAGATCTAAATAATGCTGTCCTCTCTGAAATTCTTAATTGAATATCTAATTGTCTGTTGGACATTTCCTTTTGGTCAACCCACAGCCCTCCCATTCCACTTGTTAAAAACTGGTCTTAAATATATTCTAAACAGAATTCATCATTTCCTCCTCAAAGGACTTGAATCCTCCTAGCATCCCTTCAATATCACCAATATTCATAAAGTAAAAAGCACTCGTCCCTCTGATTTCTTGCTTTCCTCATTCTCCTTTCTCCAACTGCTATGTCTCACCTGTTTTGCTTCCAAAGTATTGTTTGGTTTCCACTTCTTTTCTTTACTCTCCCAGTTCATTCATTAATTGTCTTCAGGCCTTTACAACAGCTTCCTAAATGCTCTCCTTGCCTACAATATTTTCTTCTTCAACTAGAGCCACTACTCCATAAATTATTATTGAACTGAACTAAATGAGGATTTAAGGTTACATTAGTTGATTTAAGTTAAGTTAATGGGGTCTTTTGTATAAAGTTAAATAAATAACCTATATTAAACTAACACTATTATTACTAATAAAAATAATAGTTAACCTTTACTGGGAATTTACCACATGTCCAAGTGCTATAAATAAATTAATATATTTAATTCTTATGGCATCAATTGTGTTAAAAATTCTGAATGAATAACTCACTGATTATTTGATGTTTAAATCCAGATATTTGTCATTATGAAAACAGAATATTTATTTCTAAGCCACTGAAGTTGCACAATTTTGGCTGAACTATGAGGCTTTAAAATTTAGTAATTATATTTACTCAAACATATTAATGAAGTACAATTGGTAATTGAGTAGTGTTAAATTGCTTTCTTAATATATTTAATTTACTATGAATATGGTATTAATTAGTTTATAAATCAATTAATAGATGCATAACGATCTTTGTAAACCCGGCCAAATTTAATAATATAATGAATGGTGAAATAATTTAGTCAACAACAGCATATACATAACATAGATACATGTATATTTATAATGCCTTTAACCATGTTAAGCACATTTCCCATTCACTTATACATGGAATCTGCAGGCAGAACACAGTTCTACTCAGAGATAATTAACATGATTTTAAAACTTTTAGCATTAAATTTCAATTTTGGTCAGTAGCATTTCCAGATTTTTGTTAGTAGAGTATTTGTATCATTTTAAAAAGTCTAAAGAAATAAAATGATAATAAAAGTCATAACCAAACACCAAAGCCTTTAAAAAAATGATAATGCCTTTCCTTTTACAGTCTGTAAAGAAGAAAAAAAAAGTCAGTTGTTCAAATAAATGAGGTAAATTTTTGTGCTGATGAGGTTTAGAAAATTTTCCTTTAATTAAGTCAATGAATGGCTTCATTCTTCAGTTTACTTGTTATGTTATGATAGAGCTTCAATAATATGTAATAAAAAATATATATTCATATATATAACTGTTCTAGATATTCCTTTTAATTCTGGTTTTAATTAAAAACAGAGACTTGTTAAAGAGATCTATGATCAAGTGTTTGACAGTGAAAGAATTCTACATTTTTTTCCATTTCTAAGTTTTTTCATTGGAAAAATAAAGACGTAATCAACAACAACAACAAAAACCAAACCAACAAAAAGCAATGAAAAGCTCCAAGGCAATGAACTCATTTGCATGCTTAATGCTGCCAAAAATAAGTAAGGAATAAATTGCTATTCAAAGAAAACGGTACCTCCAAAGCAGTCATTAAACTCCATTTGTATGCTGTGGGGAAACCATTGCAAGTCACTTAGTCAAAGCTACTTTAAGGGGATATTAAATATGAGAAGGTATATTTAACCATAAGACTTCATCATTGGCCTAGTTTTTTCTTGAGGGTGGCGGGCAGGGAAGAATAAAACATAATCAAAAGCCCCTTTATTGAGTTCTAGGCTTTTGGTGGTGAGACTTGCAGCAGGACCTGCTGTTTTATTACAGCTTCTGTCCCCTGGGTTCTGTCTCCATTGCTGGAGTCAGGCTTCCCATGGAGAGAGGGGCATAGTGGTAGGTGGGACATTTGGCACAAGCTTCCCTCTCTTGAATGGCCATGAATTAATTTTTTGCCTTTATCCTCCATGGAGAAGGTGGAATCTCCTAGGCACATGGACAATATTGAAAGTAAATGTTCATTGGACAACTTTAAACATGTGTTTGTTTCCTCCTCTTACTTAGGCCTTTTTTCCTTTTTTATTAACCTGGAGATTTAACAAAGGTCAACTTCTGCTTATGCATTGAAAGATGGGAAATATGCTCAGAATTTTCTGGCCATTCTATAATTCATGCCATTGTTGGAAGCGGGAGTTTGAGACAAATAAGATGCTAACAATATCATTTTATTCTAATGTGTCCTGATAAACTGAATTTGCTTTGAATAATATAGTGTTATTCAGAAGAAACTTATGGAAATATTTTTGCCATTTGTATCAAATGTAATAAAACAATACTAAAACCAAATAAAAAATAAGAAGTTCAGTTTTGTTTTACACTAACTCTAGATGAAGCTTTTAAAAATTCATAATTAAAACAGCATTAACAAGCAATGTTCCCAAGAATATTTGGTGTGGTAACACAGTATATATTTAATATATTTTAAGAATCTGTGGAAAAATAACTTGTATATGTTTTCTATTTGTGAACTTAAGAACTTAATTATTGCAAGGAATACTTATGTATTATCCTACATCCTTTTCACTCCTATACACTAATCAATTTCTCTGGTTAATGCAAAGAAATTGAATTTAAGTTGAAGGAAATGGCATGGTGATATTGTATCAATAGTCAAATGTGTGTGAATATAGATTATCTACAGGTTTTAGCTTACAGTAATTATTAAACCACCTTATGTTTGCATGCCTTTCTTTCATCTGGTAATCATATTTGACAGTCACCCAACAGTCCTGAGCTATATGCTAAGCAAATATTATTATCTTCACTTAATGGGTTGAGTCAAAAGGTGCAGTTGTTGGAACGATTCGTTTGCTTCCTGAAGCATCTTCAGGACTTTGTGTTAGGCAATAGTTTCTTAGAATTTACACCCAAAGCACAAACAACAAAAGAAAAAAATAGATAAATGGGACCTTATCAAAATAAAATCTTTTGTTCCTCAAAGAACTTTACCATGAAAGTAGTTTGTACCTACACAATGGGAGAAAATGTTTAGAAACCACATATCTGATAATAATTAATTTCCCATATATATAAAGAAATCTTTCAACTTAACAACAAAAAGACAAAAAACCTATTTGAAAAATTGGCAAAAGACTTGAACAGAATTTTTCCGAAGAGAATATACAAATGGACAGAAAGCACATGAAAAGATGGTCAACATCTTTAGCCATAAGAGAAATGCAAATCAAAACCACAGTGAGATAACATTTCACATCCATTAAATGGTTCCTATTTTTAAAAAATAAAGTATTTGTTGGAGAGAATGCTGGTGCAATGTAAAATGGTGCAGCTGCTGTGGAAGACAGTTTGGCAGTTCCTCAGCAAACTAAATATAAAACTACCATATGATAAAACAATAATAGTACCACTAGGTATAAACCCAAAATAACTGAAAGCAGGGACGCAAAAAGATATTTGCATTTTGATGTTCCTAGCAGCATTATTTGCAATTACCAAAAGATGGAAGCAACCTAAGTGTTCATCAACTGATGAATATTTAAATAATATGTAGTATACATAAAGGGAATATTACTCAGCTGTAAGAAAAGGAATAAAGTCCTGATACATGCAACAACATGGATGAATCTTGTAGACATCATGCTGAGTGAAATAAGCCTAACAAAAAAGGACAAATATTGTATGATTTCACTGATTTGAAACAATTAGAATAGAGCAAACTTATAGAGTCAGTATTTAGAATATAGGTTACCAGGGGATAGGGTGGAGATAGGGAATGGGAAGTTAAGGCTTAAAATGGACAGGGTTTGTATTTGGAATGATGGAAATGTTTGGCAATGGATGGTGGTGATGGTAGCATGGCATTATGAATGCAATTAACAGCACTGAGATGTATATCTGAATATGATTAAAAGGGTAAATATTAGATTGTATATATGGTAACAGAATAAAAAAAAATTAAAAACAATCCATGGAACTACAGTACACAAACTTTGAACCCTGAGTCAAACCGTGTACTTTAATTAATAGTACAATCATAAAAATGTACTATCATTAATTGTAACAAATGTTCCATATCAATACAAGGTGTTTGTGGTGGGGTGGTAGATGGGAATCCTGTATTTTATACATGATTGTTCTGTAAGCCCACAACCTCTCTAATTAAAAAAAAATTTTAAAGATGCAGTTATTGTAAAATTCCTTTCACTGTCACAAACTATACTACCCAAACTATTTTACAAATAGAATAAGAGCAAAATGATGTAACAAATAAAATTCAGATTAACATACTCAATGATGTGTTCCTGATATTAAAATATCAATTCCCAAGTTCTGTATGCCACAGTGAATGGCCTTTTGAGTTTGGGCATTGGATGCCACTGTGCTCTGCATGATATTCAGTTCCAGTACAAAATTTTTCTTACTTCCAACACCAAGTAATTCTTTGAAAATACATTATGCCCACAGGTGTAGTGGACCAGTGAAAATAACTGACATGAACTGAATTGTAAAATTAATGGCGCTTTCAATACCCAGCTCTAAATGTGAAAAAGTAAAAGGGAACCAGAGAAAGCCTAATACCTTTATTAAATCTATCTGTGCCAGCATACATTGATTTGAGTGATACTGGCTGTTTGATTTCCAAGTAAAAGTGACAAATTAAGTAGGCTCATTCTTACTGAATGATTTTGAACATACAATAATCATACTGAAGTAGCTGTACTGAGAATATTGGAGCTTTCTCATAATTGTAAATATCTTGATTGATTGCTTAATTGTTGATTAATTGATTCATTCCCTTTTATGTCCTTGCCCCACTGCCATCAGCCTCCTTCTATATGTCACCACTATAATGCATTCAACTATTATATATGTTAATTAAATAAATCATTTTATGGTAATCTCTGCTTTCTTTTTAAAAAATTAAGTACTTTTCTGCATCCTTCTATGTGTCTGTGTATGAATTTCATCAGATACTGACTGATGCATACCATTCTATATTGTATGCCCATCACATTTGTCCTGTCCATTCTTCCATTAATGGGCAACCAAGTTTCCCCAATTCCCTCTCCCACAAAGTTGCAGTGAATATTCTCATATATGCTCCATATGTATTTGTATGAGAATTTCTGTGGATAGATACCAAGGAGTGAAATTACTGAGTGAGGAGGTGCGCACATATTTAATTTTACTACATAAAAACAAAACAAAGCAAAAAATCACAAAATAAAATTTCCAGAATGGAGGCTTCACTTCTACATCCCCACCACCCTGCTTGAGGACTTCTTTGTCCACTCAACCCTGCTAAAACCTAGCATGAAACAATTTTTTTTTTGCCCAAATAAGCATAAAATGGTGATTCATTGACAATTGAATTTTTATTTCTGAGTTTACTTTGCCCAAATAAGCATAAAATGGTGATTCATTGACAATTGAATTTTTATTTCTGAGTTTACAAGTGATTTAGAAGATATGTCATACCCTCATTAGCTTCTAGACTTTCCTTTTTTTATAACTAGCCTGTATATGTTTTTCTTATTGTATAACAAAAACTGCTTATATGATCTAGGCTATTAATACCATGTCAACTTAGATATTGTAAATATTCTTCCAGAATGGAAATCCTTAGTTTTCATATCATCAAATGAATCAACTTTTGCCTTAGTTTTCTTTCAATTATTTTCAGTTAATGTACGGTCATGCCTGTGTGTTGTTTGGACTGTGAAAGGCAATGTGGACCATCCTGAGCTGCAATATTGTGGTCTTCATAAAAACTGAAATCAACTTACAGTGTAGCCTCCAATTCATTGTGGTTCCCTTGAACATGTGCTACTTAACCAAAATGATCTATCAGCAGAAACTTTGATTTTATTGTCTTTACTTACAGTATTTCCATACCATCATTGATATTTTTCTTGAAAATATTTTTATATGCTAGTGGTCTTTTTAGGACAATAAACTAATAAATAAACCTTTCATAATATTAAGGAATTTTCTTGTAAAGTCCAGATATGGAATGCTATTTCACATCTACTGAATTATATATAAACCTAAAATAAATATAAATATATATGTGGCAGACATGGCTTGGATTTATATTAGGCACGATGTTAATTGTTTCTGATAAGGTGTAAGACACAGTCTACCCTATTGCTATTTAAGTTTTTCATTGCTTTTTTAAAATTTCCCTTTAAAAACTTTATGTTTAAGCTAAACTTTTGAAGCAATATTTACTTTTACTTTCAATATTTAACAATGATATAAAATTATTGTTTAACTTTTCTGTTATAAATTTTTCACATAATCACTATGCAGAGAACGTTTACTATGTCAGAGATTATTAACTCTACTTTGAATGAATAGTTCTTCTGTCTATAATACTCAGTTTTGCACAATTCTCACATATTTTGAAGAGCCACAGAAGCAACATGAAATTACAGTTCACTGACATCTTACTCTGAGTTCAATTCTTGCTTTAAGAAATCTCTGTAGTGAAGTGATAATATTGATTTTGTTTCAATGTTTAACATTAAAGTAAGGTGGCTGTAAAGCTAGGCATTTCCTACCTTCCCCAAGATTACAAAATTTGTAACAAACCTGGATCCCATTTGAATCAGTGTTATTAAAAAGGAGATATATCCCTTACCCTTATTTGATTCTGGAATGCTTTAATTTCCTAAATAATGCTTTTATTGTTAATGGAAGCTCTGCTTCAAGATCATTATCTCTCTGATGGAGAGCATTGTTTAGATATATTTGAACATTTTTCTTGTCTGAAAAGTTTTCAATTTAAAATGGAATGCCATTTCTATCATTTATTCTTAACTTCAAGGTGAGTTTGATTTTTTAAATTATGAAATTTACTCTCTGGCCTAGCCATCATCGTCACTTTACCTCAAAGAAGGTGGATTAGACTGTCAAAGGGTACTTTGCAGATGCAAAGTACCAGAAATCTGTTGGACTTTATAGTGGACATTTATTTTGGGGGTAAAATCTTATATTTCCAAGGCCAAATCAAGGCATTAGCAGAGATGCTTTCTTATCAAAGTGAGCTACTGTTAATCCCAGTGTGTTGCCATGTGGTGAAGCAAAATGGCCACCGGTCTCTGTGAGGTTTCTCCCTCCCCTCTGGACTTCCTTCTCAGGCTCAGCTGTTCTGCTTTCTTCCCAATTTCAGCTGCAAGCTGGTATGGGGCTGGTCTCTTAGGGCTTCCTCTCTCTCAGCATAGGGCTTGTTTCTTTCTGGGCATCCTATACCAGTCTCAGCCATTCTGCTGAGCTATCTGGCAAAAATGTTTCATCTTTTCATTTCAGCTGTAAGCTATCTGACAAAAAGGCTCATCTCTCCTGGGGTCTCAGTTGTTGGAGCCTTCTCCTTTTTTGTCACATGACAAGATCAAAAATGACAGAGCTCTCTCTTCCTGTGTGTCTTTGTGAGTGTCCATTTATATCAGACCCACCAAGGGGGAGGACACTCAACCCGAGTCACTCCTTACTGATGTAGTCTAATCAAAAAGCCCTTAAAGCAATCTTAACAGGTAAGCTAAACAAAATCCCCTTAAATGAATTTAATACAATCAAAATATCACACCTATAGGAGTAGATTAGTTTACAAACATAATCTTCCTCTTTTTGGAATTCATTAAACAATCTCAAACTGCCACAGAAGGTGGGATTTGTTTCCCATGAAATGTCTCAGATTCACTCTGTGTAGTCTGACTGCTGAGACCATGCTCTGTTCTACTTCACGGCTCCCAGACAGTGGTGAATTATAGTACCCCCAGGGGGCACACACCTGGTCATAACTGGTAACCCCCAGGGGAATTGTTGTCTGGGATGTGTAGCATTTTGCCTGGTTTTATTTTGAATCAGAATGCCTTTATACTATAAAGCCTTCCCAGTAACACAAACTCCTACCTGTAGGAGGCCTGAGCCTAGCAAGGAAATGATGCTAGTCATATAAAATAGATATCTAGTCTTAGCAGTGGTTGATCAAAAAGGACAACTTAAAACGTTGTCATCAAGCATGGCTCAGCTTGCCATGGATGGCTTGTTAATTGTGGAGTGTGTTCTAGTCCCACACAGTGGATATTCATACCCTTCTTCCTCATTCCATCTCTTTCTAGCTGGGTGACCTTGGGCAAATGAATTAACCCCTTTGTGCCTCATGGTCTTTTCCTGTAAAACTGGCCTAACTTTAGGTGCTACTTCATGGATGTACTTGTTATGAGAGTTGAATGAGATGAAATGGCTAAAGTGCTTCAAACACTGCTTGGCACAGAGAAAGTGCTTAATTAACGTGAGACATTATTACTATTATTCTATTATCTAAAGTTACTATAATTTAGAGCAGAGGACTAGATATGCCTGAGTTGACCAAAATCTCTAAACTGATGCACATTCTCAAACCACTTTAATATTCTTGTTAAACTTATTTGTTTGAACCTTCATAAACCACTATTGTGTGCTGGCTAATGGGTCTGGTACTTGGGGTAAAAAGATGCACAGGTCAATGTTTCATCCCTAATGCAGTTCTTTTGTTAAGAGAGGAGACAATATGTAAACAGTTTAAACATCTCTTGCTACATTTGTAATAGATGAAGATACATAAGTATTTTAGAGGAGGGAGGGTGAAGTATCAAGGAGATTTTATAGGGACAGTATGCCTGAGAAGGAATTTGACAATGAGAGGGAATTTCCAGGCAGAGTAACATTTGGAGAAAGAGTTTTGACTGCAGAGAAAACAGAAAATGCCAGGACCTACAAATTCATAATGTTTCATTCAATTTTAGAGTTAATGAGTGTGCTAGAACTTATTCAGGGACCCCCAAAGTTTAGAATCCCTGCTATAGATGTTGCTTCAAAAGAAAACTATTTTCGAAATTATTATTTCATTAGGAGCTGTATTTGCTGGGTTCAGCACTGTTGCTAATATTCAGGATACATTTGTTAATAAAACGGGGGGGGGGGGGGCGGAAGGTCCACACCTCCCCTGCAGAGCTTACATACTAGTGGTAGAGCTTCCATTCTTCTCACTCCAAAGTTTGTAAAATTTGTTCTTAGATGTGTAGTATGTGTAAGACTCATGGATGCTACAGTGATGCCTTGCAAAGAGAGATGGCCATTCTCTTTTGCAGAAAATCACACACCCCTGTTGATCTGCTGGCTCCGTTTGGCTACCTGAGTGACCCGCTTATTGTGGAGACAGCACAAGCAGGAGAGATCTTTGAGTATACCCTGCAGCTGGTCCAGGAGCACACTGTGGGTATAGAAGGCAGAGGTCAGTCCTAGAGACTTTCTGCTAAAAATGCACAACCCCTAGGTGCTGAGGGTGACCAAACTCTCAGCAGTGACAGATGCATGTTTAATCTCCAAAGCATCCTGTCATATAGAAATTCTTTTGCTTACAACTTTACCAAATACATGCAGATTCCTGCCTCCCCCGCAGCCCCCCAAGATGGCTCCCTCATCTATCTGCTCATTGTTTTAGCTCGTGGTCTGCTTGTTTTTTCTTTAGGAGTCACCAGGAACAGAACGTTGGACCTCCCGTGTGGGAGACTGGCACTCATATGCTTGAGCCATATCCGTTCCCCTATGCAGATGTTTTTGAAAGGAATTTTCATTCAAAAGTAATCAAAAATATATATCCAAACTTGTTTCAGTTTTTTGCCTATTATGTATGTTGCACAAATCTAAGCTCCATTTACAAGGGCTTACTTTCCAAATCCAAAAGATGTAACCTGTTTCTTATAGAGAAATACTTTATTCCAAGAGTAATGTCTCTCCACTTAGCATCATAATCACACAAATCACTCACTGTCTTCTTATTTTGCCTCTGTTGCTCATAACATTTATACCCCACTCCCATTCTGTGTTAGTATTTTGCTATATTCAAGGTCTGGGGTATTTTTTCCAACATTTATTAAGACATCTACTTGGTAAATATCAAATGAGACCAATAGAGAAAACTTTTAGATTTTCTAAACCTTTCTCTTTAAAATGAAGTAAATGAATGGGATCCTTTGCTATCTGTTATTTTGGCAGTCAATGTAACAGCAGCTCCTTTAGTTTTACCATTTCTTAAGTTACTCCCCTTCAGAAAATATACTGAGCTATGGTGCAGGACTATGTTGATGCATTTACCGTAGCCAGTAGCTGCTCTATACATTTACTCAAAGCATACTTGATATCCCCTTGTAGTCCATTATGTCTTGGGTTTTCAGGGCTTTCCTAATTAAAATATCCAAGTGGAATTTTCATTTGATTAATATCAATATGAAGAGTAGCTTACTATTAACATGGTTTTACATCATAATATTCTAAGAAACTCACTAAAAAATTAACCTGGCTTTTACCGTACCAAACTTTATCTCCAACACTGGCAAAGCTTCCTGGGTGATTCTGAGATACAGCCCAAGTTGAGAGCCACCATACTGAGAAAGGAAAGTAGGCTCTGTGGGGGATGAGGGGAGTAGAGGAGAAAAGTGGGCACATTGCAAAACTGATTTCCTATTCTGCATCATCTTCAACTTTGTACTTCCGGATATTTCCTCAAAATGTAGGCTGTATAGATCTGAAAATTTGGGAGTATTAATTAACAGACAATAAATAATCATTTCCAGGAAGTCTACAAAGAAATTCTAGAAACACTAAATTAAGAGGGAACTAACATTTATTGTGCCTCTACCATGTACCAATCCTTTAGGCATACTATTTCATTTAACTCTTAAACTAGCCCTATGAGGTAAGTGGTTTTGAAGCAGGCTAGTAAAATAAGGAATCAATAGATGGATCTGGAACCTGGGAAGAAGTCCACATGGATATCGATACCAAGATGGCTGCTGGAAGACTCTCATGAATAGGGTTTCCTCTCGAAGCCAAGAGAAGCCTCGGATATTCTCCAGGGAGTTTATCATTGGGCCTTCCTGGGAGATTGATGGGAGGGGTAATCAATCAAAATAACAAACAACTGGAACTCCTCCCATGCCATTAACAAAGGGGCAGAATAATTAATAGTTTAAAAAGCAAGCGCAAAGGCTAAACCCCTCTCTCTATCTCTCTCTCTCTCTCTCTCTCTCTCTCTCTCTCCTTCTGCACTCTGCTATAACCATGCCTCCCCACATGGATCAACATCAAGTAAAACCTGGGCATTTATAATCTATAATGGGAAATTGTAGTCTGTAAATCGGTCATCTTTATCACTCTTCAGCCCCTTCCTCTCTCTGGGACATATGATCTGTTATTTTCTCCCATTTCTCTTCCCTCCCTACCTTAATAAATTACTAGCCTAGCTAACCCAATGTGCTCTCGAAATTCATTTCTGCAGTATAGTCAAGAACCTAGACACAATCTTGCAACAGTTCTAAAACTAATTTTACAGATTAAAATAAAAACAACCAAGTAGGGCTTAGAAAATTGTAGTGACTCGGCCAAGGTTCACAGCTACTAAATGATGTCAATCAATTTCCCTGTTGACAATTAGAAACTCATTGTTTTACATGTTCCTTAGCGAGGTCATTTTTGCACAGTGGTAAAGTTTGCAGTCTGGGAAACCAGTGTTACTGGGTTCACATCCTAATTCTTTTGCTCATTTCCTGAGTGAGTTTGAGCAAGTTCCTTGAACCACCTGAGGCTCTATTTTCTTATTTGTTAAAGGAATTCTAAACTTTTTTTCTTATTTGTAAAAGGAATCCTTACTTTTCAGACATATAAGAATAAAGTGCATTAATACTGATAAAGCACTTAAGAACAATGACTGGATATAGTCAAGGCTGTAAAAATGCTTCTTAAATAACTTTATGGGATGTAAAAAGAAAAAGCATACTAACACAAAAATGAACCTCATGAATTCATATTCTTTTACAAGGACTCTTTACCCAATCTGAGCACCAAAACCTTAACTCAAATAGTCCACCCAGTTTAGTTAAGAGGAAAATCAATGGAGACTTTTCATTAAAGAGTTTATGAAAACTACTTCTGGATGTAAGGGGCTGCCTTGAGAACCAGTTATGATTACAATGTCATCTAATATTTTTGGCTGGTTACATTGCCCCTGCCCCCATTGTTATATGGAGGTTTTCAACTTTGTATTGAAGTAAGATACATACAACTCAAAATTTCCATTTTAACCACTTTCAAGTGTACAAGTATTATGTTCCCACTATTATGTTGCATTGCCAATATCTTCTACCCCAATTGTTCCATCACTTCAAATAGAAACTCTGCACCCATAATGCAATAACTTCATCTTCCCCTCCTCACTCCCTGGACCCTGGGTAATGTGTAATTTAATATTCGTCTCTATGAAATATGTTTCTTCTAGGCATTTCATTAAAGTGAGATCATACAATATTTGTCCCTTTGTGTCTGGCTTATTTCATTCAACTTGATATCCTCAAGGTTCATTCATGTAGCATGCATCAGAACTTCATTCCTTTTAATTGATGATTAATATTCCATTGTATGGCTATATCCCATTTTGTTTGTCTATTCATCTGTTGTTACTTCTGCCTTTTGGCTATTGTGAAAAATGCTACTATCAACATTGGTGTGTAAGTATCTGTTCGTGTCTCCATCTAATTTTGGCAGCTACCTTGATTGAAGAAAAGCAGGTTTTTACCAGGTTTCTGTCCCTAGATAGGTCTGAAAACCCTGTGGAATCCTAGCTCATTTGGCTGTCTATCAGTCTGCAGCCTGATGTCACTCTTCTGCTGGTCCCTGTGTCTACAACTTCCTCCCATACAGGTCGCCTCTGCCATCTCTGGGCCACTTTCCCCTGCTGCTCTCAGCAGCACCACTTCATCTCCATATAGATAATCTGAGAAAGCTGATGTCAACCACTAAAAAATTTCACTGATGTTTTGTTAGTGTTAGAAGGCATATATAAGGGGCAGAAAAGCTATCTGTATGATGATTGACAACGACCATTTCAAGGAACAGACAGACTCTGCAACTGCAAGCCAGACAGTCCCATCCATCTGCCCCATGGGATCGAAGCCCCCTCTCAATTAGAGGCAGAGTGGGCATCACCACCCCAAAATCCTCAGGACTGGGGGATGAACCATGTACTAGAGTAGACCTACTGTTATTTTACTACAGATATTGTGATCTTAGCAATGGACGAAATTTTATCATTGATTGGAGGTAATGGCCACTGGAAATTCTGAGGGGAAAGACAGGGAAAAATAGGTGTAATTTGGGGACATTTTGGGACTTGGGAGTTGTCCTGAATGACATTGCAATGACAGATATAGGCCACTGTATATCTTGTAATAACTTACAAATATGTGCGGGAAAGTGTGTAAACTACAATGTAAGCTATAATCCACACTTAGTGGCAATGCTTCAAGATGTGTTCATCAATTGTGGCAAATGTACCACACTGATGAAGGATGTTGATGTGGGAAAACATGGGAGGGTTAGGGAGTGGGGCATATGGGAAATCCCTATATTTTTAATGTAACATTTATGTAATCTAAGTTTCTTTTAAAAAAAATAAAAAGTAAATTAAAAAAAAAAAGAAGGCATATAAAGGCAGTGACTTATTGCTATTAGATGGGGCTGCTTTCCAAGCCCCTCGGGCCAGAATCAGAGCCTTCCTGAGGAAGTCTCCAAAATTCTCCTGACTGTCTACAGGGCAGGGTGTCCTCAAGCATATCTCTCTGACACTGGAAACTCAGCCCTAAGCCTGGGGCCAAGAAAGACACATTTCTTCCCTTCCACGTTTCTGCTAGGGCCTTCAATTCCTTAACCAAAGAACTGATTTTTCCCCAGGATGACTGCTAGTGGGAATGCTCATTCCCTCAGCTGGAATTCACATTCTCTACAAACCTATATGCTGAGTTCTCTTGTCTATGGCGTCAATAAGTCCATTCCATCAGAACACCAAGAGCATATTAGGGTTTTAATTAAACTTCTGGCTGTTTTATTTGAATCACACCAGGTAAGTGATGGCCCCAACCAGGTCTGGGAAGAGTCCAATTCTACTTCTTTTCTCCAATTATAGGAGAAGATTAGGTCTTTTGGAAGTCTTTGAGTTCTCTACTTATTTCTTAATGGCAAATATTAAAAAGAATGTGAGCACACACATCTCTATTAAAAAAATAAATAAAATTCAGAAATAACTTAGTTTAAAATTGGTTGCTAGTAAATAAAAAGCTCTAAGTATCCACAGAGATTTAGCTTTGCTAAAATATGCATCCAATGTTTATTACCAAACCAAATCTTTCTCATCAAAAGTATTTAAGAACTTTAATTATTTTCCACAAGAGGAAAACAAGCAAAACACCATGCAAGTCTACCTCTAATTATTTGTAAAGTTAAAGGCCGATTTTCCCAGAAGTAAGTTGTATATCTATCTCTTAGAATAGAGAGATTAAAAAAAAATTTTTTTTCTTTATGTTTAAAGAAGCTTTAGTTTACATAAATGTTATATCAAAAATAGAGGGGATTCCCATATACTCTACCCACTCCACCTCCCACACTTTCTGCCATTAACATCTTTCATTAATGTGGTACATTTGTTAGTTGATGAACATATATTGAAGCATTGCTACTAAGCATGGTCTATAGTTTACATTATGTCTTACACTTTGCACCATACAATTTTATAAGTTTAGACAAGATGTATAATGGCCTTTATCTGTCATTGCAATGTCACGCAATGGGCTCATTTCCCACAAGCTGTTGCATCATGCCATAAATTTTGAAGTGTCCTTCAATGACGTGCTCCTTTCCTCCCCTTTAATAGCAGCTCTCTTCATTGCCTGCATTGTTCTGTTTCAGAATTCCACTGCAAAGGCCAGATATCCCCACACTACCTCAGCCTCATCGCCAGTTTATCTGGATGTACAGCCCACCCCGTTGTTTGCCCAACTGCCCTGACATGTGTTTGCATGGAAAGTACAGAACCCACAATGGAACGTGTAACAACCAACCTGCAGCATCCCACGTGGGTGCTTCGCTGATAGCATGTCAACCTCTTGAACCCAGCTTATGAGGACAGACTGCATGCAGCCCTGGGCCTTGGCCAGCACCCCTTCTCCAGCCTGCCCCACCTTCCCCTGCCCAGGGTGGTCTCCGCAGGGCTGCTGGACATGGAGACTGTCTCCCCCAATGACAAGCATAAGCAGCGGCTCATGCAGTGAGGCCAGTCTTCGGACCTCGATTTGGACCACACTGTTTCTGTTCTCAGATGGGCGACTGTGCAGCTTCGTGTGCACCAAAGATCGCTCGTGTTTCCCCATCATCATTACACTGCCTGACCGATTCTGGGGGACCCACTCACCATGCCTGTTCTTTGTTCACTCAAGCCCCACGTACGGTAAAGGCACGACTTTCTTGGCCATGAATTCACTCTATGCACGAGAACAGATCGACTGGTTCACATTGATGTCTCCCACGTCTACAGGAGCTCTGATTGGGCCTCTCCAGCTTTGTGAGAACTCTCTGTCCCCCGGGAACACCTTCTTCCAGTTAAGGAAAGCCCTGCTGTCTTCTCTGAAGCTCCCCCCACCCCAAGGGCATGGGAGGGGACCTCCAAGTGCCAGACCCCTGCTTCCTGGTCGAAGACCCAAGGGCCAAGGAGCATCCCTCTCTCACAGCCTTGCACATCTGTGACTTCCTTAGTATAACCTGGTGGCTGTGGATTTGTCCATTCTGAACTCATATCTGGATGGAGAGATCCTGTACCATGAAACCAGGGAGATCCTGGATGCTGAGCTGCAGCTCATACCCTAAAGTCACTGACTGCCCCATGTCCTTGCTGTCCCGGAGTCCTATTCTCTATCAAGTGAAAGACACTTTCAGTGAAATTCTCCAAGGCCAGCTGCCATTCCACAAAGCTTTCTTTCCACCATCCAGGAAGGTGTGATTGACCCACTTCTGGTGTGGCTACTAAATTGAGGGTGCCCTCACAACTTCTCTGCCTTGAATTGACTGAGAAGCGCTTCTCCAAGGCTTCCACCCACGTCCAAAGTGGTGGAGACCATGGGATTCCCCTGTAAGTTGACTTCAGAGTTTTCTGTAATTTGACTTCTGTCCAGAATTTTGAGGATTTTCCAAATCATCTCTGAATGAGACAAATGCTGAATTAGTAAGAACACAAATGTTGTCTGGATTTAAACATTTCTTGCAAGAGAGAGAAGAGTTAAAAAGCCTTTTATACGAATGGAACTTGATTTCCCGATGACATAATTGCAGAGCCTTCAAGCATTGTATTTGGGGAAGGTTTAATATCAAAGGAAGGATTCTCCAGAGATTGAACCTCCCCCTCCCCTTTTGTCCTTTTTCTATCCACCTCCTTTGTAAATGTAGGTTCTTGCTTCCCTTTAACTGGCTATCATCTCAGTTAAGAGAGGTAAGCAAGTATAGTTCAAAGTCTTTTTGCTCATAGGAGAAGGCTATGAATTCTGATGCAAAGCTTTAAAATAAACTGGGCCAGTGTGTGGAGTTTCTTAGGCAGAGCAAAGTAATGAAAATGAAAACAGAAATTATTTTTTTGAAAAAAAGAAAAAAAAAAAACTAAATTTATCATCAGAACTTAAATTGAGGTTTTTTTCACCACAGGGTTAATACCTGTTAGTAAAGTACCAGTAGCATTTTCCCTATATGTAAGACTCAAACTTTCTTGGAAGTTACAAGGATAAAACACTTCTCCAAAAAAGCTTTAACGATTCCTCATGCCTTTCACCCTTTTTCCCCTTAAATATATATTTTTTTAAATTTAAAGAAATGTTTTATCAAACACTTTTGTCAATAACAAGCTAAACAAAGAAGACTAAGCATGTTTACTAATCACTTAAGGTATATTAATATAAAATTTTTCAGAGAAGTTTAAATTTTTTTGTGAATGATGTGATCAATTGTCAATTTTAGGTACTTCTTCAAAAACCAACAAAATCAATATTTTTATACCACTAGAAATTGTTTTTCATATTTATCTAGAATATCAAGCTGTGAAAATGCATAATATATTTAAAACAAATAAGAATGGCATGTAGGTTGAGTTTGCAAGTTTCTACTGGAAAGAACATCTATGTTCAGCCACCTGTTTGTGCTGAGAGCTTCCAAATGGCATTTACACATTTTTGAGTCTCAGAATACCTGTAAAATGACAAAGTAGCTCCTCCTCAGAATTGCTTATGAATGAAACAGCATAAAAGATTTAAAATACAGAGTCCAGTACCCGGCACATCATAGGTTATTAATAAATGATAGCTGTAGATATTATTTTTATTACCACCACTCTCCTCACAGTGGTCAGCATCGTTACCTTAATGCACATCTGCTAGAATCCAACCCTGCACCGGGCGCTGGGACCTGAGATGCAGGAAACACCATCCATGCTCTGTCGAGCCTGACAGTCCTGCAGAGAAGGCAGAGAGCTGTAGTAATCCAGTGTGAAAAGGACTGTAATAGGGATGAGATTAAATGTGACAGGAGCACATAGCTGAGAAATGGAAAACACCTGGGAGATTTGCAGAAAACTACTGATAAAAGGTGACATTTGATCTGGGTCTTGGAATTTTCTAAGTATAAAAAGTTGGATAGCATTCTGGGGAGAGGGAAGCATTCTGGGGAGAGGGGAAAAAATGCAGGAAGAGTATGGGGTTGAGTGGCAGGAGTAGAGAATAGAAAGCTAACAGTGGAACAGAATTTAAAGGTCTTGTGTGCCATGGAAAAGAATTTGATGATCATCCTCCTTAAGCAGGAGAGTGACACGAGGGGGACATTTTTCCATGCAATGCTAATAGGCAGGGAATTGGAAGATGTGCTAAAAAGAGAAGAGGCTAGTGGCAAGGAATTATGAAGGAATTGGTAAAGAATACTTTAAGTAGTCCAGTTGTCATGGTTTGCACGTGCTACTGTAATAAAATGCCACCACCTGGATGGCTGAAAACAACAGTAATTTATTGTCTCACAGCTCTGGAGTCTGGTAGTCTGAAATCAAGATGTTGGCAGGACTGTGTTTTGCCTTTCCCCTGGTTTATGGCAATGGCCAGCAATCCTTGGGTATTCCTTGGCTTGTAGATACGTCTCTGCCTCCATCTCCATGTGGCCTTCTTTCTTGCCTCCACCTCAAATAGCTGTCTCCCCTATGTTTGTCTGTGTCTCCTTTCCCTTCTTGGAAAGACATGAGTCATATTGTATTAGCACCCACCCTAATCCAGTATGCCCTCATCTTAACTAATGACATCTTCAAAGACCCTATTTCTAAATAAGCTCTCATTGATAGATCTGGGGTTAGGGCTTGAACATGTCTTTCTGTGAGTCACAATTCAATTCATAACACCAGGGGAAACGTGACAGCAGTTTCGATAGAGCTTGTGGCAATGTATGGAGTATGATGAGCAATTTAAACATTTCCCAGTGGCAGATTATCTCTATTCCATAAAGCTGGGGACAGATCTTGCTTTGCAATTCATTAGAATCCCACTTCTCAACTCATAGCTAACTTGTAAATTCACCACAAACTAGAGAGGACCAGAAATGTTTCCTCTTAACATTTTCTTAACACAAAGAGACCCTCCTAAATCCTCATGCTTCTCACTTGCAATGCAGTCACCTGATAGCTTTGCCACATGCAGTATCAAGATAGGCATAGATGTGGTTCTCTGAAACTCAGCCTATGGTCCTGCTGGGGGCAGAGGGAAGCGGTGCCTCACCTTTTAGCTGGAAAGCAGCACCGAAAAATGGAGCACAGAGTGTGTTTTAGTTGGCTACAGCTGCTGATGCAATATATGTCAGAAATGTGTTGGCTTTTATAATGGGGATTTATTAGGGTAAAAGCACACGGTTCCAAGGCTGCAAAAATGTCCAAACCAAGGTATCATCATAGATGCTGTGGTCGGACCCTGGGCTGCTGCCACGGATCTCCGTCTGTATCTCTGCCTTCTCTCCCTGGTCACTTTCTCCCCAATCTCAGCTATGGGTGATCAAGCACATGGCAGGGCTCCTCACATCAGCTTTGAGCTTCTCGGTGGGCCTAGCCTCTTGGGGGCCTTTCTCCATGCTTCTGTTCTCTGTTGATTTAGAGCATATAGAGTCTCCGGCCTCCAGAACCACTTCCAACCTCTCTGGACGGCTTTGCCTTTCTGTGACTGCAGGCAATCCTCTCTCTCTCATGGCAGGGTCAAAATGGCAGCCATCTTTCTCTGTGTGTTTCTGCTTCCCGTTCAGTTTATATAAGACCCCAGCAAGAGTGCAGAGACCTAACCTGACTCACGCTTCATTCATGTGGTCCAATCAAAGGCCCTATAGTGATCTAAAATGTGCCTTTTGGGGGGTATTTTAAAGATTATGTTTTTGACATAAACCATGACCCATAATGAATCTTTTATGATTATAAGTTTGTTCTGAAAGAGAAATAAGAATTTGCCATATAAACAATGACAAAATTGTGGATTCCTTCTGTATTTTTATAAAATTCCCCAGTTATTTGCAGTTATGTCATCTGCAAGTAATTGGCAACAATTTTTGAGTTTCTATTTGACAAGTCTTCCCAAAGCATTGAACTTAGTATTCACAGAAATAAGTACACTCCTCTTTTACACAGAGACTTCATTATTTTGCATATTCTATAACTGAATTACATAATTAAAATCGCAAGTACAGCTTTGATAATCCATTGTGTAAATGCCCCAGCCCACCTGGGGGAGCCTTATTGGAGGGCGTGAGGGTGGGAGTCTGTAACCCTGATTCTGCAGCATGATGTCAGCAAACCTTTAGAGAGGGAGCAGAGAGAATTGGTAATTTCAGATTGATGCTTAAAAAGAGGTTGTTTAAAATAGCTGTACAGGAAAAAAGTGGCACTGTAGGAAGTTTTACAAATCACTCCCTCCACTAGAAGAATGAAAGTGCTGGGAAAAGAGACTAGAATTAACTAGGTGGCAAACCTGAATCAAAATGGACAGGAGTCGGGAAGCGGCTGTGGCTCAATCAGTAGGGCTCCCGTTTACCATATGGGAGGCCCCGGGTTCGGTTCCCGGGGCCTCCTGGTGAAGGCAAGCCCGCCCGCACGGCGTGGTTAGCTGACTCAGTGAGCACAAGCAGCAAGGGGGGGATAAATGATAAATGAATAAATAAATAAAATCTTAAAAAAAAAAAAAAAAAAAAAAATGGACAGAAGTGCCAAAGGAAGAAGGAGGCTGCTGAGAGTTCAGCTTTTGTAAGTGAAAGCATGAACATGTAACCAGTCCGGATTGTTCAGCCCCACAACAGTGGCCACAGCATTGGTAGTGGCAGCAGCTGTGGAAAGAGCTGTAGTTGCTGCAAAAGGGCCTGGATCCCAGGCATGGTTCACTGGGCACAGGAATGACAGAGGAAACAGGGATCCCTGAGGGACCAGTGAGGAAGCTGCCCTCAGGACAGAAGGACTTCCAGGCTTCTCTTCTGTGGGTGGGTGTTTCCTGGTCTGACAGATCCCAGAGGGCACAGCATAGACCCTGGCATTTGTTTTAGCCCTCTCTGCAGGAGCAGGAGGGGTTCCTGGACTCACATCAGTCTTCTATGTGGACTTGAATCCAGAACACTACATCATTGGTTGAGTTTCTGTTTTCTCTTTCTTGTGTTGTTTGTCTGGTGGGTTCCAGTAGGCCCAGCAAAGATTCTAACCTTGGTTTCAATCAGTAACAGCATCATCTGGCCTGACTGTGCAATTTATTCTCTTTTTCTTTCTTTTTTACTTTTCTTCTATTTTTTAAATATTTTTGATTCTGGAGGATCTTGAGGATGAGCAGGAAAATTGGCCTTGTTTTCAGCCTTGAAAGTGGCAGAATAAGAAACTTGGAGAAATAACACACTTCATTATTTCTTTTCTTTTCTTTTTCTTTTATTTTTGCATTGTGGATGTTTTGTCTGTTAGTATTTTTTTTTCTTTCTTTTTTTCTCTCTTTAAGCTTTTGTTCTTAATCTGCATGGTCTGGCTTACTGAAGAGTAGGAGAACTGGATTTCTAAAGTGACCATAGGGGTCGGATGTAGCTCAACTGGTTGGGCGTCTGTCTCCCATATGGAGGGACCCGGGTTCGATTCCCGGACCTCCCGGTAAAAAAAAAAAAAATAAATAAATAAATAAATAAATAAAGTGACCACAACATAATTCTCAGAATGCCAAGTTCTTAAAAAAAATTACAAAACATACAAGGAGACAGAGAATTATGGCCTAGTTACAGGAAAAATAAAGAATTCAATGAAAATATTCAAGAGGAAGTTCATCTCTGTCAAAAGTCTTAGAACAACTCTAATAAATAGGGTCAATGAACTAAAGGAAAGAATGGACAAAGAACTAAAGGAAATCAGGAAAAAATAAATAAACAAAATGAAAAGTTCAATAATGAGGTAGACATTATAAAAAAGAATCAAATGGAAATCCTGGAACTCAAAAGTACAATAACTGAAGTGAAAAAATCAATAGAAGGGTTCAGAGCAGATGAAGGAGGCAGAAGAAAGAATCAACAAACTCAAAGAAAAAAACAACTGAAAATTTCCTGACTAAGGAGCAGAAAGAAAAAGGAGTGAAAGAAAAATGAGCAGAGCCTGAGGAATCTGTGAAACACCAGTTTGCATATAAATGAGTGCATCGTAGGAGTCCCAGAGAGAGAAGTGCAAGACAAAGGCCCAGAAAAAAATATTTGAAGAAATAATGGCAGATAACTTCCCAAATCTGATGAAAGATATGAATATACAAATCCAAGATGCTCAACAAATGCCAAATAAGATGAATCCAAACAGATTTATACTGAGACACATTATGACATTAGACAAACTGTCTAATGCAAAGGACAAAGACAGAATCTTAAAACAGCAAGAGAGAAAAGACATGTCACTTATAAGGGATCCTTACTAAGACCAATATCTGATTTTTTCCATTTCTCCATAAATACCATGGAGGGCAGAAGGTAGTGGGAGTACCCATTTAAAGTTCTGAAAGAAAAGAAGACTGTTACCTGAAAATAATATATGTGGCAAAGTTGTCCCTTAAAAAGGAGGGATAAATTAAGACATTCCGATGCAATAAAAAACTGAGGGAGTTCATTACCACTAGCCTTGCCTTAAAAGAAATGCTAAAATAGTCCTATGTTGAAAGGAAAGGACATTGGATGAACAAATAAAGATTGCTGGTGTAAGTATCAAAATGGGTAGATATATATGCCACTATTATTTCATTTTTTATTTGTAATGCTTGTAGTTATAAAACTGAAAATTCAAATGTATAATAAACAGGTATAAATTCTTGTTACTGGGCATACAGTGCATAAAGATATATTTTGTAATAAGAATGACTAAAAGGGAAGGGTGGAGGGATATAGGCATTGTGTATATGTAGGCTATTGAAGTCAAGTTAGAATCAATACAATCTAAATTGTAGTAGATTTAGTGTATTAAATGTAATGCCCATGGTAACAATAAAGAAAATATTTTAAAAATATACAAAAAAGGAAAAGATAAGTGATTAAAAATGGCTTACTATAAAAGAACATCTAATTAAAAAAGAAAGCAATCATGGAGGAAATGAGGGATAAAAAAGACATAAGTCTTAAACAAAAACAATTAACAAGTTGCAGAAGTAAAGCTTATCTTATCTGTGAATTCCTTAAATATAAATGGATGAAATGGTCCAATCAAAGGCAGAGATTGTCAAAGTAGATAAAGAAACACAAACCAAAAAATATGCTCTCTCCAAGAGACCCATTTTAGATCTATAGATACAAAAAGTTTAAAAGGATAGAAAGGATAGAAAAATAACTTATGCAAATAGTAATCGAAATTGAGTAGGGGTGGCTATATTAATATCAGATAAAATAGACTCTAGGTAAAAAACTGTGACAAGTGACAAAGAAGGACATTATATATTAATAAAAGGGTCAATTCAACAAGAAGATTAATAAAATAAAACATATAAGCACCTAATAGCAGAATGCCAAAATACATGAAGCAAATGACAGAGCTAAAGAGAGAAAGAAACGGTTTTATAATAACATTTGGGTATTTTAACACACCACTTCCAACACTGTATAGAACTTTAAAACAGAAGATCAATAAGGACATAGAGGACTTGAACAACACTATAATCCAACTAGATCTAATAGAACACTTCACCCAAAAATGGCAGAATACACATTCCTTTCAAGTGCACAAAGATCACTTTCTAAGATGGACCAAATGCTAGGGCACAAGAGAAGTCTAAATAAATTTCAAAATATTGAAATAATAAAGATTAACCTCTCTGGCTACAAAAGAAAGAAGTTAGAAATCATTAATAGAAGGAAAACTGGAAAATTTAAATATGTTGAAGTTAAACAGCACACTCTTATGGAACCAGTGGGTTAAAAAATAAATTACAAGGGAACTTAGATAATACTTAGAGTCAAATTATATGCCAACAAATTAGAAAATTTAGAAGAAATGGAAAAAAATACTAGAAATTCTTCCACCCCCCAAATTAACTCAAAAAGAAATAGAAAACTTCAACAAACCTATAAAAATGACAGAAATTGAATCAATAGTCAAAAACCTTTCACAAAAGGAAAACCAGAATCAGGTGGCTTCAATTGTGAAGTCTACCAAATATTTAAATAAGAATTAATAGCAATCATTCTCAAGAGGAGGGAACAATTCTTAATTCATTCTAGAAGACGAGCATTACTCTGATACTATAGCCTAGTAAAGAAAAGAAATTACAGACCAGTTTCCCTTATGAATGCACAAATATTTAACAAAGTACTAGAAAACACCATGGTCAAGAGGGATTTACCCCAGCAATGTATCTGTGGTTCAACATATGAAAATAAATTAATGTAACACAGTACAAAAATAAAACAAAGGATAAAACACACATGATTATCTCAATAGATGCAGAAAAGGCATTCAACAAAATCTAGCATCCTTTCTTGATAAAAACACTAGGAAAGGTAGGAATAGAAGGGAACTTTCTTAACATAATAAGAGGGGAGCAGATGTAGGTCAGTGGTTGAGTGCTTGCTTCATACATATGAGGTACTAGGTTCAATTCTTGGACCTCAAAAAAAAAAAAAAAAAAAAAAAAGAACCATTTATGAAAAACCCACAGCTAACATAACTATCAATGGTGAAAGATGTAAAGCTTTCTCCCTAAGATCAGGAGTGAGACAAGGATGCTCACTTTCACCACTGCTATTAAATATTGTACTAGAAATTCTTGCCATCCAATTAGGCAACAAAAAGGAGTAAAACGTATCCAACTGGCAAGTAAGAAGTAAAACTATCTGTATTTGCAGGCAATATGATTTTAGAAAACTATTCTAGTTAAGAAATGAATTCAGCAATGTGTCAGAGTACAATCTCAACACACAAAATAATTGTGTTCCTATATATCATTAATGAACATTATGAGGAGGAAATTAAGAAAACAACTCCATTTACAATAGCATCTATAAGGAGGAAATAGCTGAATAAATTTAACTAAGGATACAAAAGACTTGAATGCTGAAAACTACAAACATTGTTGAAATAAAATAAAGAAGACAAATATATGGCAAGACAACTCATGTTCATAGATTGGATGAGTCAACGTTGTGTGTCTTTATTACCCAAAGCAATATACAAGTTCAGTGTAAACTGAATCAATGTGGCCTTATTCCAATATGACTGAAGCACTTACAAGAAAAAGAGGAACCAGATAAGGAGAGAGATTACCATGTGACAGAGGCAGAGATATATCTACAAACCAAGGAACTCCGTGGATTGCAGCAAGTAAGCACAGAAAACTACAGGCTCTGAGAGAAAGAATGGCCCACTGACACCTTGATTTGGAACTTTTGGCCTCCAAACTGAGAGCCCATAAATTCTCATTATCTACGCTAACCATAGAGTGGTATTTGTCACAGTAGCTCTGCCAAACAAAGTGTGTTGGTTAGCTGTGAAAGACTGTTATTTGTAAGATGGTGAGTAGAGGCCATTCTAGATATATAAAATATATAGAGACCAAGTTCTGGAACCAGAGCCGGAGGGATAAGCTTGAGAGACTAAATGCTCTCAATCCTGCAGGCTTGTAAATTGCATTGCACCATGGAATACCTAGAATTAGTGTCAGATTCACCCATTCTAAAGGTATTAAGGCATATGGTGATAGGGACCTGACACTTTTTTCTTAAATAAATGAAATTGTAAGTGGAACTCTGATACATGAAGACTATATTAACAGAAGTGTTTTGAAAGAAGCAGGTGAAGTCAGTGCCAGACTTTCTGATTCTACACTCCCCTGTTTAAGTCTCCAGTATTTAAAGGCACACAGCAATTTCTAGAAGGATTTGTGAAACGCATGGACCCCTTACTGCCTTCAGTACTATTTTAGGTTCTGAGGCTGCTCGAAGCAAATACCATGAAATTGTTCATCTTACACAATAGGATTTTATTCGCTCATGGTTTTGAGCCTGGGAAAATTTCCAAATCAAGGCATCATCAAGACAATGCTTTTTTCCCAAAAACTGGCTGCCGGCGATCCTTGGCTCCTTTGTCACATGGCAAGGCACATGGCAATGTCTGCTTGTCTCTCTCTTCTCTTCTGTATTTTCTTTTATTTCAGCTTTATGCTCGCATGGTTACCTCTCTCTTTGTGTGAATTTCACTCACTTCTAAAGGACTCCAGTAATACCATTAAGCATTAAGATCCACCCTGATTGAGGCAGGTCACACCTTAACTGAAGTAGCCCCATCAAAAGTTTCTGCTTCTATTTACAATGGGTTTATACCACAGGAATAGATCCAATTTAAGAACATGTTTTTCTGGAATACATACAGCTTTAAATCATCATAAGTACCAACAGCTGCAGGGAGTTTTTCATTTTGTGCGTTTTTTTTTTTTTTTTTTTTAGTCAGAAATATTTTATATATTTTTAAAGAGCTTGTTTTAGTCAAAGACCATAAGAAAAGGAATTACCTTCTTTCAATAGGGTTAGTATCACTATAAAAAAAAACATATTTTGTTTCTTTGTATACTTTTTGTGACATAAAAGAGCAGGATGTGAAAATTAATTATGCATTGAGTGATGAACATAAACGAATTAACAGATAAGGGGACATTTTGAAGCTATTTTTGAATACTCCCTTGAAATATATAGTACATATGATTTTTTGTGAGTATAACACTTGTTTTTGAGTAAGCATAAGTTTATTTGTCATTCATTATCACAGGGATATGTATCTTTCCACCTCTTTTAAAGAATAGCTCATAGCATTCCCAGTAAGTTGTTTATATTCAGTATATATACATACCTTATTGTCACTACCTTGATAATATTAATAAAAGCAACCAAACAATGTAAAACCTTAGTTCCTCTCCTCTTTCTAACCTTGAGATCCAGATAAATTCTGCAATTATTCTTTTTTGACAGCTTGTATTTCTGTCTCTCTCTTCATGGGATCCAAGAAAGTTTCATCCATATCCTTGTGGGCTTAGCCTTCTTTTTTTTTTTTTAGGATTCCTGACCAGCTTTCTTATTCTAAATGTTCCTTGACTTTCATATTCATAACTGCCTTAAATGACCTCTCACCAATATCATCCCTTCATATTTATTCAGTGTTTAATATGTGCAAAAGCAACTGAGGTTGCTGTAAAACAGTGATTCTTAACCATTTCATGTAAGACCATTTCACAAATCTAAAAATCACTATGAATCTTTCTTTGTAAACAAATATAACAAAACTATACACCCAAAATTCTGCATGCATTTTCAGAGGGCTCAGATTCCTTGAAGGCACAGTCTTAGTTTGCCACACAACGGCTTAAAAAAAAAAAACAAGCCTTTATTGGCTCATGGTTTTGAGGCTAGAAGAAATCCAAAATCAAGATATTGGCAAGTATTGCTTTCTCCCAGAGTCTGTAGTATTCTGGTGCTGGCTTTCAGCAATGCTTGGGGTTCCTTGTCTTGAATCTCTGTCACTAGTCACATGACAATACCCTCTTCTTTCTGCTCTTCCAGTTTCCGCTGACTTATGGCTTCTCTCTGCAGTCTTCTCCCACTTATGTCATTATAAAGCCTCCAGTAATGTGGACTAAGATGACCCTCATTCAGCTAGTCACACCTTAACTAAAAATAACGTATTCAAAAGATCCTATTTACAATGGGCTCACACCCACAGGGATGCAGATTAAGATTAGAACCTGCCTATGTTGGAGTACAGAATTCAATCTATCATAAGCACCCATGGACACCACTGATTGATTGATTTGGTAAATATTTATTTAGAACCTATGTTAACCCACTGTATCAGTCTGTCAAAGGGATGCCAATGAAAAATACCAGAAATCTGTTGGTTTTTATAAAGAGTATTTATTTGGGGTAAAAGCTTACGGACCCAAGGCTGTGGAAAGTTCAAGTCAAGGTACCATAAGAGGTATTTTCTCACCAAAGTCAGCTGTCATGTGTTGAAGCAAGATGGCAGGCAATCTCTGCCAAGTTTCAGCATTCCCCTCTGGCTTTCTCTCTCAGGCTCTGGGGGCACATCTTCTTCCTGATTTCAGCAGCTATGTGGCATAGGGCTTTTCTTTCAAGGCTTCCTATATCAGTTTTGGCTCTCTTCCCATGGTCAGCTATCCGCTATCAGGCAAATGGTCCATCTCTCCCTGGGGCTTCAACTGTTTAAGCCTCTTCTTTCTATCACAAGGTCAGATAAAAATGACAAGAGCTCTCTCTTCCCACGTGTCCATCTCAGTCAGTCTTTCTCTGTGTTTTCATTTATATCAGACCCAGTAAGGGGGCAGAGACCCAACCTGAGTTATGCCTTACTGGCATGTCCCAATCAGAAGCCCTAAATTAATTTTATCAAGTAATCTTAATCAAAGTCCCCTCAATTAAATTTAATACAATCAATGGTATCACACACAGAGGAACAGGTCAGTTTATAAACATAATCTTTCTCTTTTTTGGGATTCATAAATAATATCAAACTGACACACCCTCTTTCCATCCACGGACTTCCCAGGTAATGAAGTGGGTGCTCCTTCACAATATGCTGTTCCTTTAGCCAATGATAGGCACGAATCTGCACTTACCATCTGTTCTTAGTCCAGGAATTGTCCTTCTCTCCTAGCCCTGTTGGTGGGAGTGATTTGGTTCCTTAAATTACAGAAAGTACTGCTATGTTTACATTCAGCCAAGTTGCAAGAGGACCAATCTTAAGTCTCCATCTTTTATTTCAATTTCTTCCCGTTCAGGGAGGTTCTGTTCCATCAAGTCTCCTATCTCTAAGTGTTTATACATCTGGTGTTCAGAAAATGGCTTCCTCACACAGCTCTCAAGTTCAAATACAATCTTTCACGACAAAGCTAAGACAAGAATCTTGAGTATGCTATTTTTTTCTGAACAATAATTTTATAAGTATCCATACTAACCAATTATACCAAGTCCTATTGTTTGATTCTAAATGAAATTTTTAGAGTCTACCCATCCACAACCATTTCCATTCCATTGTATTTCTGCCTTTCTAGAGTACATATTAACTTAATGACAAGGTTTCAAGATTATATCATACTTGGGCAAAGATAAAATGTCTAATTTATCTTCATATCCCAAGGGCTTAGTGTAAGCCCTAGCACAATGCAACAAATCAATGAACATTAGTTATTTCTTGAAGTGAGGCTTGTCTGGTTGGGTCTTGCATTAACCCCCTCAGGCACACTTGATTTCAAATGCAGTTTTCTTAGGTGAACATTGATATTTATACATATCATTTTTTTCAGCAAATGTTTAGTGGTCAATCAGCTATGATGCATTATCATATGATTTTCCATACAAGGTGTGGTGGTTTGAAGCCTTTGTACCCCCCAAAAGCATGTTCTTAAATTTAATCCATTTCTTTGGGTGTGAACCAATTGTTTAACTTGACCCATTTCATGGTATTTGCTTTAGTAGCCCAGTAAACTAAAATAGATTTTGGTGCTGGAAATGGGTTGCTGCTATTGTATAAACCAAAAATGTGAAAACGGTTTTGGAATTGAGTAATCGGTAGAGGCTGGTGAAATTGTGATATATTTGATAGAAAAGGCCTAGATTGCTTTGACATGACTGTTGGTAGAAATATGAATGCTGAAGATAGCTAATGATGAGGTTTTAGAAGGAAATGACGAATGTGTCATTGCAACCTGGAGAAAGGTGATCCTTGTTTTAAAATGGCAGTAAGCCTGGCAAAATTGAATTCTGTTATTGGATGGAAGGTAGAACTTGAAAGTGATGAACCTGGATATTTAGCTGAGGATATTTCCAAGCTAAGCCTGGGAAGTACAGTCTGGTTTTTCCTTGTATCTTATAATAAAAAGCAAGAGGAACAGGATAAGCTGAGAAATGACCTCCTGAACATAAAGAAACCAGAAATTGTTGGTTTGGAAAATGCTGAGCTTCTGGTAAGAGTATCCCCAGAGAATAGGGCTCCATATAAAGGTTTAACTGAGCATGTAACCAGTCAACTATATCAGTGTAAGTCAAGATTGGAAATGCAGTTATGCTGGAAAGATCTTAGGAAGGCTTTTCTGTCTGATAGTTTGATGCCCTGTTAACTACATGCAAAACTGACATTTTTTTGCAAGATTTGTATGAGCAGAACCACTGCCAACCTGGACTAAAAGTGACATAGAAGGGACAGATTCTTCAAAGATGTCTTCAAAGGCAGAACCATGGAAGATGAGGTCTGGACCAAAGTCATTTTCATGCTAAGAGAGCAGACCCACCCATGTGTGTGGAAATGGCTGGTTCAACCCTTTGTGTGGAGAAGGTAGGCCTTCCACCCCATTGTTCAGGAAGAGGGCTGCCACCCCAGTGCTTGGAGAAGGTGGAACTGTGCTCTGGGGTTTTTGGAGAGCCTGGCTACCATCCTGATACTCAGATTGAGTGGAACCTTCACTGCAGTGTTCAGGAAGAGCACAGCCACTGCACAAGCACTTGAAAGGGGTAAGGCACAATATGTCATCCCATACATGACTCTCAGATCTTGAAATCTAACGGAGTATGCCCTGCTGGGTTTCAGAATTGTTTGGGATCTGTGACCCTGTTTCATTCCGATTTCTCCCTATGGGAATTAGAATGTTTATCCTATGCCTGTCCTTCCGTTGTATATAGGAAGCAGATAACTTATTCTCTAGGTTTCACAGTTCCACAGACAGAGGGGAATTGTGCCCCATGACAGATCATATCCACAACTGATTTTGATGAAACTTTGTACTAAGCATTTCTTCTGAAATGACTTGAGACTTTGGGGATATTACGAGGGAATGAATGTCTCTTGCATATAGAAAGAACATGTCTTTTGGGGGTCCAGAGTGTGGAATGTGGTAGTTTGAAGCTGTATGTACTCCAGAAAAACATGTTCTTACATTTAAACCACTTCTGTGGGTGTGGAACCATTGTTTAACCCTATTCACTTCATGGTCTTTATTTGAGCAACCCAAGAAACTAAAACACAAGGGAATAAAAGTTAGAAGAGTAAAGCCCACATATGCTTTTAATTATTGCATTACCTTATGCTCAATTTCAAAAAATTTAACATGCACACACATACTCACACACTCCAGTCAAAACACATTAAATCAACTCTGTAGCTGCATGAGGAAAACACAACATGGTATAGAATATAAAAACTGATTGTGGGTCAATTAAAAATCAGTATTGCTACCCCCAAAGTTCCAGTTCTTCGAAGGAAGTCAGTACTGTACCATTAGCAAAAACAATGCAAAATTAAGTACCAATTGTATGGATTTTATAGTGGAGAGTCTTAGTAATTGTGTTTTAGAAATGAATGTTTTATATATATTGCTATTTACTTTGAGAATCTGTTTTATTCATGCCTTTGAAATGTTTGACACTATGTTATCTTATAAATATAATAATTCAACTGAAAAAATCCTTACCAATAATTTTATTGGTAAAATAATTGTATAACAATCTATATTGTATAACAATATATATGTATATTTATATACTTCATATTTTAACACTTAAAAAAATTGCAAATACAATATAAAATCATAACAAATTCTTTATAGACTGTCTAATGAACAAAATGCACACTTATTTTATTTTTAAAACTTATTTTGCCAAAAAAGTATGCATTTAAATGCAAGTTAATACATTTTGACTTTAATGACAAAAATCTGACTGAGCTAAAATTTGTATCTTAAATCAAAGCTATTGGGTAAAAGTATCAAGCAATAAAATGCATATACCTAAAATTTACAATCTGATGACTTTTAACAATATTTATATCTGTATAGTCATCACTCCAATAAATTCAAAGAACCTTTTGTCACCTCAGAAATTTATATCCTGCTCATTTGTAGTTAATCTGCCCACCTAACCCATGCCAGAAGGAACTATATATCTTATTTCTGCCATTATATATTAGTTTTGTCTCTTTTAGAACTTCATATAAGCCAGGGGTTTTTAACAAGGGATATGTGAGCTTGAATTGAAATTCAAAAAAACATTGCTCTTGTGGGGACATGTTGGTGCAGGTATGATATACTTATTAAATAATACACAGTATAGTGTGGACTTTGTAAGGAGTCCATGGTTTTCACCTGACTGGCAAAGGGGTCCATGGAACAATAAAGGTTAAAAAACCTTGATATAAGTGGAATCATACTATATGTTCTCTTTTAAGTTTGGCTTATTTTGCTAAGAATGTTTTTGAAATTCATCCATGCTGTGAGGTGGATCAGTAGAGCATGTATTTTGTTGTTGGTGGTGGGGAGTAGTATTATTTATATGAATGTACCAATAAATTTTTATTCATTCATCTGAAGTGGTCATTGGGGTTCTTTCCAGTTTTCATCTATTTTGAATTATTCATATCCAAGTCTTTTTGAGGACATGTTTCCATTTCTTTTGAATAAAAACTGAGCAGTATAATTGCTAGCTCCCATGGGAATTCTACATTTAACTTTATAAGAAACTGCCAAGCTATTTATCAAAGTGATTGTAATATTGTTCACTCCCATTAGCAATGCAGAAATGTTCACTTTTCACTCAGTCTTTTCTCCTATCTGTTCTTAAGGTTGGAAAATTTCTTTTGATCTATCTTCAAGTTCACTGACTCTTTCTTCTGCCAACTCCAACTTTCCCTTACATGCATCAAGTGAAATTTTTGTCTCAGTTATTTTAGTAGTTCTAGTATTTACATTTTTATTGTTCCCATTTATTTTTTAAGATTTGCCTAAATGTTCACTAATTAAGAACATATCTTCCTTTAATTTTCTGAACACATTTATAATAGATATATTAATGTCCTTTTCTATTAAATTCAAATCAAAGCCTTATAGGGGTTGAAAACTATTGAGAGCTTGTTTTCTTAAGTAGGGTTCACATTTTATTTTTGCTTCTTTGACTGTCTTGTAACTTTTAAATGCATATCAATAACTGTGGAATCACCTTGAACTTATATAGCTTTTCTTTATGCCTTGTTTGTGTGGAAATATGGAAAGCCTAAGGAGTTACCTAAGCTCTGCCAACTTGGTGGGGCTGAATCTCAACACTTAGTCTCCCAAGACCTTCTTAGGGCTTGGTTTTAGGCTTTGTTAAAGTAGGTCTAAAATAGAAGTTATTCTCTGGAACGGTCCTTACTCATAAGACTTGGCAAGTTGTTACCTCAGCTGGCTGCTATAGCATTAGTGAAGTATTAAAGAGCTCTTTCTGTTCTGATTAAACCTCCATAGCAATTGCTTTCTAGTAGCCTAAGGTGATCTCCTCCTGCACAGATGCTGGCCAGCCCTTCCCAAGGACATCTTCTACACGCCCCCCCCCCCCAACAAAGGCCCTGCCTTAGTGTTTCCAGCTGTATCAGCTGCCCTGAACTCAGATGGTGGTCTTCTCAGTGCAGTGGAACCCCAGGGTCTGATTAGGCTATAGTTCCTTGCACACATTGGAGGAATTTCCTCCATGCAGAAAATGGGACAATTGCCATGATTTTCTCTATTCTCAAGTTCCTCAGTCTTTGCTGCTTATTATCTAATGTTCAAAAACTAAGTCATCATATGTATTGTCCTCTTTTATATTCATTTAAAATGGCAAACCTAGTCTGATTCTAGTTACAGCATCATAACCAGAAACAGAAACCAACATTCATTCTAAACCATAGTTTTTTTCCCCTACAATTTTGGCCCCAGAGCAATTATTCAAACAAAAGTTTTTACCTTAATAAAGTCTGTAATTTAGGCTCATCCCTTACATCCACTTGAATTTTTTTTTTTAACAGCTCTATGTTTTCCCAAAATACATGTTTTCTTTCATAGAGCATCAGATTTATTATAAAGCACAAATTAGAGCATATTAATTCTCTGCTTAAAACATCAGGGGTTTTTCTCTTACTAATTACATGGAAAAGTATCATGTTTTGGGACACATCACTTTAGACTATGGTCCTAATCTAAAATTTAAGCCATTTTTCTTGCCATTTTCCAACCCAAACTCAGGTTTTCTATTTTAACTATATTGAAATTTACTTCTCTACTTTCCCCTGAGAATGCCAGGTTCTTTCTGATTTTTATGCCTTGAGCACTTTCAGATTTAGTTATTTGCTACAAGGATTCACATAATTCATAAAAGCCTTTATACTCAAGGTCATTGTTTATTATAATCAAAATAATACAGATCAAAAACAGCAAAGGAAAGAGGCACATAGGGCATAGTTCAGGAGACTAGGTGGAAGCTTCCAATTGTTCTTTCCAAGTCATTTGGATAGCACTTACTTTTTCCATCAATGCTGTGTGGCACCCAAACATTGGTGTCCAGAGTTTTGTTACGTGTGGTCATATAGGTATGGCTGACTTCCCATGTGGCTGATCTTAGCCTCCTGCCTCCACTCTCCTAGAGGTCAAGCTGATACTATGGGGCCAAAGCTCCTACCATAAACCACATAATTGGTGTAGACTCTCTGGCATGGCTCCAGGTGTCCAGAGTAACAAAGACACTCGTAACAGGTGGGGCATTCCAAGTGCTTAGAGGTTACATGCCAGCAGCCCCCAAGGTCAAAACTTTAATGTGCAGGGTGTGGACAACCCAAGCTTGCTAAGTTAATACTTTATTGCACAGACAAGGCCCTGGTCTCTGACCTAAGCTTTCACACAGCAAAATAGTCACATTTGTCTGATTATCAACATTGAGTACTGCATATATATAATAGATACAGCAGTAGTATGAGTATGAATATGCAAAACATTTGGCAAGGGCCACTTTGGAGTAGGATAGATTTAAAGAAAAAAACTAATTTATCCTATAAAGCCACTACATTTTCATATTTTTGTGCTAATTTTATTACTTGTTTCCCCTCTTGATATACTGCTCTTTGTGCAGAACTCTTCATTTTTTTAATTAGAGAAGTTGTGAGCTTATAAAACAATCATGCATAATGTGCAGAATTCCCATACATCACCCTTCCACCAAAACCTTACATCCTTGTGGAACATTTGTTATAGATTATGGAAGAACATGATCTGACCATTACCACTAACTGTGGTCCACAGTAAAAATTTGTTACATTTTTTCCATACTTCCCCTATTATTAACACTATTATTGTACATTTGTTATAGTTCATGAGAGAAACTCTCAATTTTGTACTTTTAACCACACTCCATCTTCCACCACATTGTTCACTGTGTTAAAAATATGACTTTTCATGTCATCCTTGCACAAAGGTCAGGCTAATCTTCTCTGTATCATTCCAGATTTAGTATATGTACTGCCAAAGTGAACACTGTGCAGAACTTTTTAGCACAGAAATTCCTATTAGTTAGCTAAACCCAATTCTTCCTCAGGACAGAAATTTTTCATTGGTATTATATCCTGAAAGAGGCTTTAGTTGAGTTTTCCATTATATTTGATCATCAATATCAGTATTATTGTAAGACTTATTTCCATTGTATTACAGAACTCTTTTGGGCACTGCCTTCTTTATTAGAGTGTTTCTCTGACATCACACAAGACATTATGTGTATTTATGTCTTTCAATCATAGAGGCAGTTTCAACTAAGCAAGGTAGTAATGATCTCAAATAGGCATATATTGAACCTTAGTGTCTGGACATTTTCTGGTCTAAAATCTCAGCCATCATTGCTGGGTGTCACTCATGGGATTTTGTCATAAGCCTCAGTCTGCAGTCCGAACAGGACTATTGTACAGAGAATTTGTTGGTACCAGCACTGCGGCTTCTAACACAGCATGAATTGTAGTGTTAAATTCTTTTGTCCAGCAGGTATTCTATACTGTTTCAACTTAATAACCTATGAGGGCTCATGCAATTCTGTTGTCTTCCATTTAGAATAAACAATTAATACTGGCTGAACAGTGAACTTACATGCCTTCTGACAATTTTAGGAAGTCAGATACAAATTCCCTTCCAATAATACACTCAGGTAAAGGGGATACAGGCATTTTACATAAAGTATTTTCAAACATTCAATTGTCATCCAAATTTTCACATTAATCTCATCAAATATTGCATTCCCTAATTCTTCCAAACTAAATGCAGATCTTGTTAGGACTTCACCACCAGGATTTAGAACCATAGTGCATTGAGATTTCATGTCAAAGAGTCTCAGAAAAGAGTTTCTCTACCTCTTTGCTATTTTACCCAAACATGTGCATATGGCCTTGGGTCTCCAGCCAGGGATCAGGCCAAGAGACCTCAAGACTTTCATCAATCTTTATCCTAATTAATTTGCAGGGTTATCAGGCCAGTGATTTGAGGTCAGGTATCTAATTGTCATCCCCCCCCCGCCCTTTAGTTAATTCCTCCAAAATGGGGTTAAAAAGGAAGATCTATTTCAGACCCTTCATTATTGGGAGGTAAGCAGGGAATCTCATCTGTCCGCCAAACCTTTGATAATGCTACAATAAAACTTTAGTTTTGACACATAGATGTCTGCTTTAGTCATCCCATTTCTTAATAACCATTTAAAGATTTCCACCCTCCTGGGATGAATACCTTGACTCTTCCCTTTGTTTTTCCCCCAATATCTTCCCCATTAAATTGCTCTAAACTTCCTACCTATCCCTTTGGTAGTAAACCTGATGCTAATGGCTATGGCTTAGACCAGATGAAATCCAAGCTTGTCCCACCATCAGTATCTACTCTAACACTCTTACTTTAATTATAGCTATTACAGATAACAATAATAACGAAGGTGTTATATATTTAGTTTGTTATTTTGAATTTTTGTATGTGTCTTGAGCGCTAACTGCTCAGAGGTTGGAACAATCTTTTCTAAATTTCCTTGCTTAATTTTTACCTCTAATCACATATTTTAACACAGTTGCAGGCTTATACTATGTGTGATTAAAGACTACCATGTCCCACCCTCTCCTCCTTCTTTTTCCCAAACCATATCTTCACCATGTTTCACTGAGTCAGGATCATTTTAGAAAGCCCTATTCCTGATGTCAACTGCAGTTTTGGTAAGTTCCCAAGATCTCCCTCAGGTTCGGTGATTTCCTAGGACTCCAGAACTCCTAAAAACTGTTATACACATTGTTAGGGTTATTAAAGTGAAATAATACAGATTAAAGTCAGCAAAGGGGAGATGTAAATAAGGAGGGTACAGGAGACACCAGGCAGAAGCTTCCAGTTATCCTCGCCAATTAAAATCATATGGACAGCACTTATGACTTCTTCCAGCAACGATGTGTGGCACATACAGAGTATTTCCAACCAGGGAAGATCACCCATGCTTTGGTGTCCAGAGTTTTTATTGGGGATCGGTCATGTAGGCATGGTTGACTACCCATGAGGCTGACCTTCATTTCCCGCCCCTTCAAAGGTCAAGGTGATACCATATGACCCAAGGTGATACCACATGACCCAAGGCCTCTACTATCAACTACATTAATATCATAGAACATGTGGAATGGCTCCAGGATTCCACCAAGAATCACATTGCTGTCATCGACTATCTGGCATGGCCAAATGGCCCCAGGAAAACAAAAACAAGATATCAGGCAGGATATTCAAAGGATTTAGTTTACCTTCCAGGAGCAGGTCAAAGGCCAAAGCTTTGATATGCAGGATGTTACTGAGCAAAAAGGCTCCTTGCCTGATGTGTGTAGAAGTCACTCCTATGGCATCAAGATTGCAAGGAAAGAGAGTTTATTGCAAGGCAGCCACACAAGGAGACAAAAGATAAAACTCAAATCTGTACAAGGCATGGGACCATAAAACAACATGAACCATAGTGGATGATGGACTGTGGTTAACAGTAAATTTATGAGAACATTCTCTCATGAACTGTAACAACTATACAATACTAATACATGATATTAATAATAAGATGGTTTATGGGAAAAATACACCAAATATAAACTATGGACTATAGTTAACAGTAATATTATGATGACATCCTTTCATCATTGATAATAAATGTTTCACAACAATGTAAAGTGTTGGTCGTGGAGCGATGTATGGGAATCCTGTATGGTATGCACGATTGTTTTGTAAACCTACAAATTCTCTAATTAAAAAGAAATTTAAAAATTGAAAATATAAAAACCTCAATCTGTCTTCCTGAGCTGAATGGGTATAGGATTTTTATATGATTTGGAAGGGGTTTGTTTAGGGAGGTGGAATGAGGTGACACAGGATGTGATGTGATGATGTAGACCTAGAGGCAGGGTTAAGTGGAGCATGTGCATTGGGAAATCATGCCTGCTTATACATTGCATGATCAAAAATGGTGGCCTTAACATGACAAGGGATGGAAATCGTAAGTATTTTAATTAGGTATAGGTAGCTCTAAGTCGGAATTTTTTTGCTTTGTTCATGTGTGGGTAGAAGTATCCAGAATTTTCTGATCTTATCCAGTTTGAACTGGCTGGTAAGGTAGAAGTAAAAAACAACAGGAATTGGGTGAGCTAAGAAGTTACTAAGGACTGGGGTTACTGTGAGGGGCATTATCAGGATAATCAATGGTAGTGGTCTCAGAAGCAAGACAAGGGGGCTTGAAGGTGATTTCTGTGTGGACAACCCAGGCTTGCTGAGTTAATTCTTTATTGTACAAACTGGCATAGTGTGTTGTAACTGTGTATGTTCTCAGCCTCTGAGGAGCAATATCATATCTCATTGAGCTTCTTATCCTTCCAATCTAACAAAACTGGTTCTTAATCAATACTTGCTAAACAGTAGATGAATTAATGAGTGGATTTTACAGTTTATTTTGTTTGGTCTGGTTTGGCTTTGAGGTATTTTAATTTCTGTGGCCTTAGGATAGGGATTCAGACTTTAAATAATGTGAAGTTTTAATGTATCTTATCAATGAACAAGAACTTTCAACAGCAAGTACAAAAATCTTTAAAAGTAGAAGTATAGTTTGTGACTGTAACAAAAATACAAGCATTGGAGCTTATTTCAATTCCAGTTATAGTTAAGGAACTAAAATTTTAAGCTAGGGAAAACTTTATTTATTTTATTTATTTATTCATTATTTGTTTATTTTATTCATTTTATCACATCAGAGATCATCTCTGTCTGGAAAGTCTTTAATTCCCACGGGGTGGTTTAGGGCACTCCTTCTGGGACTCAGGGAGCCCTCTCCATGCTAAGAGCCCCAGGAAGGTGGTCTACAGACTCTCTGAGTCTCTGGCCTAGCCCTGCAGGCACACAATCATTAATAAGTATTTGGGGGAAGTGAACGGTTCCTCTAAGCAGAGGAGCCATGCCCCATTAATGCTGGCCACCCTGTTGCTTCCAACCCCAGCCCCCGACCTGGAAAACTCTTTGTCACTGGCCGCAGCAGGTTCTTAACACAGCCCTCAACGTCCTCAAAAGTCATCATCATCACAAATGTCAAGGTATACGTTGAAAGCTTCCCTGTTGCAGTTTCCATCAGGAGTGAAGACCTTCCTTTGTGGAAGGTCCCAACTACGCAGATGGTGATGACGGACTTGACGTTGTTAGAAGTATTACTATTAAAGTCAAGCAAACTAACTTTTTCTTGCTTCATAATGACTTGCTAAACATGAACAATCCTCAGTAGATAATCACTTTGAGGACAGTAGTAGAACAATATGTGTTATCACCTTTTAAAATTTATTAACCCACATCCTTAATAAAATATTTTGGTTGAATAGCACAGCTAGTGCATGTGGATTCATACATGACGGACTTCTGAAGGTCATCTTTGAATTGCTTTAACAGAAATATCCATTAGGAAAATTAAAGAATAAATAGTGACAAATGGGTTCTCAGGGTTTAAGTGGAAAAGTTGCCCATAAGCAGCTAAAAATATTATCAAGCTCTTGTCTTTCCTTCTGTGGGGAAAAAATAGAAAATCACTTCATCACAAGGACTTGAGGGAAAGGCAGGGCTAATTGGAACTAAATCTTGACTGATGTCTACATGGTTTAATTTTTTTAAAATTCCGGGTTGATGTTTACATATGGCCAAACTGCTTAGGCTTTTAATTGCTAGTGAGTCATGTGCCATACCAGGCAGAATTCTGGGGAAAGTTGGTCTTTCTGGGATCCTCTTGCTACAACACATAGATTCATGCTCAGTGACTCAGTTATCCCAGCACACAGAACAGGCTCCAACTCATGGGAAGAAAAAAACTGCAGCTTAGTCAGGTTGAACACAAATCAAACAAAAATGAATCCTATTACAGTCTTTCCCTATTTTCTCAAAACCATAGGTGGCCTGCTGAAGTAGATTTCTCTGGCTCTAGCCTTGATTATTGCCAATCCATAGAACCCATTTACTTCTCAGCCAAATGGAGCTAAGACACATTAGTGTAGCAAAAGAGGTATAAATTAGCTGTCATCTTATGTAATCTTCCCTTAGAAAACAAAGAAAGAACAATTCATGGTAACTGTCCCAGTCTTCAATGGCATTATGCTGGTGATTTAAAGAGTGGCAGGCTAATGCTCTGCAAGTAAATTGAAATAAGTATAGGTCTTATTAGGCAATAATAGGTTTTAAATTTAAATTTTTTTTGCAAAGCTCCTTGTTCTCTACAAAAAAAAAAAAAAAAAAAGAAAAAAAGAAAACAACAGCCATTTGTTGCCTCTTCTCAAATATATTTCTTCCTATTCTTGTCTTCCACCTTTCATGGTTCTTCAATTACTCTGTCATTGTTCTTTTCTCCGTTTTGAAATTAAATCAATTCATGTCTTTAAATCCTTCAAGATCCTCTCTCATAGTTTCACCTTTTATATTTTAATTAAGCATACTGTCCTTGTAAACCGTTTGGTTGTTCTTCTTACACCATAATTTTTTTTAACTTTCTTTTTCATCTAATTCCTTTAATTTAATAGCTCCTTTTCTTTTTTAAAATTTCCTTCTGGAATGACTTAGCTTTTATTTTTTGTATTAAATGCATTGCTTGTCTCAATATTATATTAATTGCATAAACATTTTTTAAGTTACTCTTATAAAACAGCATTTAGGGGAAAGCTGTGGCCCAGATGAATTAACCATGCTCCCGGAATTTGATGGACTCTAAATTATATAGAACCAAAGTGATTGTAAATAATTTTTTAAGTCTCAGCTCACTCATCCATGAGGGCTGTTTTGTTCACGGCTCTTTGCCCAGTATCTGGAACAGCATCTACGAAGTCAGGGGAAGGATCCAGGACTGTGGGGCCTGAAGCTTATGTGCATTTTATTAACATATGTATGCAAATTTTATAAACACATGTGGCTGTATATGAACACATTGCAGGCTCTTTCCAGGGCTTTGGGAGGAGCTGTGTTGATAAAGGCTCTGAAAAGTTATCTTCATTTGCTTCATGGTAAATCTGCTTCTGGGGAACTTTCTAGTTACTCAAAAGTAGAATTACCCAGCATAGATGGTTTTTCTCTGTCCCAGGACATATCCCTTAGGCTTGGCAACTAGGCTGTATCTGTGCTGAACATCAGGCAGGTATAGAATCATGATTATGCCCATTTGTCTGAGACAGTTCCAGTTTATATTTGAGGTCCCTCCAAAGAGACAAGGACAATAGATATGTTGTCAAGTGGGAGATGTCAATCCCTTTGGGATGCCCCATGCAAGTCAAAGACTTTCAGGCCTATATCAATGTAGGACTAGAACCATCTATCCCAGGAGACTTTTGAGTGAACAATGGCACTATAAATTCTAAAACATCGGAGTAAGGTATATAACCTTCAAGCCAGACATCACTCTAATATGAAGTGGACAAACTGCAGCCTGTGTGCTTATAAATAAAGTTTTATTGTTACACAGTCACTTACATATTCACGTATATATTACCCATGTCCACTTTCCCATTATGACAGCAGAGTTGAAATAATTGCAAGAAGGTTTGTATGAACAGAAAGAAAAGCCCCAAATATTTTACCATTCACTTTTCAAAAACATGATTGCTTACTCCTGCTCTAACAGAAAAAAAAAATGAGAAGAATATCATTCCTTATGATGGATTCTAATTTAACTCAAGATTTGGGAATGAGACTGTTCATCTTTGGCATTATAATTTTCTCACCTGGAAACGAGACACTTAGTTATGAAAACAGTCCTTAAATAGAAGCCATGTCTTCTTGTTAATTGGCTTGATTTTATAGATGTGACTGATTTATCCTCACATTAATAATGCTTCTTCATATTTGATTGGTTAGAGTTGCACAAAAAACTTTTTTGGCACACATCTCCTTTCATTTTGTAAGACAACAATTTAATAAATATGAAGCTGTTTTTCTGTTGTTGTTTTTTTAATACTTTCTTGTGTTTCAAAATGAACAGACTCTTTTAAGGTAGATATTTTCAATGTATGCCATGTACACATACATACTTTCTAGGCAGTTATCTCATGAACTGGTGTTAGTTTCTCCAAGGACAAAAGGTTGGAAAGTGAAGAGTGCAAATTTTAATCCGAATCTCTCTTGCCCCACAGTCCCTGCATTTAGCTGTTATATTAGCTTCCTGTGATTGCTGTAAAAAATATCTTGGTGCCTTTAAAAAATGCAGACTTTTATCTTATACCTATGTAGGTCAAAGTCTGACATAGATCTCACTGAGCTAACATCAAGTTTTCAGGAGGGCTGCATTCTTTTCTGGAGGATCTAGAGGAGAATCAGTTTCCTGCCTTTTCTAGATTCTAGAAGCTGACTATTTTCCTTGACTCTTGGCCCCCTTTCATCTTCAACTCAGCAGTACCAGTGTAGCCTTTTTCATACCGCATCCTTCCAACACTCTCTTTTGTGGTCAAACATCCCTTTGCCTCTCTTTTCCACTTTTAAGGACTCTTATGATGACATTGGGCCCACCCAGACAATCCATAATAACTTCCCCATCCCAATTTTCTTAATTTAATCACACCAGCCAAGTTCTTATTGCCATATGTATTAGTCAGGGTTTTCTAGGGAAACAGAATCAAAAGGAGATATCTGTAAATAGTATGAGATTTTATAAGAATCTCTCACATGACCGTGGGGATGCACAAATCCAGGTCCCACAAGCAGGCTGCAAATCAGGGGCTCTGATGAAAGTCCAATGAAGAGCCTCGATGAGTTTCCAGAGACGTTGGCTGTCCAAAAACAACTGGGAAATTCTCTATAAATGCTGAAATCACTTCCCCTTTTAAGGCATTTAACTGTTTGGCTAAAGCGTCACTCATTGTTAATGGCAATCTCCCTGGTTGACCATAGATGTAATCAGCTATCTATTCATTAAACTCACTGATGACTAAAATCCATAAATGTCCTTGTATTATAATTAGCCCAGTGCTTGCTTGACCTAATAACTGGGCACAATCACCTGGCAGAGTTGACACATTAGCCTAACCATCACACCATGTAAGGGAAGATCTTCACAAGTTTCAAGGATTAGGACAAGGACATCTGTGGGGGGCAGTGCTGTATTCTAGCAACCAAACCATTGCACAATGTGTTCTAACTTTGGATTTAGCATTGAATAAGAAAACGAGAAATGAAATATGTGGAAATAAAGACTCTGATGTCAGACCACAGGGCTTCCAAAGTTCTCTGTTTCTTTCCTAGACTCAGTTTTCTCACCTCTAAAATGAGAGTAATGATAGAACATATCTCATAAGTTTATTGAATGATTAAATGATTTAAGGCATGTCATTTAGCAGAGAGACTGGCATCTAAGAAGCTCCTGATAAATACTCACTCTACCTACACATTAGAATGCCCTGCTAAAATGCATCTGACTTAGCCTCCAATTATTGTGGTGTTGATTCAGGAAGAGTAAAGAAAACCATTTTTTAGGTAAATTTGGAAAAAGATTAAATGGTTCTTTCCTAAACATTTCACAGCAACCATGACATTTACATGACAGGCATACTCCAGATTGGAAGCACAGAGATGATTGGATTTAAATTACAAAAATTGAGAGTAGGCTAGGTGTAACCCAACGTTTTCTTTCACTAAAGACATAAATATCAAAATGGCTGTCAGTGAGGAAATATCACTTGAATAATCTTTAATCTCCTCTTTTATATTAAAATTTTAGGAACATTGATATTATTAATTTTTGTGACTATCAAACAACTTCTCCTAATCCCACAGTAGAAACTACATTTTCTGTCACTGTTGAAAATCCATGCTTTGTTCCATTTAAGTCAGCGGTCACCTCACTAAACAAATAGAAATCCTAGGAGACTTTGAATAGACATCTTAAATTGTAGGCTGGAATTGAGAAAAGAAGTTGATGTGGCTTTATGTTTTAGAATCTGAAGAAAGCAATAATAATCTATCATGCAAAGTTAGCAGACTACACATAAAATATTTTAAAATACTTTGTAAGTTAAGAAATGTATGAAATAATATTCGAACTTACCTTCCCATGATCAGTATGAGGAAAGTGGAAGACATGAGAAAAAGCACTACTAATACAATCTGAGTCACTTTCTGGATTCATAGTAATTAACTTTAAGAATTTGGGAAAATCACACAACCTATCTGGATTTCCATTTCACTACACCTCTTTTTCATTGGTTAAGACAGAGGTATCACATGCTCTTAAATGGCTCTAAAATATTCTTTTTTGAAAACACTTATAAGCTTGAGGTAGAAACATAAACTAGTTGAATAAGTTTAGTATATTTGTGAAGATTAAATTAAGTCAATAATTGCTTTCATTCTACATAATGCTCAATGTTCTTTGCAACATCTAGGTATTTGGGCCCATATCCCCATTTTCTCATTAAGTGTGAATGGGATTTAATAACATTTTTAAGCTGGAGTAGAAATTTTTGACATGCTTTAGTGTCAGTGAAGTCATTTGCCTATTTTCTATTTTTAATTATCTGAAGTAATATTTGAAAATGCAGTGAACATATTTAGACATATTGAGTTGTATATTATATTTAAACTTTTTTCTTTGTTTTTTATTACCTATTATTTTATTGGAGAATGTGACATAAAAGCAAATTTAATAAAAATATTATGTGTTTATAAAGCATTTGGTTAATAGTTTATGTTCAGTGACAATTTGACTTTAAGAGAATTTCTTGACAAATAGTCAATTCAGTAAAGTAAGCCTCCTTTTTGCTAAAAATATCTATAATATCTAGATATTGAATAAAAAGTAAAGATATAAAGAATAACTTTAAGCATAAACAAAAGAAAAAGAAATCCTTACATGCCAGAAAAAGTGAGGAAATTCAAAACTGAGAAAAAATCAGGAGACTATACTGTATAGGCCCAGGAACTATTGAAAGAGATGTTGGTCCTAGAGATTGGAGCCTTGAGTTTTAAAAATCATAAAGGGCAAGGAGATATGGCCTCCATTCTGAAACAGAACTCCCTTAAAACAGGCTGTCTCATCTGTGCAAAGGATGAGGGAAATTTAAAACAACAACAACAACAAATTCACTTCACATTAGGAAAGAGGCAGCAGCATGGTGATTTCTAAAGTAAACATCAGGGACTGAGGCTGTAATACACAGGAAGCTTTGTGGAATTTTAGTTCATGCCTATGTTACACAAGAGAGAAGTTTGAATTAACTCAAATATCGTGGTACTAGAGGCACAAGCTGATGAATTAGCTTTGGGACAAAAGAAGCCCATAAGTTCCTAGCAAAAGTGTTGTGAAATCACCGTGAAGAATATTTCCACCACCCAGAACTTACAGTCACAGAAAAAGCAAATCAAAACACTCTTCCAAGAAGTTGTCTCTCTCTCACTCTCATGCATGCACACACACACGTAAACACACATATTAAAACCAGTTGAGGATAAATAGCCTTTAGATAAACAGCAATGAGAATAAATAAAAAGCAATAAAACAAAGCAAAACAAAAAGAAAGGAATTAGTACACAACATCTAGGAGATTAGAAAAACATGAAAGAGACCATAAAATAAATACATTTAGTAGGATTAAATAAGTAAAAGAGAGTGTAAATCCTGTTAGAATAGGAAAATGTAAAAAACAACAGAGATTTTTAAAAAAAATTAATTTCAAGACATGATATATGGAATTAAAATAAAAATCTCAATAGATTTGTGAAAAAGCAAATGAGATATGACTGAAGGAAGAATAGGTCAACTGGAAGAGAAATCTGAAGAAATCACTCAGTATGTAGTACATAGAGCTAAAAATGATTTAAGAGAGCTAAGAGACATGGCGAAAAGACTGAAAATGTCAAATATTTGTAGAAATAGAACTTTAATTGTGCAAGAGTTCCAGAATTTAAGGAAGACCTTGAGTCCTCAAATTTAGTGAACATAACTCATGCCAATGTACCCAACTACAGACCACCTAACTTAGGAAGTAAAACAACCTATATCTTTAATGCCTGTATCAGTTAAGGTAGGCTAGATTATGGTAATCGACAACCACAAATCTCAAGGGCTGAACACAGCAGAAATTGATCTCTCACACATATTAAGTGATTATCTCAGGTTGGAAAAAATAAATATGAAAGCAAAAATTAGTAGAACAGAAAGTTGAAAACAAGAGTTTGAATATATTATATATTTGTATATTTATATTTATTATAAATTTATGTAACATAAATATACTGTCACATATAAAATTATATGTTTATATTTATATATACTATATTATAACATTAGTATACTGAAGAGCCGAAAATAACAAAATATGTTAAAATAATAGAATTACTAAGAATTTTCTACTTGTATTTTAATGGAAATGATTTTGAAAATCTCATTAAATAATTGTTTTATTTATTTTAGGATAAGAAACCCAATATCAAAGTAGAGCCTATAGAAATTTTAATTAATCAAATTGTTTTCAAATAGATTCTGGGTGCTAAGTAGACAAATTCTTTCAAATTTGAAGGAATACATGGTATTATGGAATATATAAGAAGATGAAAATTAGCTCAATTAGCTGAAACTAGCATAATCTAGGTAGTAAACCTAAAAGCAGCACCAACAAAAATTCTACCTAATCTCATTTTTTAAAGAAAAAAAAAAATTTTTTTAAATTGCTTATAAGTCAAGTTGTGAAGAGTAAAAGAATAATCCAATAGGATTAACAAGGGATAATTTCAGGAATATAAGACTGAGTCAGCATCAGTGTAATGAATCATATTAAAATTAAACTCATTTAATCATCTCAGTGTTATATTTGGTAAAATTGAACATACACTTTCAATTAAAATAATAGTGATAATAATAGCAACAACAACAATATAACTCTCAGTATTCTGGGAATAGAAACACCCTTTCTTAGCATGATATTTATTCAATTACTAATTAGGTTATTTAATAAGTATTTATTAAAGGTCTACTCTATTCCAGCTATTTGCTTACTGCCAGGCACATAGTCAATATTGTGCTGAGTAATGAAACACTAGATTAGAACAAACAAATAACTAGCAACTATGTGACCATTTCCCTCCTCCTACATCTGTGACAAACAATGCTAAAGTATCACAGTACTTTTTCCCATGAACACAGATATGATCCCAAAATTCTTGCCAACACTGCTCTTGTGGCAGCCAGCAGTCACTCCCATTCTATTGGACCTGCTGTGGGCAATGGGGCATCCTTCTGACCCCTCACTAGAGAATTGCATACTTGGAAACCAAGGAAGGTTCTATTAACATTAGTTAATGTTGAGTTTGAATTTCCATTCAATGCAATGTGATGTAATTGGAACATATGAGTGAGTAGGAGATACAAAATGGAGACTGTTCTCATAATTTGAGAATTTCCATCATTTGAGAAGGTTGCTTTGAAGACAGAATTGTAAGAGCAGGTGAGGCTCAGGAGATGTATATGGTGGCATAGTTTGTGGTCTATGGTTGAGGAGATTCTGACTATGGGTTTTATTTGCTTTATGAAGGAGAAGATTAGTTCATTTCTGGAATGGGAAACATTAGAAAAGTGGGAAATGAGATTTGGGTAGAGAAGATCTGAAATAATCATGGAATAGAGTCAGAGAGTTAAAGAACCAATCTAAAATTATTTTGTAGTTCTAAAGAAACAAATGAAATTTATAAGTTAAAGGTTTACAGTTACAGTTAACAGGGCAATAAAAACAAAATGCTTATCACTTAGTGAGCATGTGTTTTCTCTTACCTATCTGCCATCTATCATCTATTTATATCTATCTATCAACTATTTCTATCTATCTATCATCTATCTATCTATATCTATCTATCTATCTATCTTCTTCTTCATCATAATCATCATCGATCATTTATCTATTTATATCTATCTTGCTACTACTTCTGTCATGCCACATGGGGCATGACTTCAGAGGCTCAGAAGAAATCTCCTAATAAATGTCAAAACAAATGTCTTGAACCCCAACAATGGAGAGTTATTCTTTTGTTTATTATGCCCTGTTTCTATCAATACTCTGGTACAGTTTTACATACTATAATTTATGTTTAAACATCAGTGTATGCCTCTCAACTAACTTATGCTTTTAAAAGCAGGAGCTGTCAATAAGTTCTGTTTTTATTATCAAAGCATTGTCTAGAAAACTGTAGGAATCATGAAGAATTTGTGAACTGAAGGAATGGATTCATCTTTTATGCCACAATCAGTAATTAAAATCAGTTTATTACAGTATTTCCTTAAGTGTAGATGCTTACCATTGCGTTTGTGTTAGATAATTTTAGTTGTTTCTGGGCATGACAGTCAATGGCATTTTCTCATACAGTGAAAAATGTATTGGCTTTCCCTTTCAGTTATTTTTCAATCGTTTGGGGTAAGTGTCTACTTTGGAATTGCATGTATTTAACATCTAATACTTGTTATTCACCCTTTTAAGCAAAAAGAGAGTACTTCTTAGACCCAGAAATTATAAAGGATTACTGTATACAGGTAGAATTTAATACAGTAGTTTTTTTTCATTATACTTATTTCACCCTGACTCTGAAACATACTCCAAAAAACACAAGTTTTTCATTTATATCTACAAATAGGGTTAAAAGGTGGGCATTGAAATTTAGTTGTTAATAGCTGCCATGCTGTAAATGACCAAATGTTATTTTCATGAAAGACTTTTCTTCTGAAATATATCAGTGTTCCAATTATGTGAATTTCTTATGGTTGTGACTCTGCTGTGAATCTGCTCTTTTCCCTCCTGGAAGCCTATTCCAGTCCCCATGGTTGTCTGCAAGTTTCTCTGTCTGGCTCTTGATATTTCTGCCTTCATTGATTTTATGTCTTTATTCTTCTTTTTCTTTCTTTTTCTTTTTAATGTGTTTTCTCCCTCTCTTTATCTTTTTCTTGAACTGATCGCAAGGCATCATTTAAGTGATTATTTAAAAAAAAAAATCAATTTTATTGACACATATCAATAAACCATACAATTCATCCAAAGTGTACAATCAATGGCATTAGGTATAATCACATAGTTGTGCGTTTATCATTAAGTGATTATTTTTATTATTATACATAAAAATAGAGTTCTATATTCTCTATTCTGCTTTTGAAAATATGATAGTCACTTTTTAAGTTCTCTATAAAATAAAATGTAAAATAGCTTAGATTATTTCTCTTTTATAAAGCACTAATAGAAAGAAAAGTTCTTTCTCCCATAAAAGAAAAAAAAAAAGGATAGTATTAAACATTTGTTTAAAAAAAAATGTGGCTGTATTCCTTTTTCCCATTTGTTTAATTTTCTGTGCCATCTGAGTTATAGTTTTAATGTTTCTTAAAGACAGACCTTTATAGCTCTCAAAAAGCATAAAATTTTAATTGCAGACAAATTTTACAACAACAAAAAATAAAGTGTCTTTAAAATCTTTCAGAAAAAGTTTAGACTCCTGAGATCAGCTTTCAGTAAAAATTCTTCTGGGGAATTTTTCCTCAAGGTGAAGATACTGATTTTTCTTTCAGGTATTTTTAGTGAGTGCAAATTAACCCTAAGGTTATATTTTACAGCGCTGCTAATCACACTAATCATGCAAGAGGAATATCATTGTTTTAAATTCTCTGATGTTCATGTCTTCTCCCTGTTTCTAATTGAAGTGGTTAGGCCGAGGCAGAAGAAATTTTGTGTGAGTACACAAGGGCATTTTGCTTTTTCAAGGACATGTTTCAAATATAATTTCTCTCTAAAGCCACTGAATGATCATATTTGTTCTGAAAATTCAGAAGTATTTCAGAAAGCTTTTCTACAAGGACACTTTATCACAAAGCACCATTCCTCACTTTGCAGGAAAGGCTGTTTCATTAGAACCCTATGTTGTAGCATTATCTTTCTCTTTCTCAAATCAGGCAAGCATATATATAGCCCTGAAAAAAAATATTCAACACAGGACATTCTGCCCTCTTGTCTCTGTGAATGATCTGGTTGAATGAAAGTTATTATTATTATCCTTCCTTCTAAAGCAGACTTTAAGTCAAACTGTCATTATGAAATTAGATATGAATTGACATTGTTGTGTTCGCAGCACTCATAGCTCATTTCAAGGTCTGCAAATCTTTTCTTTCAACCCTTTGTACATTAAAATAGCAACAAAATTACTGCATTTAACATAGCTGGCTTTGTTTACTCTTATTATGCTTTTGGTTTGTAGTAAAAGAAAAGGTTAGAAGCCAAATTTAAACGTAACTGTTTATATTATCCAAGCCAGGACACATTTTACCAGGACTCTTTTCAAAGTTGGTTTGAGCAGTGCTCTCTAACGCTGTGCTTATTTAGGAAAGAGTTTTGATCTAAGGTACCCGGGGCCTTCGCATTTCTTCCTGCATGGAACAGAAAGGTGTTGATTGTGCATTATCATCGTTGTCTTCCAGAGCAGTGACAATTGGATGTCACTTTAGATCATATAATTCTTTACAGTCCTAACCACATCGCTTTTACTTTGGATTACTAGTTTTAAATTTAGAACAAATGTTGAATGTTAAGTTCAGGGAGGAAATTTGACAAATGAAATGGCATAGCAAAGATATTAACATACAGGTTGGTTTGTCTTCTTACCAGTGATTAATTAAAACCAAGAAAGAAGAGATATAATGTCACCTGAAAAAAAGTTTAAAAACTGGAATCATCATTCTTCTGAGTAATTCAGAAGAATAAATAAGGAAAGTTTTAGAGAACTCATTGATCTCAGACTTCCCTCTAATGAGGTTGGAGCCAGCTTATTGTTTCAATCACAGGCCATACGGTATTAATAAGTTATTCGATATGGTAGTTGTGCTAAGTACCATTTAAAAGGTTCAAACATTTCTTGGTGACGATGTGGTAAGGCATAGTAAATGCAAAATACAGCAGTAGAATAGGAATAGTTCATGTCCAGCTGAATTAGTTAAGATATGAAACACAGATCAGTGTCAAAGGATGGAAATTCACAAAACCAAAATTACACTATCTGGGGAAGTTCAATGTTCCAACTTCCAAAACACTCAAACTACAATTTATTTTCTGGACTCTTGCAATTCGTGGAACTGCATTTGACCCAATTTAACTTTCTAATTTTCATTGAATGTGTGTCTACTATTTCTCCTATGCTGTATAATTCAATTGTACCCATTTGGAGTACAACACATCTTTATTTACTTACTTATAGCTCTCCTGATTTCAATAAAGGAGTTTAAGGGTATTTTTAAGATAGTTTCCAAATTACACTGAATTAAGTAGGTGAGTAAAAAAGGACAATGATAAAATCTGAGGAAGAAAAAAAATTTTTTTTTAAATTAAGAGCAAATTAAGTATGAAATTATAGGATTTAACAATTGAGATTTAGTTTTTCTGTAATAAAAAATGTTTTAGGTTTTTTTTATGGGAAATACAGAGTAGGGCACAAAGCACTAAAAGAGTCAAAAATGTTTTGGCAATATATGTTAGATTGTTTGAATTTAAATGGAAAGGGAGCTTTTCAAAATAAATTTTGTAAAGATTTAATTGTTCTTCAAATTAAGCCTAGTATTTAATTTATAAAGATTACCTGGACAGTTCCAAAGGCTCATGCAGTCTTTCAAAGAATAAAAAATGAGAGATTCTTATCTAAGTTTCTTTGTGAGGTCAGTATAATTCTGATATTAAATTAAATGACAGTCAGTATGAGAAAAGAAACATTACAGGACAATATCTCATATAAATTTAGGTAAAAGAATAATAAGCAAAGCACTGACTCAAGCCCAATAATGTATATATAAAATATGACCAAAATAAGTTCATTCCAGTAATATAACTTTTCCAACATTTTAAAAGTGTTAATATAATTTATGTCATGGACAGATTAAAAAGGAATAGATGACCATTTCAATGTCTGCAGAAAAAAACATTGCAAGTAAAACACAATGTCTCTCTTAATTTTAAGAAGAGCTTTTAGCTTTTATAAAAATGGAACATCCTAACTTAATAAAGAACATTTTAAAAATATCTACTGCAACATTGATTAAATGTTAAAAGCAATCCATTTGAAAACATGAATAAGACAAAGATGACAACTATCATGATATATCCAAAATTGCTCTTAAAGTCACAACCAAGAAGGTAACATAAGAAAGGGGAAAAGACTGGAGAAGATGAAATAAAAATGCCATAATTATTTTTTGCAAACTCTATGCATAGTAAACTAAAAAGAATGTAAAGTAATTTAAATTTCTATACCAATGAGAGAAAAAAAGATAAAGAATAAGTCTAAAAGCATTATGCAATGTGTTCATGAAGACAACTATAAAACTGCATGCAAATAGTTATTGCAGAATCCCTACATAAATGGACATAACATGTTTTGAAGCAGAAAGATGCAATAATGCAAATATGTCAGGACTCCCCCCAAATAATATAGAGATAATTATTGTCATTCCAATTAATAGTGCTTTTCTGCGGCATCCAATATGCTGATTTTAAAGTTAAGTTGGTAGAGTAGACCCAGGTGGGGTGACTTGATGTTCCAGTTAAGAACAGTAATTATACTAATTATAAAGTGTTAGTAATTAAAACAGTGTGCTATTGATTCAAGTGTTAATAAAACAGATTGATTAGAAAAGAGTCATAAAGCAAATGTGCTCAGATATAAAAACATTTTATTTGAAAGAGCTACAAGGCAAATCAGTGAGAAATAAGAACATATGCAATAAGTGGTACAGTGACAATTTTATCCATAGATAGGAAAGAATATGGATTCATCTCACATAATTTATGCAAATAAATTCCAGATAGATCAAGGGCTTAATGTGAAAGGCAATTTTTAGAAACTGTATGAAAAAGGGAGAATATTTTTGTAGCATTAGAGAAGGAGAAAGATGGAAAAATATTAAATAATATTAAATATTAATATTAAATTAAACAATAAAATTAAATAATATTAAATAATTAAACAATATTAAATAATATTAAATATTAGTTAAAATTGATAAAATTAATGTTAAAGTTAAGAAAATATTTTCATCAAAATCATGAATTCATCAGAATATTAAATGAATAACAAAGCCCCAGACTTGGTAGACACAGATAACAAAATAATAGCATCCAGAATATACAGAAAACTCCTAATAGTAAGGAACAAAATTATCCAAAGGAAAAATGGGTAAAAGGTATAAAAAGTTATTTCACAGAAGAAAAATGAATGGCCAATAAACATTTAGAAGATATTCAACTACATAATTAATCAGAAAAATGCAAAATGATAGTGAAACACCATTTCACATAATGTTTTCAAAGATTAACAAAAATATCTTTAAAATGTACATGTTTTCTAGGTTGTCTCTGGAACACCATGGTCACTTCATTCTAAATGGTCTCTTCCAAATCTATAAGATTGACAAAAAGAACACATAAAATAACACATGACCCATGTTTCAGAATTAGGAGACAAGGAATGGCATGAGTTTCAAATTAAAATTGAAACCCATTTGAATTGAAACTGTAAAATTGAAAGCAATAGCAGAGTTCTAACAGAGGTACCAATCGAGCCTGTAGGTGTAGAAAGGGGCAGAAGAAGTCTTTAAAGTCTCCATGGACTAAAGAGAGAGGACAGAATAGATGAAGTACAGAAGAAAAAAATCACCTGTATAGATAAAATGCAAGACCAAGCACTAAATTACAAAATATAGTTCTGGAACCTGGGAGTTTGCAGTGCCAATTATAAGACTGAAAGTGACCAGCGAACATGCTTCTGGCAGAAAAGGAGGTTAGTAGAGAAAGGATAGTGCTTTTTAATATTTGGCAGTTATGTGAAAGCAGGAGGTGAGAGAAGAAAATTAAGAAAGCTATAAAAGTGAAATAAAAGATGCGATTTCCTACTCCTTCCCCATCACCACCAACCTCATCATTAAAGATGCTGCACTTTGCTATAGTGACAGAAAAACATGCTTCTGAAGTCAAAATCCGTTTCATGAGATATCTAGCAAGGGGAAAAAAATAGAGACCAATTCCAAATAAAGTTATGTAACAGAAAAAAGAAGTGCACATTGAAACATTTCAGATAAAAATTCTCCCGGAAAAAAAAAATCATGAAGCAGAAGGAAACTATACTGCAATACTCAAAACTAAATCAAATCAGCATTCAAATACTTAAACAGGCACTTGGAGATATAAAAACCCCACATAGCCTCAGAGATTAACAAAAGAAATGGAGAAGAACAAGAAAGAGAAGGAAAAGGGTGAGAAAAAGGAAGAAAAATAAAATGAGAACTGAATAAACTAAAAACCAAAAAAACAAGAAGAAATTACAAGGTCCCAAGAAATAAGTGAGTCAATGACAGCTTAATAAGAGACATTGCAGAGAAACAGGGAAAAAACCAGACAATGAAAATGAGGTAAACAATGAAATAAAGAGTCTCAGAGAAAAAGTGGTTGAAATGAAAGATTGATAAAGCAATTTTAAAATCCGAATACATGGAGTCCCAGAGGAAGAGAAACAAAATAATGAAACCAACTTGAATCTGAAATTATAATCCTATAAGTTTTTATAGAAATAAGAGATAACTTATATCTACCTTTTGAAAGGTATGTGTTATCATGGTTGCACTAGAGAAAGTTGACCCAGAATAACCAACACCAAAACATATTCTATTAAAAATAGTAGACTCTATTAACAAATAAGCAAAATTCAAAAGTTCTACAGGTAAAATTACCAAATTACTGATAAGTATTTTAAAGGGAAGAAAATTAGACTGATTCAGATATCCTGAGAATAACACATAAACTAAGGTAATATTGGAACAAAATTTTCAAGAAAATCAAGTACAAAAAAGTGTAAAATTTTATATCCAGACAAAGTTTCATTCAAGAATTATGGCTGTAAACCCAAGTTAAACCACAGACTATAGTTAATAGCACAGTTATAAAAATGTTCTTTCATCAATTGTAACAAATGTACCACACTAATGCAAGTTGTCTAAAGTGGGGTGGCTTATGTAAATCCTGTATTTTATGTATGATTGTTCTGTAAACCCACAACTTTTCAAATAAAAAAGAATCATGGCTATAGAAAATAGGATAGAAAATTCAAAAAATGAGGGAATACTGTGTCCACAAATCTACCTAAATAATTTGTACTGAGTATGAGCTTCATCCAAATTTGCGATAATTGGGGAAATTTGAAGAAATTCTGGACTAGAACTAAGACTGAAAGAAGTATGGGAACATGGTTGGAAGAAAGTATATAAATATTAAATATTACATATTCTGACAAATAAGAAAATATCTAGCTAAAAATAGGAGAAGGAAGATACAAATGGGGAAGTGGAATGAAAGCAATGAAAGTTGTATAGGTAATAGGTAGGATGTAACTTAAGTAATACAATAAACCAGATTCTAAGTATTAACTGAAAATCTATTTTGGATAGCAGTTTGGCATTAACTTTCAAAATTGAAGATAAGCATATTCAGTAGCCAGCATTTGCAGCCCTAGCATTAGCATATTCTAAAATAGGGATCTGCAAAGAACAGCACACTGGACAAATACGTCCACTGCCTGATTTTGTAAATAAAGTGTTATTGGAACATAGCCATGTCCATCTATTAATACATTATCTATGGCTGCCTTCATATCACAGTGGCAAAACTGAGTGAGTACCTCCAACAGACATCAGGGGGCGCGCCAAGCTGAAAGTTACCAACTGGCCTTTTACCATAAAAAATTGCCGATATCTAGTCTTTAGGAATCCTCTACATGCAATGAAACATGTTTGAGAATGTTCATAGCATAAAAGCTGAAAACATCATGTTTTCAACACCATTAGAATAGAAAACTTAATTGGTATTATTTCCTATAATGAACTATGGCTCAGCAGAGAAAATGAATGATGCACACATGGATGCAACCAGGAGACTGAATATCCAAATAAAACTTTTGAGTAAATAAAAAAGAAAGATATGTATGCTGCTTTTCCATTTGCGTCAAGGTCAAAACATGTAAAGTTAAACTACTTGCAGTTTTGGGAATCATAAACACAAAATAAAACTGTCGAGTAAAACATGGAACCAATGAAGTTGGTGTCATATTTATCATTTGGGGACAGGGGAAGGAACACAAACTCACAGAAAGAGCTTCAGGGTGTCGATCATATTTTCTTTCCTTAAGTGGGGTTTGGCTTATAATTGTCCATTTAAATTAAACGTTCTTTTTAGTTTAAAAAAAAATTACTTCAAACCTCAGATCAAATGATTATTAACTTTTTCAGAAGAGCAGATTTATCTCCCACTTATTATCCTTTCCGTAAATTATGTTTTCACTCTGATCCTTTTGCATACCTACCATATTCACAGACATGGACGTCTTTTAAATGCCTAATAAATTAATTTGTTTATTTTCTACATGCTTCTGAAGACAATAAGAATGAGTTGGCTGCATATATATTATATTCCATATACTTACAGAATAATTAATTATAAAGCATAACCTAGTAGATACTGTCTGATTTGGGGTATTAAATGTTCTCGGTTAGGATATAGCTTTGGTTTTTGCCAGCTAGGTGATCCTTAAATTTTCCCATCATCTCCAATGTTTTTGCCTGTGAAATGGGAATAATCATGGTAATATCTACCTTCCTTCTATATGTGGATAAATTAAAATAAAATATTGCAGCATTACTTGCGGTTCTTGGCCTGAGTGTCTGTCAGTCCTTGTTTCGGCGTGTAGGGCACTCCATTCAGTGATGACCTCTGGCCGGTGCTCCTGGTTGAAGACCCAATCTCCAGAACCAGGGTGGGGCCGATACTTATGTGCATGTTTCTTTCCCAGTTTTTGGCTGCAAAGAGATGGACATAAGTGAAGGATCATCTGCTATACTTATCAAAGAAAACAAAAAAATATTTTTTGCCCCAAAATGTGTAGGTATCATAACATTATAGTATGACTTCATGCTTTCTATGATTTAAAATTTATTGAAGACAAAAAAAAAAAAAAAAATAGCATTTGGTCACTGAATTTTTCTGACCATGGATATATCAGAGGACATCTATTTGTGTACATTTTTGGAAATGCTTATAAACCTTTGTAAGAAGAGAAGAAATTGGATGTCCAGGAAGGTGATAGAAGTAAGGGCTTAAGAGGATGTGTCCTCAACTCACTTTGAAACTGAGCATGCTTACTTACAGCTGTTTAACTTTTAACAGCTTACCATTCTGAACCCATTTCCTCATCTGTAAAGTGCATAAACAGAACAATAGTATCTATTTCATGGGATGGCTGCAACTTGAAAAGGTCCTGGGAGGGAAGGAGGTCTGAGGAGGTCTGAGAATCCCTCCCCCATCCTCAGGGACTAAGACCCATAGGACCTTAGACCAGACACACTTTGTGAAAGTGCTGGTGGCATTTACTAGCGCAAAGATACCTGGGGATTCTAAAATCACTAGGTTTTTCCAAATTGCTTATTGTAAATAAACCTGAATTTAGGAAATTATGGGAGAAAGCTGGCTGGAGAGTATAAATTAGTTATGTAATCTCTTTACTATTGCAAGAGTATCCAGGTATGAAAACTAAGAAAACCTGAATTTAAGCAGCTTTCTATGAACTGGCATGTGAACCATTCTGTTCAGTTTCTTCTCTAACGTGGACTCAAGTGTGATCCAGTACAGTGTAGCTTGTGAAATGTGGCTAATGTTTAGTGTTGAATTTGATCTAGGACTCCTGGGAATCTGTTTAACAATTCAACCTTTTACATTATTGCAAAAATGATATATATAAAAGGCTTACAAAACCACCTAGAATTTAATTTTGAATTAAAGTTACACTAAAATTTCTTCTTCAGTTAAAAAATTGTCTTCCACATCCCTTCCATTTTATAGGTTATACTATATGAAAAGTAGCAAAATATTTAGTTCCCCTTAAATGCACATTGGCAAATATTAATAGAATACAGTATTTAATATTTCATTAAATACATTTATATAAATTATTTCAACCCTCTGGATTTATTGCCTCATATTTTTAGGCTAAGATTTTCAATTGGCAATAATTTAAGAGTAGATGGAGTTAATGAGTGGACAGTTTCTTGAAAAAGCTTTCTTACTCGTGAATGTGCCAAGAAGTCTTTGTGGTTATATCTTATTTACTGTTGCATCCTTAACCTGAGAAAAGTACTTTGCATATGATACTCAAATATTTTAAAATGTATGAATACAAGTTTTCAATTTTATAGTCAGGTTTTAACCTGTTTCTGTTTATTTTCATTTAAAATCAAATATGTTTTTATTCTAATTGATCAGTAGATTGAACCAACTAGTGCATATTAATAATTAAAAGTGATCTTTCCCTTTCAGACAAACATGGCAATATTAAATTGCTCAGACAATTTCTAAGGTCAGTTCATGAAGTTTGAGATAAATAAATACGCTTTTATTTTCCTTGAAAACTTCACAGAACTTTACCTTGAACCATTTGTAAAACTTGAGGAGGAAGTGAGAGTTCAAAAGCACGTAGTTTAAGAATGCAGTATAAAGATTGGAGGCAATTAGCGGTGTACTTGGTAGAGGAGCAAATGTGCTCCCTCTTCTTTCTGTGCTCTTCTTTGCTCATCATAAGAGTGTGACCTGAAGTTAAATTCTTAAGCCACAGATCCATGACACTCTAACTTTGCTCCTACCGGATTCTGATATGAAAACCCTGCAGTGGTCACCCCTGCACAACTCACCCAGCTAAGATAGGCATCTCTGAGCCATGTGCTCTGTGACAATGATGATGACATTCAGCAAGTCCAGACCTATGTCTTCAACAAGGCAGAATACCCACAAGATTATGATAGCTGCAGGGAGCTGCCAAGGATGGATTTGTGATGTGGCAGAATTGCTGTGAAGGTTAGTGATGATACATTAGCTAGGTCTAGGTTTACTGTAATTGTGTTAGTGGACAAATGTGTATGTGCATATGTGTGTGCACATGTGTGAATGTGTGAGGTGTGCAAGTATGTGAATGTGTGCAAATGTGAGTGTATGTGTCTGATACTGTGTGAATGTCTTATGTATGTTTGTGTATGTATATGTATGAGTATGCACGTATGTGCACATGTGTTTGTGTGTTCATGAATGTGTGGGGATGTGTAGGAAAGTGTGTACATGTGAGTGCATGCACATGTATGTACATGTGTATGTGTGTATGGATATGTGTGAGTGTGAATGTGTGTGCAGGAGTGTGTGTGACTGTGTGAGTGCATGCACACATATGTATGTATGCATGTGTGTACATGTGTGTGTGTGTGCAAGTGTGGGTATGTGTGTATATGTGTGTGAATGTTTGTGTGTGAGTGTGTGTGCTTGTTTTATTTCACTCTCAAAGATTATTTCTTAAACAAAAATACAGCAATAACAGCAGGTATGCTTTCTTCTCCCTTTGGAATTCATGTTGATGCTGATAAGGGTGGACAACAGAAAGGAAAGAAGCTGCCCTGTGTATACGACCTCTTTCATTTTCCACTAACTTTGTTTAGAGTGGATAGTGGCTTGCAGAGACAACTGGTCTCTACATTCTGTAAAAATTTTAATGCACCAAAGATCAAATTCCAGTCATCTGGTACTGATCATATCTTGTTCTTTGGCATCAGCTGACAGAAAGAAGAGAAAAATCATTGTAACTGTGGCAGACTTAGACTATTCATTCTCCATAAATTCATTGAAAACATATGGCCATATTCATTGAAAATTTATGGAAGCCTTAATAGAGTCCAACAACTTTCTCTAGTGGCACAATATAATTTGCAACATGGACCGTGTCACCTACCATGAGGCGAGCTCTACCTTAGGTGCTTCATAAATATCTATTTTGTTCTCACAATATCCCCAAAGAAATATGGTTATTTTCTCCTTTATCAGATGAGAAAAGTATGGTTCAAAAATATTAAATGACTTGCTCAAGTACAAGCATTAGCAAGCTGTGGAACTAGGACCAGGGAGAGAAATGTGTTGCCCATTGACAGCTAGAAATGAAGTAAGGAACTGATGGTTCTGGAGCAGAAAGTGCTGTTGCTTTCACACATGACCACTTACCTGTCACACAGTAGGAGGCTGTCTCCTCCAGATCCCCACGGCCATACGAGCCTCCACAGCTTTGGGACTGCCTCAGGAACATAGGAGAGTGCTGGTGTTCTCTAAGAATGAAGTGACAGTTCCCAAAACAAAGGGCTTCCTAGGACAGAGGGAGAAAACTCTTACCTCCCTTATATCCCAAAGGGAAAAAAGCAAGTACCAGAAATGAGATAGAACTTCTAGTCAACAACACAGTGACACCTGAGTCCCTGGTTTCTTTTCTTCTATGGTGGTGCTTCCTGGGAGAGTACCAAGAGGATGATATTCTCTTCCTTACTTCAAGTTCTTGGTGATTAGGTCCAGGAATAATTAAATGTTTCCAGTTCTCCAAAACATGGGAAGCAGGGAGGCAATAGTAAAACATGAAGTATATTCATCTACAGGCCATGAAGTACATTCATTTGCCTCTTCTGTGGATGTTCAGCAATTAGATTCCAATTGCCCTTGGACTGTACTCTGGAGGTATTTAGTGGAGATAAAGGAAGATGGCATGGAAGAGCATGGACACAGAAAAATAGCTGGGCACTAGATAGAAGCCATGACTCAATCCAGGAAGCAGTGGTAGTGGTCTCATTAAGCCATGTATTCCATTTCTAGGTACTCATACCTGTGGTCCTGGGATAGGTAGATCACCTTTTATACCTATCTCATATAATTCCCATGAGTCAATAAACCCACTTTTACATATGAGGAACATGAGGCTCCAAAAAGCTAAATGCATTCTCTAAGTTCACATAGCTGGGACTTAAACCCAGCTATGGCTGAACCAAAGGCCCCAGTTCTTTCTGCACACTTGGCAGTGTCTGTGAACAGGCCCTCAGCGATAGGAGTCCCACTCTGTCTATTGACCCCTCCTTCATTCCCCTTGCCCCACTGCACCATCAAATTCAGGCATCTCAGGACCAAGAGGAGAGACCCTCTTATTATTAAAGTGGTAATATAATTATTAGGGCTGATCATTGTTATGGAAAATGCAATAGGTTGATTTATCAGGGAAATGGGAGGAAAAGGCTCTTGAATATACGAGGCATTCTTATTATTAAGCTCTTAATTTGTTATCTCAACCAATAGTGAGAATATTCTTTCTCTGACAGTGTCTCAAAATTTATCTGGAAATTAACTGGCCAGTAGTAAACATCCACTCATAAATTATATTTAAAAAATGCATGTGTAATAGTTTGAGATTATTTTATGGATCCCCAAAAGAGAAAAGATTATAAACTAATGTATTCTTCTGTGTGTGATACATTTCGTTATATTGGATTCAGTTGATTAAATTACCTGTTACGATTAGGGCTTTGATTTGATCACATCAGTAAGATGTGACTCAGGTTGAGTCCCCACCCGCTTGGTGGGCCGATAAAAAAATGGACATTCATGCAAAAGACACAGGAATAGAGAGAGCTCTGTCATTTTTGATCCTAGGGCACCAGAAAGATATGAGCCATTTGCCTGATAGTTTGCAGCTGACCTTGTGAAGAGATCAGAGCAGCTGAGCAACTGAGAAGGTCCAGAAAGAGATAAGCCCTATGCCAGCCTACAGCAGAGATTGGGAAGAAGCTGGGCTCACGGAGCCTTAAGAGGAAGAGGAAGTCCAGGAAGGAGAGACCAGGCAGAGATCAGCGACCATCTTGCTTCAACATGTGGCAACTGACTTTGGTGAGAAAGCAACCTTGAGTTGGACTCTTTAGGGCCTGGTAACTGTAAGCTTTTACCCCAAATAAATACTCTTTATAAAAACCAACAGATATCTGGTACTTTGCATCAGCACCTCTTTAACAGACTAATAAAGCATGTTTGTCTCTCTGGCACTGTCATTCTCAAAATCTTGCTTAGGTACTTTGCAGAACATCTCTTTCTGATACAATGCTCAGAAGTCATTTCAGTAGCAAAATCATATTATATAATGATTCCTTACAGGGTTCAATTCATAATGTACTGAGCTGGAAAATGTTTAAAATGAGAAGCTTAATTTTTTGATATGCTTTTGACTAATAATCAGAATTTACTGAAAACAAATTAAAAGAAATTCTTTAAAAGGAGGGATTTTAAATGAAGGTGTTTAATAACTACTTAAAAGTGAATCACTGTGTATGTCATGGGCTTTTTACATCTCCCAGTTAACAACAGCATGGCTGTAGGTAAACTGGGGCCAACCACCTCATTCAAATCACTGAGGAATTACTTTGTAAAGAGTGGCTCTATAGTTTCCGGTAAGTCATAAATTTTAATGGTCTGAGTTAACACATTCCAGAGCGCTTTTATCAGCCACATCCTATCCACCCCTGAGATCTGAAATTGTTACATTTTAGTGAGAGGAGGGTTGTATTAAAGGACAGAGAAAACACTGTCTTTAATATTTAGTATGCTTATCTTTGTCATATGTTCACTCACATTGAAGAATTCTCCACTTTTCTCTCCTAAACTTATTCTTAGATACAAATGAGTAAAAGGACTGTGTTTAAGTGATTCAATCGTTTTAACTGATAGTACTCTAGAGATAAATATAGAGTTCTGTTTGGAACATAAATGGGCCCTTCAAACAGTTTTTCCACCGTTTTTACCTATGAACTTTTAATTTCTTTTCTTTCAGGCTGGAGACAATTCTAAATCAGCATTCTGATTTTTTTTTCTTTTTTTCCTTAAGTAGTTCCATTATGCTATCAATTTATGTTTGCTTTATACCTTGTGCCAATATCCTTGTCATTGCAAATATCTATAATTAATTTCAGTTTTCGCTTAGCATTTAATGGATATATTTGAATGAATATATATTCAAATATATTTGAATGGATATATACTGTATTTTATTTAAGCATTCCATCTATATTTTTATAGTTTAGATTCTTATAGAATTCCAAAAATAAAGTTGCTGAATTAAAGGATAGGTATTTTTTAATTTAAAAATGTTGTGTGATTTATTTCTTAAAAAAACAAACAAACACATTAATTCCCCATTTCCCACCCCCACCTGATAACCTGTATTGAATTTCTGACTATAGGGATTGTATCTTCTAATTACTGCAATTCCATGAGCAATTATATGAAGGTCCATGTCTCTTACAACAATTGATGATATAATACTGTTGTATTTGATGGTCCAGTGAATGAAAACTGATTATCTAAAGTTTAGTTTTATTTTGCATTTCTCTACTTATTAACATATTAAGTACCTTTCCATATGATTGTTTGCTCCTTTGTGCATTTTCTGTTTCTGAGCTTTCTCCTTTTATTAATTCACATGCACTTTCTGCAAATTTTTGTTTAGAACAGTGGTCAGTAGTGAGATTTGTCATCCCAATGTTGATATTGAAATGAATTGAAATGCTTTTATCATTTTTGTCTGCAGCAACATATTTGCTTTTTTGCATATAAATTTATTTATATTTAAGTAGGTTTCTTATATTTCTATTATACATAACTTTTGAATAGGATAGCTACTATTCTTTTTACATTTTTATCAAGTCCTTCAGAGGATTTTAAAATTATTATTAGAGCATTTATAGGTTTACAGAAAAATCATGCAGAAAGTACAGAGTTCCCATATACAACGCTGTCCCCCCAAACAGCTTTTTTTAATTAAAACTTTGCATTCGTATGGTACATTTGCGATGAACTAATATTATTATAATTACATTATTACCCATAGTCAAGAGTTTATATTAGGGTTCACACCTTGCGTTACATAGTTCTGTGGGTTTTCTTTTTAAATTTTTATACTGGAAACATATATATATAGCATACGATTTCCCATTTTAACCACTTTCAAGTAAACAATTCAATCAGACCACAGATTTCATCTTACATTATGCGAGTTTATGTATATAATGCACTGGCATTATATATAATTATATAATTATATTCATATTGATGCGCTATCATTGCCACCATCCATAACCAAAACTTTCTTATCACTCCAAACAGAAAATCCCTACAAAGTAAGCATTAATTTCCACCCCCACCTGATAACCTGTATTCTAATTTCTGACTATAGGAATTTGTATATTCTAATTATTACATATGAGTGAGATAATGAAATATATATATATATTTTTAATATTTGTTATTTTGTGTTTAGCTTATTTCACTCATTGTGTTGTCTTCAAGATTCATCAATGTTATCACATATATCAGAGCTACATTTCTATTTATGGCTGAATTATATTCCATTGTATGTATATGCCACATTTTATTTATCCATTCACCCATAGATAGACACTTGAGTTACTTCTACCTTTTGGCAATTGTGAATAATGCTGCTGTGACCATGGATATGCAAATATCTGTTTGAGTTCCCGCTTTCAATTATTTTCGGTATATACCTAGAAGTGGGATTTCTGGGTCACATGGTAATTCTATACTTAGCTTGCTGAAAAATTGCCAAACTGTCTTTGGCAGTTGCTGCATCCATTTTATATTCCCACCAACAATGTATGAGGGTTCCTATTTTTCCTCATCCCAGTTAACATTATTTTATTTTATTTTATTTTATTTTAATTTGATTTAATTTTATTTTACTTTATTTTATTTTAAATAATAGCCATTCTAGTGGATATTAATCGTTATCTCATTGTGGTTGATTGTGATTTGCATTTCCCTAATTGCTAATGATATTAAACATCTCTTCATATGCTTACTGGCCATTTATATATATTCTTTGGAGAAATGTCTATTCAAGTCCTTTGCCCATTTTTTAATTGGGTTGTCTTTTCATTTTTGAGTTGTAGGACCTCTGTATATATTGTGGATATTAAATCCTTATGAGATACATGATTTAGAAATATTTTCTATAGCGGCTAAATTTTATTAAAGTTTTTCCTTCATCCTTTGCACTGCTACAGTCGTAGAACTTTCTCTACTTAGCTACTTCTTTTAATGTTATTTAGAGCTTTCTTTCCCAGACAATTTAGCCAGTTTAGTTATCTCATTGTATGCCAGTGCATTATATACATAAACTCGCATAATGTAAGATGAAATCTGTGGTCTGATAGCTGGAGGACAGAAAGTTTATTGCCCATTATTGATTTCTCCTTCAGGATTTTCCTGAAGGTGTGTTCTGTTTCACTTCTTGCTTAGTATTTTTGCTCATATATACTCTCAAATGGAGTAACATAATCTGCAAGTTATTTTTCAATCCTCAAATATCTTTTCTCTCTGTGAAAAGTGGAGGTCATCTTACTTCATATAGGATTCCTTGGCTGCGGTCTTTTCTCTCTTTGGTTCTCTCATCATTATGTTGCAATTGGTAGGTTGGATGCTAATCTGATTTTTCCTATTTATACAGGTTAAATAGGAAGATAGGAACCTTGCAGAAGTAATGATTCTTTATGACTGGGATCCTTTAAGATCTTTTTGTTCTTTTTTTCCCTCCGAGTTTCATAATTATATTACAATTTGCCTAGATGTACTTTTACCTATCAACCCAGTGTGATACTCGGTGAACAATTTTAAGTCACATAATTACATGCATCTCTAATGTGTAATTTTTTTTCAAATTTCTTTCATTATTTACTGTTCTTGCTTTATTTTTTTTTTCCTTTTGTAATATCCTTTATTTGAATGTTAAGTCCCCAGGATTTACCTTACAAATTTCTTTTCTTTTTCCTTTTTTCTTCATATTTCCATCTTTTAATTTTTGCTGAATATTCTGATATATTTTTTGCACATTACCTTCAAACTCATTGGGATCAGTAGCAACAGGGACCATCCTCTATTTTAATTTCTCTATTTAATATCTAGCTCCAAAATCATCTTCTTAAGCTCTAGAAGTTTTTTTCTGAAGCGTCTGTGATGCCTTAAATTCCATATTAGTATTTTAGCCAGATGTTTTCTCCTCAGTCTAGGGGGATGTGTTTTGACTGTGAAACCTTACATTCCTCTTTCAGTGAGGATCCTTTTTTTTTTTTTTTTTTTTTTAAAGATACTTACATTACACAAATGTTACACAAAAAATATAAGGATTCCCATACACCCCACCTCCCACACTTCCCACATAAACATCTTTCATTAGTGTGGCAAATTAATTGCAATTGATAAACACATCCTGGGGCTTTGCTATTAAGCATGGACCATAATTCACATTGTAGAACCACACTCTCTCCCACACAGTTCTGCATGTTATATGATGATATAAAATGGCCTGTATCTGTCGTTGCAATGTCACTCAGGACAATTCCCAAGACCCGAAAAGCCCCTCTATTACAACTGCTTTTCCCTCTTCCTGCCCCCAGAACCTCCAGTGGCCACTGGCTCCAAATCAATGTTGTAATATCTTACATTGTCTGTAGCAGAATACCAGCAAGTCCACTCTAGTCCATAGCTCTTCCCCCCATTCTGAGGAGTCTGAGATGGTGATGTCCACTCCACCTCCAACTGAGAGGGGTCTATATCCCATGGGGAAGATGGATGGGATTATCATGCCTGCAGCTGCAGACTTTCTCCATTCCCTGGGAAGGCCATTATCCATCATCATCTCCCCACCAGTTGTCCTGGGTGAGTCCAATGAGCTGTACAGTAGGAGTTGCTGCTACACCGAGGTTCCAGGCCCAGCTGGCACATGGACAGCCCAAAGATTCAAGTCTCTGGACGTACCCCTACAAACTCCAGCACCAAGTATAAGTTTGAATAGAAGGGACAGATGAGCCATGTGCAGGGAAATTTAGTTGAGTCCAACTCTGTCACTCTCAGGAGCACAGACTCCAAAGTAGGGCCCACTGGCAAGGCACCAAACTCCAGAGCTATCTGTCCTGACACAGGACCTGGGTGTCTCCAGAGCCCTCAGGAGCCCCTCTCTTTGGGGTGACATCCACTTTGGACTTCTATGAGATCCTACTGAGATGTGCATAAGCGTTACCTCTGGGATGACCTCCCAACTCATTTTGAAGTCTCTTAGCCATATATATACATTTGTCTTACCTTTCCCCCCTTCTATTCAAGTTCTTTTTCCAGTTGCATTGCCAGTTGGCACTTGGTAGCAATCCCTTGGTGCCAGGGAGGCTCATTCCTGGAAGTAATGTCCATGCTGGGAGGAAGGTAATGCATTCATATGCTGAGTTTGGCTTAGAGAGAGGCCACATTTGAGCAACAAGGAGGCTTTCAGGAGGCAATCCCTAGGCATCCCACAGCAATAGGCTAAGTATCAATTTCAAGAGCAAAGACTCATAAGGCTAGTCATCAATATCAAGGGCCCATCAGTGGATCATCCTCCTTCACCAGTCACTGCCCCTGCACTTGGGGGACTGTTGCTGATCCCTTAGAGAATGTGGCAGAGCTCTCCAAGATGGGAATTATGTATTCTCTCCTTTATTGTGTGAGTCTCCACCCACTGTGACAATGCCCTGTGAACATCTGAACATTTTTATATACCTTATATGTATGCTCAGGTGAACTTTCTCCCATGCATCCCCCATCCCTGACACCCCACACCAAGGATTCCTCCCTGGCCCACTTGTAACTCTTCTGCAATCCAAAGCTTCTTCAAAGATGAAGCTATTACAATAATTGAATACAATTAATAGGAAAATGAAATAATAATGACAAGTTTAAATATAAGAGATAAACTACAAAAAAAATTAAAAACTAAAATTAAATTAAGATATTGGGATATTTAAAAAATGAAAAATAAAATTTTTTTTTTTTTTTTTACATTTTGCCTTTCATCACTGCAATATCTGTTGTCCTAGACATTGTACTGTGGTACCTTCCCCCACTCATTCCCCAGTGTCTCACTATTTTTCATTTTGTTTTCAAAGAAGTTTTAGGTCACAGCAAAGTCACACACAGAATACAGGAGACTCTCATATACCAACATCCTCCCCCTTTCTTCCCCCCATATTAATACCTTTTTATATGTGGATGGTAGCTTTGTTATAACTGATATACAAATAGTGAAACATAGCTACTAAACATGGTCAATGGTTTACACTATGATTTACATTTTAGACCGTACTTTTGTATAAATTTTGATATTTACCATGGCCTGTGTCCACCACTGTAAGATTATGCAGAACATTTCCACTGACCATTAAATACCCCCTGTTCAATTTCTATTCCTCCCTCCCCATCTCCCTGGGGTCCATGGCAACCCCTGGCTTGACTCATTGGATGACAAGATTCATAGTTACATGCAACAAGACTGAGGTCTTGACACACTGGTTTGTCCTCCCCTATTGGGAACTGCCCTTTCTCTCGAGAGACTCCTGCCTGTCTATTTCTGAACAAATCAGTCCTCTCGAGGATGGGAATCCAACTCCTTTCCACTCATTATGTGGGTCTCCATCCTCTGATATAACACATTATTACAAAATGATCACTCACACACTCCCTAGAAGCCTGCTCCAGGTGCACCCTGTCCTGAATGACCTCCCCACACCATCCAATGCCCTAAACCAGTAACCCTTCCTTGTCATATTGCCATAAGAGCATTCCCAACTTTGTACTTTCAACCACATACCCGCAAATCCCCAGTGCTCACCTGGTCCCTCTCCCAATGCCCACCCCCCGAGTACCCTGGGCCTTCTAACGCACCCTTACCCATCTACACACCTGTCATCCCTGCACCACCCAACCCATTAATATCACTACCCTCCTGTCCTATCACTTCAATACGCAACTACATTATTTCACCTTATCATAGATTATGTCTGTATGGGTCATGGCTCACCACCTTCTCTTCTCTATTTTTTATAAACCTATCTTTCAGACAATAGCTCTATGAGACTGCCCAATTTCCTTAATTCATATCAGTGAGGTTATGTACTGTTCATCCTTCAATGCCTGGCTTGCTTCACTCAAAATATGGTCCTCAAGATTCACCCATGTTATCCCGTGTGTTAGCACTTTATTCTTCCTTAAAGCTGAGTAATATTCCATTGTATGTATGTACCACATTTTGTTTATCCACACATCTATTGATGGGTACCTGGGTTGATTCCAACTTTGGCAATAGTGAATAATGCCACTATGAAGATTGGTGTGCATATATCTGTTCTTGTCTTTGCTTTCAGTTCTTCTGGGTATAGACCCAGCAGTGGAATGGAAGTTCTCTAGTTAGTTTTTTGACGAACCTCCAAATTGTCCTCCACAATGGCTGGACCATTCTACATTCCCATCAGCAGTAGGTGAGGGATCCTTTTCCTCCATATACTCTCCAACAATTATAGTCTGCTGTTTTTTTAATAGCCACCATTCTAATGGGTGTAAGATGGTATTTCATTGTAGTTTTAATTTGCATTTGCATTTCCCTAATAGCTAGCGATGTTGAGCATCTTTTCATGTGTGTTTTAGCCATTTGTATTTCTTCATTGGACAAGTGTCTTTTCAGATCAGTTGCCCGTTTTTTAAATGGGTTGTTTGTCTTTTTTTTCAAGGTGTAGGATTTCTTTATATATGCAGGATATTAGGCTCCTATCAGATATATAGTTGTCAAATATTTTCTCCCATTGATTAGGCTGCCTTTTTATTTTCTTGATAATGCTTTGATACTTTGAGGTGCAGAAGTTTTTAATTTTGAGGAGATCCCGTTTATCTATTTTTTCTTTTGCTGCTCATGATTTGGGTGTGAAGTTCATGAAACCATTTCCTATTACAAGGTCCTGTAGATGTGTCCCTACATTATCTTCCAAGGTCTTTATAGTCTTGGTTCTTATATTTTGATCTTTGATCCATCTTGAGTTGATTTTTGCATAAGGTGTGAGATGGTATTCCTCTCTCATTCTTTTGGATATGAATATCCAGTTCTCCAAGCATCACTTGTTAAAGAGGCCATTCTTTCCCAACAGAGTGGGCTTGGTGGCCTTGTCAAATATCAGATGACTGTATATGCGAGGCTCTCTTTATCAGAACTCTCAATTTGGTTCTATTGGTCAGTAGGTCTTTCCTTGTGCCAATACCATGCAGTTTTGACTACTGTAGCTTTGTTGTATGTTTTAAAGTCAGGTTGTGTGATACCTCCAATTTTATTTTTATTTTTCAATATGTCCTTGGCAATTCGGGGCCTCTTATCCTTCCAAATAACTTTTGTAGTTAGTTTTTCCAATTCATTAAAAAATGCTGTGTTGATTTTTATTGGGATTGCATTAAATCTGTAGATTAATTTGGGTAGGATAGACATTTTAATGATCCATGAACAGGGAATATTCTTTCATTTACTTAAGTCTTCTTTGATTTCCTTTAACAGTGTTGTGTAGTTTTCTGTATATAAGTCCTTTACATCTTTAGTTAAATTTATTCCTAGTTATTTGATTCTTTTATTTACTATTGTAAATGGTATTTTTTTTTCTTGCTTTCCACCTCAGATTGCTCATAATTGGTGTAAAGAAATGCTACTGATTTTTGAGCATTGATCTTATAGCCTGCGACTTTACTCATTTATAAGTTCTAGAAGCTTTGTTGTAGATTTCTCAGGGCTTTCTATCTACAGGATCATGTCATCTTCAAATAGTGAAATTTTTACTTCTTCCTTTCCAATTTGTATGTCTTTTATTTTTTTTTTCATCCTCAGTGATCGAGCAAGTACTTCTAAGACAATGTTAAATAGGAGCAGTGACAGTGGGCATCCTTGTCTTGTTCCTGATCTCATAGGGAAAGCTTTTAGGATTTCACCATTGAAGATGATGTTAGCTCTGGGCCTTTAATATTTTCCCTTTATCATATTCAGAAAGTTTCCTTCTATTCTTATGCAGCATTTTTATCAGGAAAGGGTGCTGTATTTTGTCGAATGCTTTTTCTGCATCTATAGAGATGATCATGTGATTTTTTTCTTTCAATCTGTTTATGTGGTGTATTACATTGATTGATTTTCTTATGTTGAAACATCCTTGCATGACTGGGATGAAACCCACTTGGTCATGGGGTATCACTCATTTGATATATTGTTGAATGTGAGTAGCAAGTATTTTGTTGAGGATTTTAGCATCTAGGTTCATTAAAGAAATTGGTCTGTAATTTTCCTTTCTTGTATCATCTTAGTTTGGCTTTGGTATTAGGGTAATGTTGGCATCATAGAATGAGTCAGGCAATGTTCCTTCTACTTCTATTTTTGTAAGAATTTAAGTTAAGATGTTAACTCTTTCCAGAATGTTTGGTAGAATTCAGCTGTGAAGCCATCTGTTCCTGGGCTCTTCTTAGTTGGGAGGTTTTTGATGACTGAGTCTATCTCTTTACTTGTGATTAGACTGTTGAGTTCATCAATTTCTTCTTTTGTCAATGTAGGCTGCTTGTGAGTTCCTAGGAATTTGTCCATTTCCTCTAAATTATCATCCTTGTTGGCATATAATTTTTGAAAGTATCGTCTTATGATACTTTTTATTTCTGTGGGGTCAGTGGTGATATCCTCTTCCTCATTTCTTATTTTGTGTATTTGCATCTGCTCTCTCTTTTTCTTTGTTAGTATGGCTAAGGGTTTGTCAATTTTATTGATCCTCTCAAAGAACCAGCTTTTGGTTTTATTTTTTATAGTGCTTTCTTATATTCTATTTCATTTAGTCCTGCTCTAATCTTTGTTATTTCCTTCTTTCTACTTCTTTTGGGGTTAGTTTGTTGTTGTTTTTCCATTTCCTCCAGGTGTGCAGTTAGGTCGTCAATTTTAGCTCTTTCTTCTTTTTTGATATTTGCTTTTATGGCTATGAATTTCCCTCTCAGTACAGGTTTGGCTGCATCACATAGGTTTTGATATGTTGTGCTGTCCTTTTAAATAATTTTAAGATAGTTACTAATTTCTTTTGACATTTCCTCCTTGACCCACTGTTTGTCTAAGAATGTTTTGTTTAACTTCCATATCTTTGTGCCTAATCTTGTTCTCTGGCCCTTAGTGATTTCCAATTTCATTCCATTGTGGTCAGAGAAATTACTTTGTATAATTTCAACTTTCTGAATTAATTGAGAGTTGTTCTGTGGCCTAGCATGTGGTCTTTCTTGGGGTATGACCTACGTGCACTCGAGAAGAATGTATATCCCACTGTATTTGGGTGTAGCATTCTATATATATCTATTAGGTCCAGATCCTCTAATGTATTATTTAGAGTCTTTGTTTCTTTATTGATTCTCTGTCAAGATGTTCTGTCTAATGGTGATAATGCTGTATTAAAGTCCCCCACTATAATTGTAGAGGCATTTATTTCCCCACATTTTTTCCATTGTTTGCCTCATTTATTTTGAGGCACCCTGATAAGGTGCATAAATGTTTATGATTGTTTTCTCTTCTTGAAAGTTTGCCCCTTTTACTAATATATAGTGTCCATCTTTTTCTCTTACAATAGTTTTGCATTTAAAGTCTATTTTGTCCAATATTAGGATAGCTACTCCTGCCCTTTTTTGGTTATTGTTTGTTTGTATAATTGTTTTCCAGCCATTCACTTCCAGCCTCCTTGAATTCCTGGGTCTAAAGTGGGTTTCTTGTAGATAACATATAGATGGGTCATATTTCCTTATCTAGTCTGCAAATCTTTGTCTCTTGACTGTTGAGTTTAATTCATTAATGTTCAGTGTTATTACTCTCAAGGGATTTCTTACATCAGTCATATTTTCTTTGGTTTTATGTATGTCACATGGTGTTTTCATTTCTCTTTTTGTTTTTTTTAATTGTTCTTACACTCTCCTCCAACTCACTCTCTCCTGTGTTTTGCTTTCAACCAGTAGAATTTCCTTTAGTATTTCTTGAAGGGCAGGTTTCTTATTGGCATACTCTCTTAATTTCTGTTTACCTGTGAATAGTTTGAACTCTCCATTATTTTTGAATGCCAGCTTTGCTGGATAGAGAATTCGTGGCTGAAAGTTTTTTTCTTTAAGTACCTTGACTATGTCATACCACTGCCTTCTTGCCTCCATAATTTCAGATGAGAAATCAGCATTTAATCATATTGAGCTTCCCTTGTATGTGATGGTTCTCTTTTGTCTCACTGCCTTGAGTATTTTCTCTTTGTCTTGAGCATTGGACATTTTGACAAGCATATGTCTTGGAGTAGGCCTATTAGCATTTATACTGTTTGGGGTGTGCTGTGCTTCCTGGACATGTACAGCCATCTCCCTCAATAGGGCTGGGAAGTTTTCAGCCATTATTTCCTTCAACACTCCTTCTGTTCCCTTTCCCTTCTCTTCTCCCTCTGGGCTGCCTATAATGTGTATGTTTGTGTGTTTTGTGTTGTTATTTAAATCCCTAAGTCCCTGCTGGATTTTTTCTTTCTTTTTATCTATCTGTTTTACTCTCTGTTTGATTTCAGATGCACTGTCTTCCACATCACTAATTCTTTCTTCTGCCTGTTTAAATTTGCTGTTATATGATTCCAATGTCTTTTTGATTTCTTGGATTGTACCATTCATCACCATCATATCTGTTATCTTTTTATGCATGTTTACAATTTCTTCAGTATGTTCTCACAGTATCTTCTTAATATCTTTAATCTCTTCCTTCACTTCATTAAGTTGGTCCATGATATTTGTTTGGAGAGCTTTGATTAGTTATTTGATGTTCTGCATCTCTTCTTGGTTTTTAGTTTGTTCATTGGACTGGTCCATGTCTTCCTGTTTCTTAGTATGGTTTGTAATTTTTTGTTGCCCTCTGGTCATCATTTATTTTGATGGGTTTATTCAATTGATTAGCTTCTCTCTCTGCTCTAGAATTTTGTTTAGCTGCTGGTTTTGTGCATGTGTTAAGTTTTCTCTTTGTCACTTTGTTCTTCTTGTTCTATTTCCTTGCTTTTTTCTATGTTCCCTTGAAATAAAAAGTTTAGGGCCAGAGAAATCAAAAGAGGTAAGAAATGAAAAAAAGATAATAATAATAAAAGTTAGAAGAGGGGCTATATACGACTTAGTAAAATGAATATTTAACTCATGTAAACAGTGTAGAATAATAGGAATAAAATAGTGGAGTACCTACAATGAAATGGGAAATTGAATAGGGAAAAATATAAAGAATGATTTAAAAGGCCATGATGAGGAGGAGCAAGAGAAAGAGAACAGAAAGGACAGAAAGAAAAGAGTTAATTTAAAAAAGAAAGCAGAATAGACAAGTTAGTAATAGAAACCAGTAAAGTTTAGGCTTAATAAAAAAAGGTGGAATGTAAGAACCACAACAGGAAGCAGAAAATAGAAAGATGAAAGAAGGAAAGAGATAGCTTTGGTAGATAAAATCAGTATACACAGAAAATGAGAAATCCAGGAAGAAGAAGCACAGCAAAGAAGAAACAAGCTAGCATACCTAATTAAAAAAAAAAAAAAGTGGGGTGGGGGGGAAGAAATAGGAAAGAAAAACAAGAAACAAAACAAAAATAAAACAACAAAAAATGACCCCAAACAAACACACACGCAAGCAGTCAAACAAAGCTAAGGAAGAACCATAGCTTCTCAGGCCATTGTGGAACCTCATAGGCTGCCTGTGTTGATCAATCAGTTACCCTGCTGGCTTCTTTCTGTAGGTTTTGAAGTGGATTTTAGTGAGTAAATGAAGTTAAATTTTTAAGTAACTTTTTTTTTTTTTTTGAAAAAATAAGGGACCCCAAAGAACCTAGTACAAAAGTAATGTTTATGTTTTCCCTGTCCTATGGTTTCAGCTGGATGTTAGATATCCCAGTGGATCATTACTCTTATCCGATCTGGGAATCAAAGAAGGGACCTCATATATTCAAGGCAGAAATTCCTCCACTGAGCTACCTTTCTAACTGGGTCAGTTAGCTCTTCAGAAAGCTATTCAGTCACTTTCCCCTGGGCAGGCTTTACTCTCTTAAGGCAGCAGGATTCAGCAGACTGTATGAGCAGATCCCCCCTTCCCTCTCCTGGTCAGGTTGAGTTCCCTTTTGAAATTCAAATGGGACCCTGATGACTGAGTACACCACACCAAAATGATTTTCAAGCCTCTTCTAGACCACCCCCTCCTCCCAGGGGGCCTTAGATAGGATTTTCAAAATTTATTAAGCACTTCCCACTGCTTGATTTCCTTAGGGGAATTGAAATTCTGATAATCCTCAGTGCGGAACTATTAAATTGGCTGACTCCACCCTCTCTCAAGCCAAGCCTCTTATCCCAGGGCCTTTAGGTAAATCAAGCTTCCTCAGCAGATTTGCCTCTCCCCTCAGCCTGGTGCCACTTTGAGCCTGCTTGTGTCCTCCCCAAAACTCAAAGGGGGTCCAGGCAACCAAACTCACAGAGAGGAAATCTTTCTCCACCCTTTGCCAGAACCTTCCCACTCTTGAGAATGCTCCCTCTTGCTGGGTGGCCGGGGGGAGTGAGGGCTCACTCTGGCTCCCTGCCCTGAGGGTGGGGCTTAGCCATCCGTGTTTTCCAGGAATGGGGCTAAAAACTTATGATTTTATCTTGAGCAATCTATCTCCCTGTCCAGTTCCCTCCGGATCGATGTCCCAAAGGCTTCAGCTCCATGGGCTCATAGAACAGCTCACTTGGGCAGGATCCTGTCCCCAATCAACTATCTTTTGTGAGAAAGATGGTGAGTATCCACTTAAACTGAGGCTATCTTGCTTTCTCTGTCTGGGATTCTTGAGTGGCAACTGGTTTTTCCTTCCTTGGATTATGGGGTTTCAGGTTAGGCTGTAGAAGTACTTTCATGGTAAGAACCTCGAAAAAGGTGCAGGATCAGAAGTTCTGGCTCCCTGGGTCTGTGCCATGAATTTGCATGCAGGGCTTGGTTGTAGAGGCTCCAAAGCCTCTTTGCTCTACCAGGCTCAGGGCAGGTTGGACATCTCATCAGAGCAGAGGTAAAGGACCACCTGCAGATTGCTGAGCTCCTTGCTCACAGGCTATGGTTCCTGTGATGTGCATTTCTCCCCCCTCCCCCCCGCCTTTTTAAAAGATTTATTTAATTTATTTATTTCTCTCACACACACCCCTCGTTGTTTGTGCTCTCTATCTGCTCTCTGTGTCTGCTTGTCTTTTCTTTAGCAGGCACCGGGAACCAAACCTGGGACCTCCCATGTGGTAGCGGGCACCCACTTTTAAAGCAGGGCAGAGACCACTCTTTTTTTTACCTTTGTTCAGATGCATTCTAATCAATGTCTAAGCAATTTGGGGAAGACATGGGTACATGAGATTTGCTATATAACTCCATTAACAAGCGGATCTGGTTTTAGAAGTTCATGGAAGCTCTTTCATGATCATTTTATGGACACTGTTCTATGACAGTACCCAAATATACTGAGGCAAGCTGTGAGAAAACAGTTGCAATTTGAAACAAAGGGAGGCCTGGGATTATAAAATACTAATTTTTTTGAAGATAGAAATAGTTCTGAGTGAGAACCTCAACAGTTACTAAAATATAAAAGGAAAAGACATACTGTGTATTATGCCATACACCCTCCCTTCTGCCCTCTCCTTTGGGGAAAGAGAAGATATAAATCCCATGGGCTATGAGACTGTTTTCTAATAGTCCATTTTATTTTATTTTTAAATTTTCTTGGGGAAAAATTTACCCAAATCAATTTAATTTAACATTGAAAAAATACAGCACATTTTATTTTAAGAGAAATTATTAGGATTCATTCTTAATATTGTACTACTTCAAACTTATCTTGATAGATTCCTGTTTGGTCATATTCTTGCCTGTGGAGAATCATGGGATGATTCTAATTCTCCTTCAATATAACATCATGTCAATAATTTGAAGCTGTGTTTTTCTTTCTCAAATAATTCTTTTCATTTACATTTCACAGACTTCCTGCAAGCTCCCCATTTTTTTCATGCTATGTGATTTAGAGTTGCTTCACTCTTCTCTCAAAATAGTCCATAACATATGAAGAAATTTATCAAAGTGCAATGTCCAAAAGTGAGCATAATAAACGAGGTGTGTTGTAAATATTAGTCTCCTTTTCTACCCAAAGTACACTGGTCCTGTGTTAAATATACATATCCAGAGGATCTTCTGGGAAGATGGCAGGTGGGGAGCTCCAGGACCCAGTTCTTCCACCAAAACAACTATCAAACAGGAAGGAAGCATCTAAAACAACTATATTGAAACTCCATAGGACAGAATAACATTGAACAGAATCCAGGGAAGAGTGGAAGGAAGAGGTTGATAAGTTAGCATAAAGACCAGTAAATTGCTTTCCCCACTCCGTGTCTATGGCTGCCAATCCCCCACTAATGTGGTGGTCACCATGTGGTCTAGTCTATGGCTAGCTTTCTGGTGACAGAAAGGGGTGTAAAAATCTTCTTCCCCAAGAACAGGTGTGGGCATGGCTGATGACTGAACAGGGTTTTTGATTAGCAAATTCAGATCATTGGGACAAGGTTCTGAGGAGAGCTATTGTTTCAACTTGCCCTGAACAAAGGCAGTGGCAGCCATTGTGTCAAACCCACCTCAACAAAGGTGGTGGTAGCCATTATTTCAACGCTCCCTGGGCAAGGTGGAGGCAGTGGAGATTTAAATATGCTGTACTTCCTCAAGGCAATGTGGATAGTTAGCTGAAGGGCTGTATTTGTTTGGCAGGCCAGGAAAGCTTGGCTTTGGGGAGGCATTGGAAAACCTCTTGGCACACTTCTTGAATGCCAGGACACTTTGGAGCCAGTCTGCACCCCCTTCATGGATTGCTGGTTCCACTTTGGTTGGGAAATACTGATTTGAGAAAGCCCTTTCTGGGGTGACCATTCTCCCAGAATTAGTCCTTCAAGCAAAAGCAACTTAGAGACAATGAAAGGAGTATAAAAGACAATAGGGCATACTTACCTGGCAGGGGAGATACCATGATCATTAAGGTGGTTTTCCCAGGGCGAGGCTTATCCATTGCACTCCGGATGTGCAGACCCCTGCAATTTCCCCAAATGCGGGAAACTCGACTGCATAATTTATGGTAGTGGAGGACTGCGTTCGTACTCTCCCCTGAAAAAAAAAAAAGACAATAGGGGCAGACACTCTGAAACAAAGGCTTTCAGTCTTCATATAGGGAGGTCTGAATCTGGGAGACAGTGGGGACAACCAAATTCCTGTAAATAAGGGAACTCCAAAACAACTAACAAGCAAAAAGAGCAGACAGAGGCCCAGAGCAATAAGTAAAAGCTTGCACACTGCATTTGCTTAGGGTAGACCTTCCTGATAGGAGGGCTGAAGCTCAAGAAAATCTGTCTTATCAGCTAGCAGTGTACAAAATCAAGAAACAGGCATCCCAGGGAATAAATCCCAGAGTTAAAATTTTGAAATGTTAAAATGGACAGTGTGCAACAAAAGAGTATAGACAAAGAAGCAGAAAATGGTGACCTATTCAAAAGAAGAAGATAAAGGTACAGAAAACACACCAATGAAGAAGATGAGAATGTGGACATACAAAGCAAAGTCTTTAATAAAATGATTTTAAAAATGATCTAAGAAGTGAAGTACAGAGAAAGAACTAAAGGATATCAGGGAAATGATGGGCAATATGAGAGTTTAAGTAAAGAGATAGAAATTTGAAAAAGGAACAAAACAGAACTACTGGAGTTGAAGTCACAATAACTAAAATGAAAAATGTCCAGGAAGGTTTCAAGATCAGACTAGAGCTGGCAGAAGAAGAAAGAATCAGTAAACTTGAAAATAAGACACTTGAAATGAGATAAGCTGAGGACTAGAAAAAAGAAAGAAATATTAAATGTGAAATAATGAGAATATTCTCACTGTCCTGATTTTGTGATGATCAGGGTAGGCTAAACATTCACTATATTAGAAACCATGCATGTGTCCCCAGACCTAGTTTTTCTCCCTAGGCCAGGTTTTGGGAATGCTGGTGATAAACTAAGCCTGATTTATTATATGACCATCCTGTATGGGAAAAGATCGTAACTCTGGGTATCTTTGGTCAACCTTAAGAGATATAACAGGGGGACAGATGTAGCTTGGGTGGTTGGACATCCATCTCCCATATGGAGGGACCTGGGTTCAATTCCTGGGACCTCCCGGTAAAAATGAAAAAAAAAAAAATACATAGAAGTCACGTGGGCCACCAGGCCCTGTTTGCAGGTAAGACACCAGGCCCTGTCCGCAGGTGCACTGGCAGGCCCCTGAGTGGGTGGGCCATCAGGTCTCGTGTACGAGTGAGCCTCCAGGCCCCGCAAGTGGGTAAGCTGTCAGGCCCCGTGATTGGGTGAGCCATCAGGCCCCATGAGCAGGTGAGCCACCAGGCCCTGTCCGCAGGTGTGCTGCCAGGCCCTGCAAGTGGGTTAATCGCCAGGCCCCATGCATGGGTGTACTGCCAGGCCCTGAGAACCATGCAGCAAGATGATGATATAACAGGAGCGTGACACAAGGGAGAGCCAAGATGAGATGCACGAAAAAACCAGGAACTAAGGTGGCGCAGGTGCTAAGATGCCTCTCTCCCACCTCGTAGGTTCCGAGGATCGAATCCCAGTGAAGACAGGAGGAGAAGGATGAGAAGAGAGGGCAGGAAATGGATACAGAGTTACCCAGCGAATGGACACAGAAACAGCAAAAATGAGGGGGGGGGGAGCAGGAGGGAAGGGATAAAAGTAAATAAATAAAATAATAAATTCTTAAAAAAATGTATAGGAGAGGAAGATACGGACTATAGTTAGTAGTAATACTTTGATGTGCTCTTTCATGATTTGTTAACAGATATTTCACAACAATGCAGGGTGTTTGGAGGGGGGGGTGTTGATGTGTGGGAGCCCTGTATGATGTTATGCATGTTTGTTTTGTAAGTTCACAATGTTTACTGAACACTTATAGTTTATGTATGTTCATGTAGGAATGATATACTTCAATAAATTGTTTTTTTAAAAAGTGAAATAGCCTAAAACAGCTAGGTACACCATCAGGCACACCAATATATGCATTAAGGGAGTCCCAGAAGGAGAGAAAGAAAAAAAATTGGGCAGAAGGAGTAGTTAAAGAAATTTCCCAAACTTAGGAAAAGATGTGAATATGCCCATCTAAGAAGCTTGGAGAGCACCAAACAGGATAAAATGAAGACAAATACACCCCATCATAAATTGATTGCACTATTGAATGCAAAAACAAGATGTGTGTTCTGAAAGTTGTAAGAGAAAAGTGAAGTGTTACATACAAGGGAGTTCTATTTACATTGATTGTCAATTTATCATAAGAAACCATTCAGGCAAGAGGGCATTGGGTTGAAATATGTAACCCTGTTGCCATCCATGAATTTCCTATCTGGCAAGACTCTCAAAAATGAGGGAAACATTAGGAAATTCTCAGATAAACAAAGGGTGAGGGGGATTGTCACTACTAGACCAGCCTTACAAGAAATGCTAAAGGGAGTTCTTCAGAAGTAAAGGAAAGGACACTAGTCAGTGGTTCAAAGTGCTATGAAGAAATAAAGATCTGCAATAAAGGTAAATAGTTAGGCAATTATAAATATCAGTATTACTTTATTGTATGTGTTTAGTTTGATAAAGGCTGCTGGGGACAAGTTACCAGAAATGTGTTGGCTTTTATAATGGGAAATAATTAAGTTAAAAGCTTACATATCTGAGGCCGTGAAAGTGTCCAAATCAAGGCATTATCAAAGATGCTGTCTCAGCAAAGGTCAGCTACTAGAGATTCTAGATTCTTTCCACATCGTAAGTCAAATGGAAGCATCTGCTTGTCTGGGTCTCTGCCTTCTCCTCTGGGATTACTTTCTCCCTGACCTCATCTGTGGGCTATCAGGCATATGGCTCATCTCTCACATCTCCCTCAGCCTCCTCTCTTTGAACCTCTCAGAGACTTCTTTCCAAAGCTCTGCGCAATGCTAATTCTAGCCTCTGTCCTCTGGGACCTCTCTATCAGTCTCCAAGTGTTTCTCTGTGTCTGCCACCTTCGTCCATGTATTGGCTGCTTTTCAGCTCTCCATTTATAAAGGACTTCTGCAAGAGGACCAAGACCCACCCTGGGTCTAATTAATCCAACTAATCCAACAAAGGCCCTCAATTGAATCTAATCCAATCAAACTGGCTCATACCCACAGGAATGGATTAGCTTCATTCCAGCATCCAAAAAAAAAGCCTCAAACTGTCACAATATGTAACTCCATGTCTTATTTCCTGTAGGTTCTAAAATACAAATGCATTTTAAATCTACGTTTTTGGTCATACAATGTACAAAGATACAAGTGGTAACAAGAACAAAAAATGGTAGGGGACAGAGTAGTATAAGAAATGTATATGTAAATGTGCATGATATTAGAAGTTAAGTTGGTATCAAATCAAATATGATTGGTATATATCTAGGATGTTAAAATTTAACCCCACTGTAACCACAAGGAAAATAGATGAAAAATGTGTCCAGATGGAAATAAGAAGTCACTTAATATGGTACCACACAAAAAAGCAAATAACTGTAAAAGTAGGCATTAACAGAAGTAAGAGACAAAAAAAGTATAAGACATACAAAGGCTCAATAGCAAAATGACAGAAGAAAGTCCTGAGTTATCAGTAAGGACTTTACATGTAAATGGACTGAACTTTCCAGTCAAAAGCAGAAATTGGCAGTATAGATAAAATTGTATGCACCAACTATATGCTATCTGCAAAAGACTCATCTTAAAGTCAAAGACACAAGTATGTTGAGTGCTAATGGAAAAAATATACCATGCAAGTAGTAACCAACAAAGAGCTGAGGTGACCATAATAATATTATATAAAATAGGCTTTAAGTCAAAAACAGTTACAGGGGACAAGGATGAACAATTCAACAGGAAGATGTAACAATGCCAAGAAATTAGATAACCTAGAAGAATTAGATAAAATGGGCAAATTCTTAGAATCACACACACTACCTACATTGACTCAAGAAGAATTTGAAGATCTCAACAAACCAATTAGTAAAGAGATCGAATCAGTAATCAAAAATCTTGTATTAGGCTATGTTTTCCAAGACTTAACACCAAAAGCACAAGCAAAAAAAGAAAAAAATAGATAAGTGAAACCTCATATACAAATGAACAGAAAGCACATGAAAAGATGCTCAACATCATTAACCACCAGGGAACTGCAAATCAAAACCACAATGAAATAATCTTTCACACCCATTAGAATGGCTGCTATTAAACAACAACAACAAACCCATAGAAAATAACAAACGTTGGAGAGGATGAGGAGAAAGAGGAACACTCATTCATTGCTGGTGTAAGACCAGTTTGGTGGTTCCCCAAAAGATAAATACAGAATTATCATATGACCTGGAAATCCCACTAATAGATATATATGCAAAAAAAAATTGAAAACAGGGACACAAACAGATATTTTCACACTGATGTTCATAGTGGCATTTTTCACAGTTGCCAAAGATGGAAGCAATCCAAGTGAACATCAAATTATGAATGGATAAATAATATGTGCTATATATATACATATATATATACATACATATATATGTATATATAGTGGAATATTATTAAGCTGTAAAAAGGAAAGAAGTCCTGATACATACAACAATATGGATGAACCTTGAGCATATCATGTTGAGTGAAATAGCCAGACACAAACGGACAAATATTGTAGGATCTTACTGATTTGAAACAGTTAGGATAAGCAAACTCATAGAGTCAGACTCTAGGATCCAGGTTACCAGGAGATGGGATGGGGATAGGGAATGGGAAGTTAAGTCTTCAAAGGTACAGGGTTCCTATTTGGAATTATGGAAATATTTTGGTAACGCATGGTGGTGATGGTAGCACAAAATCGGGAACACAATTAATAGCACTGAAAAATATATCTGAATATGATTAAAAGAGGAAATCTTTGGCTGTATATATGGTAACAGAGTAAAAATTTTAAAAAAATCTTTGCAATTACACTACACAAAAAGTAAATCCCAAGTTAAACCATGGACTTAATTAATAGTACACTTATAAAAATGTGCTTTTATCAACTCTAATGAATGTTCCACACTAATGCAAAGTGATGGCAGTGGGGTGGTATGTGGGAATCTTGTATTTTATGCATGATTGTTCTGTAAACCCATAACTTCTCTAATAACAAAAAAATAAAAAAATAAACAAAATATATATCCCTCTGGTTAACCTCCCAAATTTCAGGAAACCTCCCATGTGTTCCATTTTCATATTTCCAACTTTTTTGACTTATATTTTTATTTTATAATAAAATTCTCTGCCCAGCTTCTAGATTTTGACACATAGATTTAATCTCTCTTCTGTTTCTGTATCATGACTTTGATTCTATCAATATGTGCAAACTACATCTATAGACAAATTGGATGCCTTCTATTAGCATTATGTCTTTCAGGAGCCAGATCTGGATATTCCTTTTATAATTTAATTTATAAATTTATCTTTGGGACACCCAGCAGCATATTTGAAGTCATTCTGGAAAGACTGCAATTTGCACAGACTCTACTACCAGTAGTTCCAATAATGTTAGAAAAATGGCAGAGGCAAGTAGTAGCTGCAAAGCTGATTCTCTATAAAAACTTGCTGGAGGCCCGTGGATGCTTTTGACACATCTGATGTAGGAGCAAACTTGGATACTTATGATTTAGTTCTTTAATATAGTACTCTGGAATGATGAATAAATAAGGATAAAGAGGCTATTTTGATTCAGATCATTGGAGATGCTGGCCAAATATATATATATATATATATAACCTATTGCCCACTTAATTTCTTCTAAGTGTCTTTTATCTGTAACCAATAGATGAGCTCTTATTTAAATGGATAACCTTCCTTTCTAAGATCTTGTTCAAAAGCACTACACATGCTACAATCTTTATATTTTAACCCTATTTTAAATCTAATTTTCAGTAATATCTAATCTAATGATTAGAGTCTTTGCATAGTATTATAGATATCACAGATGCAATTAATTTAAGAATGTTCACAAATTCACTATCTGTTCTTTACTACTAATGTACTTATTTCAGCAAATTCTGTCATTGGCACATTTATTTGTGCCATAATCAGATAAATCAAACTCTATTGATAAAATCAGCTCTACATAGAGCTTAAAACATTTCCTTGAATATACCAGAGATAAATGATTTACTTTTCATTTATTTTAGAAATGAAAAGTAATAGCCAATGCAGGTGGTAAATTTCCTAAAATAAGACAAGTGATGTTTTAAGATACCAGGCCACTCAATTAATAAAACTTCCTTCAAATAAAACAACTTCATGGGAGAGAACAGATGTATATTTTCTTTAGGGATTTACGGAGCCATCTGGTCTTGTAATTTCCAGCTGCATGCTTCACAGTAAGTTCTGTCTTTAAAGCATCAATTAATTTTAAATACAGTATATTTTATGTACAAATGTAAATATATTTATGTTTACTCATGACCTTAGTTCAAATTGTGCTTATGTTTGTAAACTAATGAAAGTTTAATTTCTTCCATAAAAGAATAATTTTATCATGGTAATATTTCATGATATTAGGGCTGTTTCCTGCTTAACTTGTAAAATGCCTTCAAAGTATTAACAAAGAGGTAAGATTTCAGCAATTTCTATGAAGCATTAATGAATCAATTTGCAACTGTGTGGGAAGCGGCTGTGGCTCAATCAGTAGGGCTCCCGTTTACCATATGGGAGGCCCCGGGTTCGGTTCCCGGGGCTTCCTGGTGAAGGCAAGCCCGCCCGCATGGCGTGGTTAGCTGACCCAGCGAGCACAAGCAGCAAGGGGGGGATAAATGAATAAATAAATAAAATCTTTAAAAAAAAAAAAAAATTTGCAACTGTGTCTTCAGGTTGGTCTTGGAAAATTGTTACTAATTTTAATAGAACATCATCAGGACGTTTTTCATTCTCCTTGGTTTTGCTAGTACATAACGTGTTTTATGAAAACCTTGTTAAAATCAAGGTGAGAACAAACATCAATCACAGCAGGAGAAAGTGCAGTAAATAGCCCCATGATGCAAAACATCATGGGTGTTTAAAAGTGATATACTCAATAAATCAAAGTCTACTGATAAAATTGAGTTTACATAGGGCATAAAACATTCCCTTGAAAAAACCCCTCTCATAAGTTCTGGATATAATAAATTATCTTCCAAATACAGCACTCTGCATTTATTTATGTCTATGGAAAATCAGGTGAAAAAATAACACCCTCCACTATCAGAACTAAATAATCCATAAGCAAAGTTTCAGTAAGATATGTAAGTTAAGAAAATAGTCTTAGTGCTAAATTATTTTTTCATCAGATCTGTACCTTTTAGCATTATTATAAAAATTAAATTTTGCTCATTATGATTTCTACAATTATTGTTAAACTATTGCCATTGATAATTAGTGAAATTCAACTTCAAATATGCACCCCTGAAATGTAAAGGTAACCACCTGTCAAAACGGCTTTAGGCCCTACAGCTCACTAAGAGAGTAAGACCAACAAAGTATAAGAAGCATCAAAGAACCATAAATAAAAATAAAACATGCTCCTAAGACTGAGATGTGACTAAAGTTTAAATGCATTAAGGGAATTATTAGAGTAGAAAATTCTCAGATGTATCCAAAGGGAAAATTCAAGTCTACATTATTGAAAAAAACATACATAGCAAAATATTGAAGAAAGATTAAATATAAAACATAGATAAAGATAATTCAGGCCCATGAACATATAGAAAAAAAATGAGTGGTGAAGCAATATTTAAGGAAGACATATATCAGCAAGCAAAGCATTAACTAGGACAAGAAGGTCTATTTTCATTTAATAGCATTTATATGTCATAATTATAAACCTTCATGCTTGAAATAATTTAGCATATAGTAAAAAATACTTGTAACAGAAGTGTATTTGAATATTATTGATATCAGTTTATGAGAGATGTATCCAATTGTGTACCCTATTAAATAGAATTAACTATAACTTCAAAGATTCATGAAGAATTTTTAAAAATTGATTATTTTTAGGTGATAAGGGAAACAAATTCCCAAAAGCGAACTTCATATGAGCTATATTATTTTATCACAGTTCAACAAATCTAAATGGAAATGATATAAATTGAAACAAAAATCAATATTTAGAAAAGGTTTGTTTTATTTTTTATTAGAAAATAGAAAAAATAAAAATCATGTATATAATACAGGATTCCCTTATACTGCCCTATTATTAACACCTTGCATTAGTGTGGTATATTTGTTACAATTAATAAAAGCACATTCCTATAATTGTATTATTAACTATAAACTATGGTTTAACTTTGGATTCACTGTTTTTGTTGTACAGTTCTGTGGATGTTTTTTCACATTTTTATTTTAGCACCATATATACAACCTAAAATTTCCCCTTTTAACCACATGCAAATATATCACTTATTGCTGTTAATTACATTCACATTATTGTGCTACCATCCATTACCAAAGCATTTCCATATTCCTATGTATAAACTCTGCACCTTTAAAGCCTTAACTCTTTATTTCCTATGCGCAACCCCGTCCCTGGTAACCCATATTCTAGGTTCTGAATTTGCATATTCTAATTATTTCATATCAGTGAAAAATTTTGGTGTCTGACTTATTTCACATAGAATGGTACATTCATGGTGCATCCATGGTATTGCAAGTGTCAGAACTTAATTCCTTGTTATGGCTGAATAAATTTCATTGTGTGTTTTGTATATATCAAGTTTTGTTTATTCATTCATCAGTTGAGGGACACGTGGGTTGTTTCCATCCTTTGGGAATTGTGAATAAGAATTTGATTATGAACATTGTTGTGCAAAAAGCTGTTCGAGTCCCTGCTTTCAATTCTTTTGGTTATATACCTAGAAGTAGGATTCCTGGGTCATGTGCAAGTCATGTGGTAATTCTGTTCTTAATTTTCTGAGGAACTGCCAAATTGGTCTCCACAGTGGCTGCACCATTTTATATTCCCACCAGCAATGAATGAGTGTTCCTATTTCTCCACACTTCTCCAATACTTATAATTTCTGGGTGTTTTAAATAGTAAACATCCTGGTCGGTATGAAATGGATGATATGTCTTTGTGGCTTTCGTTTTCATTTCCCTAATGGCTAATGATGTTGACCATCTTTTCATGTGCATTTTAGCCATTTGTCTGTCTTCTTTGGAGAAATGTCTATGTGATTTTTTAGCCTGTTTTTTAAATTGGGTTGTTGTCTTTTGTTCTTGAGTTGAAGGATTTCTTCATATTATTGACCTTCCTAATATTAAACCCTTATAAGAAATGTGGTTTCCAAATATTTTCTCCCATTGTGTAGGTTGTCATTTTACTTCCATGATAATGTCCTTAAGGCACAAAAGTTTTTTATTTTGATGAAGTCTCATTTATCTATTTTTTCTTTTGGTGCTTTTGCTTTGGGTATAAATTCTAAGAAGTCATTGCCTAACACAAGGTCCTAAAGATGCTTCCCCATGTTTTCTTCTATGAATTTTATGGTCCTGATTCTTATATTTAGATCTTTGATCCATTTTGAATTGAATTTTGCATATGGTGTGATATAGGTGTCTACTTTCATTCTTTAGCAAATGGACACCCAGTTGTCACAGCACCATTTGTTGAAGAGCTTATTCTTCCCCAGATGAGTGGTCTTTGCCCTCTTGTCAAAATTAAGTCATAAATGTGATGGTTGATTTCTGAGCTCTCAATTTAATGTGATTGGTCTATATGTCTGTCCTTATGCCTGTCCCATGGTATTTTGATCACTGTGGTTTTGTAATAAGTTTTTTTTTAGTGAAAATTGTTTTTTCAATTTAGAGGAGTCAAAGTACGATATATGAATTGGTGTTCTTATGTATGAATGTAATAAGTTTTAATATTGGGATGTGTGAGTCCTCCAACTTCATTCTTCTTTTTCAAGGTGGCTTTAGCTATTCTGGGAGCCTTACCACTCCATATAAATTTGATGATTGGCTTTTCCATTTCTCAAAGAAGTTATTTGGAATTTTTATTGAGATTGCATTGAATCTGTAAATTGTTTTGGGTAGAATTAATGTTTTAATAATATTTAAATTTCCAATCCATGAATATGGAATGTCCTTCCATTTACTTAGGTCTTTTTGATTACTTTCATTCATGTTCTGTACTTTTCTTTGCATGAGTCTCTTACAATCCTTTGTTAGATTTATTCCTACATATTTGACTCTTTTAGATGCTATTGTGAATGTTGATTTTTTTTTTTAATTCTTTTTCTGATTGTTTGATGCAAGTGATTTTTTGGTATTGATCTTGTACTCTACCACTTTATTGGGTTCATTTATTAACTCTAGGAGCTTTATTGTGGATTTTTCAAGGTTTTCTATATACAGGTTTATGTCATCTGCAAATAGGGAAAGCTTTACTTCTTCGTTTCCAGTTTGTTGCTTTTTATATCTTTTTCTTGCTTAACTGCTCTAGCTAGAACGTCCAGTACAGCATTGAATAATATTGGTCACAGCAGGCATCCTTACCTTATCCATTGTTCTCTGTCTCACCTCCCACTCAGGAACCCACTCAGGAGGGAGGCCGCTCCCTTGCTCGCCTCCATGAGCTCTGGGACTCAGTCTCCTCTCCCTCTCTCTGGCCCCCACGCACCTACAAGCTCTTTTATTCATCTGCTTTGTACCCGGGATTCTCTCATGCCTGACTTAACTAAGGGCTTTTCCCCACGTGGGAGAGCGCGCTTTGCCAGAAGTGAAAAGCAAGTTTAACTGTTTAAATCATTTGACCAAATAAATATTCTTTCAAAAAAAGGGAATACAAATTAAGTGGAATATCTAAAAATATATATTAACTTCAACAATATGTAGGAAGATTTGTGAGTAACACCAAGAGCTAAATATAGAAAGAAACAATAGTCTTCATTACTAAATAGCTTCTCTAGTAGTTGGAAATAATAAAAATAAATCTAAAAACCATGCAACATGTTACAGAAAAATGCAGTTTATTAAATCTGGGAAGCATGAAGAAGCTCTAATAAAGATGTAAACAGAATTAATGAATAAATATAATATCTGGCTTAAAAAATGAAAGGAGAAATAATTTTAAAAAGAACACCCAATAAGATAAAGAAATCTCAAATACGATTAGGAATGAAAAGAAGTATGTAAAAATTATCTTCCTTGGGGTTAAGAGGGTACGTTTTTTTCTTTTTTTATCCTATTTTCTAAGTTTGCTATAAAGAAACTTTGTTAGTTTTTTTAAATACTGCCAACCAAATTATTAACGGTGATTTTGTTATGTAATTCATTTAAAAATGCTACAATATGAAAAAAAGAGGACACATTTTGGTGTTTTATATATTGACAGTACTGTACAGAATTTTTTATTATGATAAATAAACTGATTTGTGAAATGAAGCCAAATCAATGTACAAATGAAGGATTTTTCAAACAGATATAGTGTGAGATAACTCCACAATGAGTTATACCCTTGAATAATTTCCTCCCCTTTAGTACAGGCAGAACCTGGAGATTTTGTGTTGTACTGGGGAAACTTTACTAAATCATCACCTCTTCAAAATAAGGAACCATGCCTTATTCATTTTTATCTTCCCTACAGTTTCTGATCTAATACTTTAACACAGTAAATTCTCCATAAATATTTATTGACAAAAAAATGATGTATTCAGAAACAGAAAAACTGAGTTTCATTTTGTGATTGAGACTTGGATTCTTTATTTTCCTTGCTATTTATTTTATCTTGCCCATATTTGCAAATATTTATGGATTATTAGGTATTAACAAGGTGCTAGGTTGAGGTAGCAGTGAAAAATTAGGGGAAAATAGGCATCTGTGGATCCCTTTGGGTAATTCGTAGTTTTAACCATAGCATGTCAATTCGATGCCTACAAAAAATGGCACAAGAAACGTTTTCTGCAGCATGCCTACATTACTAGCTCAGTCTTACAATTTTCCATTCACTGCACTTCTTTGTTATCATCCCACCTTCCTTTCTGAAAAATTCTCTTTCCTCGGGATTTCGGTAGTTTAATGTTACTTCTTGATTGTATGAAGTCTCCCACCTTATCTTATCTAGGGTGTTTCAGGCTCTGAAATCACCCATTGTCTATCTTACTTACATATCCAGAAATCATTTTATCAGATTATATCAAATAGACAACAACGTGTTTCTTAGCTTGTAAACTTAAAAGAAGAACTTGATTTTCTTCAATGAGCTTTCTTTAGATTATATTAATAATGTTTATTCTTTATTGAAAACAGGAGAGGAAAAAAAAAAAAACACCAAAAAATGTAGAAGTAGACGTCAAAGAAAATACAAATGCCAACTGTAGCTGATAATCCCAGAAATCACTGCTATTGTTTTGTGATATTTTCTACACAGTTTATATTCTATGTATTTCCATATCGATGACTTCATATTGTACACACAAAGTTTTATTTTCATTTTACACCTAATCTTATCGCATATGCAGTTTATTGTGCTATTAAAAATCTTCCTTAACCTCTTCTTTTGGTTTGCTTATCAATCCATCATAAGGCATAGTTCTCTCGAATTTAATTTATATGGAGTTAGGTGAAGATTTAAATTGTCTTCCCTTCCCCTCCCCTAACAAATAGCTTGGTCATTGCTCTGACACAACAAACTGCAGAGTAATCCATCCCTCTCCTCCAATCTACTTTTCCCAATGTGATGTTTTAAATTATGTTGCATAATTACATGCTTTGGGATTATCATATCCCGTTTCTGTTTTTATTTTAAAGAAGTTTTAGATTACAAAAATGTTACATTGAAAATGTAGGGGATTCCCATATATCCCCTCCCACCCCCACCCCCACATCCCCCGTTAACATCATCTTTCATTAGTATGGTACATTAGTTACAATTGATGTACACATATTGAAGTAATGCTACTAACATAGTCTATAGTTTACATTATAGTTTACAATTTGCACCATGCAATTTTATAGGTTTTGACAAAATATTGTATAATGGCTGTATCCATCATTGCAAAATCATGGAGTATGATTCCAATGTCCCCAAAATGCCCCATGTGACACCTATTCTTCCCTTTCTCTCCCCTCAGAATTGAATTGAGAACTCTGATATAGATCCTCGCATATACAGTCATCTGATATTTGACAAAGCCACAAAGCCCACTCAGTTGGGAGAGTATGGTCTCTTCAACAAATGGTGCTTGGAGAACTGAAGGTCCATATCCAAAAGAATGAGGGAGGAACACCATCTCACACTTTATACAAAAATCAACTCAAGATGGATCAAAGATCTAAATATAAGAGCCAAGACCATAAAGACCTTGGAAGACAATGTAGGGAAGCATCTACAGGACCTTGTAATAGGAAATGGTTTCATGAACTTCACACCAAAGCACAAGCAGCAAAAGAAAAAATAGATAAACAGGATCTCTTCAAAATTAAAAACTTCTGCACCTCAAAGGATGTTATCAAGAAAGTAAAAAGGCAGTCTACCCAATGGAAGAAAATATTTGGCAACCATATATCTGATAGGAGCCTAATATCCTGCTTATATAAATAAATCCTACACCTCAAAAATAGAGAGACAAACAACCCATTTGAAAAATGGGCAAGCGACCTGAAAAGATACTTCTTTGAGTAAGAAATACAAATGGGTAAAAAGCACATGAAAAGATGCCCTACATTGCTAGCTATTAGAGAAATGCAAATCAAAACTACAATGACATGCCATCTTACACCCATTAGAATGGCAGCTATTAAAAAACAACAGACTATAAGTGTTGGATAGAATGTGGAGGAATGGGAACCCTCATCCACTGCTGGTGGGATTGTAGAATGGTCCAGCCACAATGGAGGACAGTTTGGCGGTTCCTCAAAAAACTAACTATAGAACTTCCATATGATCCAGCGATATATGCCCTGAAGAAATGAAAGCAAAGACACGAACAGATATATGCACACCAATGTTCACAGCAGCATTGTTCACTGTTGCCAAAAGTTGGAATCAACCCAGGTGCCCATCAACAGAAGAATGGATAAACAAAATGTGGCACATACATACAATGGAATATTACTCAGTTGTAAGAAGGAATAAAGTGCTAATACATGGGATAACATGGATGAATCTTGTATACCTTATGTTGAGTGAAGCAAGCCAGACATTGAAGGATGAACAGTACATGACCCCACTGATATGAATTAAGGAAATTGAACAGCCTCAGAGAGCTATTTTCTGTAAGATAGGTTTATAAGAAATAGAAAGAGAAGAGAAGGTTGTGAGCCATCACCTACATGGATGTAATCTATAGTAAAGTGATAGAGTGTTGTTCTGTATTGAAGAGACAAGACAGGAAGGTAGTGATATTACTGGGTTGGATGGGGCAGACAGGAGGGTAGTGATATTACTGGGTTGGGTGGGCCAGGGTTGACAGGCAGGTAGATTGGGAAGGGTGGGTCAGAGGTCCAGGATACTGGAGGGAGGGTTTGGAGAGGGACCAGGTGAACACTGGGGATTTGTGAGTATGAGGTTGAAAGTACAGAGGTGGGAATGCTCTTAGGGCAACGACAAGGAAGGGTCACTGATTTAGGGTGTTGGTTGGGGGACATTCAGGACAATGCGCACCTAGAGCAGGCTTCTAGGGAGTGATTGTTCATTCTATCATAATGTGTTGTATCAGTGAGTGGAGCAGGAAGGAGTTGGACTACCATCTTTGGGAAGATCGATTTGTTCAGAAATAGACAGGCAGCAGTCTCTCAAGAGCAAGGGCGGTTCCTCATAGGGGAGGACAAACCAGTGTGTCAAAACCTCTTGTTGCATGTAACCATGAATCTTATCATCCAACAAGTCAAGCCAGGAGGTCGTCATGGGCCTTGGGGGGATGGGGTGGGAGGAATAGAATAGATCAAATAGGGGGTATTTAGTGGTCAGTAGAAATGTTCATTACCCTACAGTGATGGACACAGGACATGGTAAATATCATCAAGATTTATAAAAAATGTATGTTCTAAAATGTAAACTGTAGTGTAAACCATTGACAATGTTTAGTAGCTATATTTCACTATTTGTCTATCAATTATAACAATGCTACCATCCACATATAAAAAGGTATTAACATGGGTGGGGAGAAAGGGGGAGGAAGTTGGGTATATGAGAGTCTCCTGTATTCTGTGTGTGACTTGCTGTGACCTAAAACTTCTTTGAAAACAAAATGAAAAATAGTGAGACACTGGGGAATTAGAGGGGGAAGGTGCCACAGTACAGACTGGACACCAGATATTGAAGTGATGAATGGAAAAAGGTATATATATATATATATTTCATTTTTTAAATATACCAATCTTTTTATTTTTAGTTTATAAAAAATTTTTTTGCATTTTATCTCTTACATTTAAACTTATTGTTTCATTTTCCTATTAATTGTATTCAGCTATTGTAATGGCTTCATCTTTGAAGAAGCTTTGGATCACAGTTACAACTGGGGCTGGGGAGGATCGTTGGGGTGGGGTATCTGGGAAGGGGGATGCATGGGAGGAAGTTCACCTGAGCATAAATATAAGGTATATAAAAATGTTCAGATGTTCACAGGGCATTGTCACAGTGGGTGGAGACTCACTCAATAAATGAGAGAATACATAATTCCCATCTTGGAGAGCTCTGCCACATTCTCTAAGGGAGCAGCAACCATCCCCCAAGTGCAGGGGCAGTGACTGGTGAAGGAGGATGATCCACTGATGGGCCCTTGATGTTGATGACTGGCCTTATGAGTCTTTGCTCTTGAAACTGAAACTCAGCCTATTATTATGGGGTGCCTAAGGGTTGCCTCCTGAGAGCCTTCTTGTTGCTCAAATGTGGCCTTTCTCTAAGCCAAACTCAGCATATGAATGCATTACCTTCCTCCCAGCGTGGCACATGTCTCCCAGGATGAGCCTCCCTGGCACCGAGGGATTGCTACCAAGTGCCAATTGGCAATGCAACTGGGAAAAGAACTTGAATAAAAGGGGGAAATGGTAAAGACAAATGAGTTTATATGGCTAAGAGGCTTCAAAATGAGTTGGGAGGTCATCCCAGAGGTAATGCCTACACATATCTCATAGAAGTCCAAAGTGGATATCACCCCAAATAGTGGGGCTCCTAAGGGCTCTAGTGACACCCAGGTCCTATGTCAGAGCAGATAGCTCCGGAGTTTGGTGCCTTGCCAGTGGGCCCTACTTTGGAGTTTGTGCTCCTGAGAATGATAGAGTTGGACTCAACTATGTCTTTGCTGCACATGGCTCATCTGTCCCTTCTATTCAAACTTATACTTGGTGCTGGAGTTTGTAGGTGTACGTCCAGAGACTTGAGTCTTTGGGCTGTCCATGTGCCAGCAGGGCCCGGAACCTTGGTGGAGCAGCAACTCCTACTCTACAGCTCATTGGACTCACCCAGGACAATTGGCGGCTCTACAGCTCATTGGACTCACCCAGGACAATTGGACAACGGCCATCCCAGGGAATGGAGAGAGTCTGCAGCTGCAGGCATGATAATCCCATCCATCTTCCCCATGGGATATAAGCCCCCTCTCAATTGGAGGTGGAGTGGATATCACCATCCCAGACTCCTCAGGATGGGAGGAAGAGCTATGGACTGCAGTGGACTTGCTGGTATTCTACTATAGACATATTGTGATTCAAGCAATGGAAGAAATTATGACATTGATATGGAGCCAGTGACCACTGGAGGCTCTGGGGGCAGGGAGAGGAAAAACCAGTTGTAATACAGGGGCTTTTTTAGAACTTGGCAATTGTCCTGAGTGGCATTGCAATGACAGATATAGGCCATTTTATATCATCATATAACATGCAGAACTGTGTGGGAGAGAGTGTGGTCTACAATGTGAACTATGGTCCATGCTTAATGGCAAAGCCCCAGGATGTGTTTATCAATCTCAGTGAATGTGCCACACTAATGAAGGATGTTTATGTGGGAGGTTGTGGGAGGTGTGGGAGGTGGGGCATATGGGAATCCCTATAATTTTTGTGTAACATTTATGTAATCTAAGTATCTTTTTTAAAAATAAGTAAATAAATTAAAAAAAAAAAAAAAAAAAGGCAATTGTGTTTGGAGAATGGCAAGAAGTCTGGTGTGTCCAAATAAGTGGTTGTGTTTCAATTAAGGATGAAGGTCATTCTGGAAAAATGTTCTGGAAAAGAAGGTTGAGGCAGAGTGCAGGGCCTTATATTCCAGTTTAAGCAATCTGAACCTACTCTGTGTATATCCACTTCCTACAAGGGAATTTAGAATGTTGACCTGGAGCAGAACTCTACTCAGAACCATCTTTAAATAATTCAAGTGGCAGATAATATTCACTTGGCCCTTAATTCATTTGGCATTTTACTTAATTTTTAATTGGCTTTACTAAGTGAGGAACTTCATTGGTGTGTAATCCAAAATGGGTGTTGGGCCCACCTACTTAGAGGCCATTTCCCTTGTTTTACAAGATGTTAACAGGGATTTCATTGATAATAACAGCCTTTATTACCTTCTGTCTTATTTTTACATCCATGTCCAGGTCCATCCATGGAGATGCATTTTACTTGTTTTTGAGATAAAAATTGATTTGTACTATTATCTAAACTCATAGGATTCTGAATAATTTTGTTCAAATTCTGCTTATAGGTTGTCCCATAATGATTTGTCACTTTTATTTTCAATCTCCCGCAAATGTGATGAAACTTCTATTCAAACACAAAGCTTATAATGGTGATTTTATCTTGTCATTACTCTGAGAATAGAATGATAATAAGAGCTTTGTTTGTTTTGTCATGTAAGTCCAAACCATTTAGTAATCATTGGAAAATTGCTCTCTTGTGCTTAAAAAACCTTAGCTGTTTAGACCAGACAGGCTAAAAATCTCCTCAACACTATACATATGCAATTTTGCTTAGGTTGTGATTTCACTTTTGCTTTTCTCTGCTTATTTATCTTTCTTGCTTTTACCCTCTCTTCTCTGCCCCTACTTTCTTTAGCATAATGTCCAGTTTTCCTTCACTTTTGCAGTGACCACCCTCACTGATCTCCCTGCCTCTGTTCTCCCTCCACACCTTTTCTAAAACACAAATCTGATCATGATTAAAATGATCCACAGGTCTCCATGGATGGAAGACAGTCTGACTAGTGGTTAAGGACAAGGCTTTTATCTTTTTCATTTTTAGTCCTGATTTGCATCCCAGCTCTGCAATGTAATAGCTATATAAGCTATACATCTTAACACCTGTCTAAGCTGGAGTATCCTCATCTGAAAAAGAGGGCTGAAGTATCTCATAGACTTGATGGTTGAGCATAGGAAAAATAAATGTGAGCTTCTTACGATGGCTTCTCTGGCATCTCTTCCCACAGTCCCCAAGCATAAGTCATTGTCTGCTTATTGTCTCCCTAATACAGACTGTATATTTCCTGCTTGTTGGCCAACCTGTATTAGCCAAAGGTCGTATCTCATATCCTGCATCCTTCTCAAACTTTTATCTTAACATAAAGCCTGACACATAGCCAGAGTCCAGCACATATTTGCTAAGTTGCCAAAAAACACTCTGGTTTTGGCTCACATGAGCCAGTCCCCATATTCTCACATTCAGTACTCTGAATATTGATTCTATCTCCATACAAACACCCTGACTTCTTTGTGCTTAGGGTTTGTAAGCAACCATCATCTGCTTTGTTCATTACAGGACAGAGCACTATGAAAACAAAAGTGCCAAGTCGTTTTTTGTTACTATTTCCCAATATTATCCATATCAACATTTGTACGCTTGAATCCATTTTAACACAGAACCGTAGTAAAAACTGGCAGGCACCATTAATTCACAGTGCCTCTAATTCACAGTGTCTTAAGAGTCATAAACTTATCTAGTGACTAAAGTAATGGCTTTGGTAACTTTTCTTTTTCAAAGCTTCCCTTTTTTAAATTCCCTCTCACATGTAGGCTTTATAACATGTCCCTGATTTAGAAATTGTTGCTTTATAAGCTCATAGGACGTACTGTTTCTGGCAAGCCATTTTCTTATTGAACAATAAGAGACATGTTTCAAAAGGAACAAAGCAGAACAAATTTGGAAGTTACAATGGCTTCTGAACAAGGAACAACTTTTAACAAAATTTAGAAAATAATGGAAAACTTCAGGCACAGATAACCTGTCATCTAGATTAAATCTATTATAAGAAAAGGTTTTTAACAAGACATCATAATCTTAGATAGATGGAACTTTTTATTTCTATTTCCCAAATTAATTATTTACCTCTGCTTTTTGAGAACAACAATTAATTTCTAAGAAAAAATATCTTAAACTCAAACCTAGACTTTTAATTTTATTTAATTATCAACAGGGTTGAGGTGTTTTGCATATTGTTTAAGATTAGATTTTTATCAGATATAGTTATCATTATCTTAATTTAGTTCTTGCCATGATTTTATAATATGGCTAGCAAGTTTCCCACTTGGGTGCTGCATAATATGCAATATTTAATTTGTCACGGCTCTTTTCACGGTGTAAAGTGACATGAATAATTCATTAGGAAAAGACATTCTTGAGATCAAAATAATATATCCAATTTATATGTAAGCAACATGACATTCCCTTTATTTCATAAGGAACAATTCCTTATCATTTTAAATAAATCATGGGAAACAGATGTGACATTTGGATTACCTTATTATAATCTTAGATACCCTTTAATTTTCATTTCTAATGCCAGTCACAACTTAGTTTTTTATGATCGCAGAGTGCAGCGATTACAATGCCTCACATATTCCAAATGCTTAAAATTTGTTGATTTTTTCTTATCCTCCCGCTACTTTTGTTTTTCAGTATTTTATTTTATTTTTTTTTGCTTCTTGTATAAATAGGCACCAAGCTAACTTGCACATGGATAGAGATGCTAAAAATGTGTTACCTCTGGCAAAAACAGAGTTTGCCTGGGATTTCAGCAAATTTGCTGTGGAAATTCAAAACACCATCAAAGGTCTCAGAAAGAAGGTTTGCTTTCCCTCAAGTAATAAGCCCTGATGGTGCAGAGTGGAATAACTAAATTTTTAAAAATCTGTCGAATAACTGTCTAAAGATATAGCACAAAACCAGGATAATTAGCACATATACAGGGATGTTCATTGTAATAAGGAGTTGAACTGGAGAGAGGAGCAGTTAAGGAAAACCTCACATCACAAAGATGCTGATAACCTCATACTTTTATCTAATGCCTATGTCTTCAATATACATGAGTTCAGCTTGCCAGCAGAGCTCTGCTCACTGAGTTTCTAAATTCTTCACTGCACAGTTCTGAATAATCATGAGTTTGGGTGCGTATTCAATATGCATGGATGTAAATCATTTGCCCAGGCACAACTGGTACTTTTCTCATCAGTTTTTCTTAGAATAGAGTCAAAAAAAAAAAAAAAAAAGTTTCTTAGTCTGGCTTTCCTTTCCTGAAAATCTTAGTATTTAAAAAGAAAAAAAAAATTCCATATGCCTCTATGCTTTTGCTTACCTTCTCAGTTGTTCTGGCTCCTGATTTATTTCATTTTTCCCCTAAATTTGGGAATCAATGAGAGCTTTGGATTGATTTGGAAATGGCAATGTAGATAGTTTTATCCAGAAATGGAAGTCTGATTTATTTTAAGACATGGTGTCAGGCTTTCTACTCCTTACAAAGAAAGTCCCATGAAAGGCCTTTAGAGACAAAAAAAAAAAAAAAGCTCCTTAAGGTGCAGGAAGAGCCCAAGGTCTGCCATTGGCAAGTCGTGTGTGCACGAGTTGTCTGATCCTAGGCAATGCATTAGGAATAAGTGGCCTCATCTGTGGGAAGGTAGGAGAACCCTCAGCCTCTGGACTTCCTGGGCTGTTGTGAGCATCAGATAGGGTTATAGAGTGGAAGCACTTAGAGCATGGCTGCTGCTTTCGGGTGGGAGTGTGTGGAGGCCTTTGCAGACATGCAATTGCGCTATGCGCTTGGGGGAATTGTACCAGGATCCTGAGCTGGCAGTGCTCCCAGATCGGTATCGGCGCAGTTCTGCATGACCAGCGTGCCCCACATTGAAATCACTTTCCGATCTGAATTTGAACATAAATGTGAACGTTAGAATAGCTACTTCCAGACTGTGACTTTTTAAAAAAATTTTTTTTATTGTGGGTAAAAATCAAAATTTTCGCAATACATACCAACATTTGCAAAATGATATATAAATATATATGCATGTATGTGCATTTGCTTACAAAAATGTTATTTATATATATATAGATAGATATATATAAATACTTTTAAAATGCGTTCTTGCCGTCGTGGGATGGGTGGAGTGGTCTCTGACAATGGGACATCGAGAGTCTGGAAGCACCGATTTGATGGGCAGGAAGAGTCTCAGCACTGGACCAGAGAAGGTGGGCCCTAAAATTTAAACAGCAATCCATTCATTTCTGCAGCAAACTCTTTTCCCATAGATTCTTTTCAGGATTTGCAAACACAGGGAGTCCATGAGCGGTAATTTTGGACACTTTGATGTATATAAGGGCAGTGATAATATTGTTGGCATGTGCTGTAGTGATGAAGAGCCTCAAGACTGTGGTAGGTCCATCTTTTATGTGTCTGGTGATATGTTGAACTAAGACCTGGCTCCACATGGATCAGGACAGTGTTTTTGACTGTTTACTTGTTCTTTCTTTTCCATTGCATTGTAAATTTCTTAACAGATGAGTTGATTTCACTGCCAGATCTTCAGTGCCTGACATATAGTACATGTTAAAAAAGGCTTGTAATTTCTGTGAAGTAAATAAATTTCTCTTTGTATTAGAACACAAAATGTCAGCTCCAGATCTATCAAGAATATAAAGAGTGTTTGGGGGTAGACAAAGCTATAGAAGAGGGTGAAAAACGAAGGTACTTCAAGCTCTTGTAGAGGCGAGAAGGTCTACCTAGACTATGACCAACCCACATAGGTGGGAAGAGGATGTGAGAATGTAGTGCCTGGTGAGGCAATGGCACAACAAAATGAATTAAATGAATGAATAGAAATGGCACAATACCAGCTATGGGGAACATAGATTCAAGCCAGAAATCTACCCATATCCAGTCAAGGGGATTGAGAAAAAGAAAGCACCAAGACAGAAAGCAAGAGTATGTTAGATATAGTCTCCTGGTCGATTCTCAAGGTACATCTGCAATTGAACCAGAGCAGATGAGAAGAGGATGGGGTGATACAGATAGGTTTTCTGAGGGAAATGGGTCTTCTGGGTTATGATAAACCCTTGGGTTTATGAAATAACATTTGCTGCTTAAAAAAAAACAAAAACAACAACAACCAAACATGATATTTGCCCTTGTGCTATACTAAGACATGAGTCTTAACAGTCCTTGTTGAAAGATGGGTTGTGAAGGCTAGCCTCTTAGGTAGAGAAGGACACTTCTGATGGATTGCCCAGCATGCACAACTTTGTGATTTTTCTATGACTCATGAGTAAAGAATACAGGATGCAAAAGTCTTGTGAAGCATGGAAATAAAGTTAATATGTATTATTAATTATAAAGTTAAAGAAGGATAGGAAGTGGATTATTGTTAAACAGAATATTTGGTAGACAAGGCATTATATATTGTTATCCAATAGTTTGGAGATTATTGATCTTGGAACCCATCCCTTGTAGATATTAGGGATTCCAAGTTTCCATTATTAACCAAGGGTATCTAACTTTCAGAGGCCTTAAAATAGTGCCAGTCTTGGCATTTTCCATTCTTGATAGTTGTATTAGTGAGAGTTCTACAGAGGAATAGAATTGACACATTATATATATATATAATATTATATAAAAAATATGTAAGAGATTTATTCTCAGGAATTTGCTCACACAACCACAGGGACTAGCAAGTCTGAATTCAGTAAGGCAAGCTGCAAGTTGGAAATGCTAATAAAGGTGATTCTGAAGTACAGCAAGCCCATATTCCTCAGAGAAAACTGGCTGACTGAAGTTGAAACAGACCTTTTCTGCTTCTGAACTCGTCAGTCTTTGGCTTTTAATACCTCCAGTGGGTTGGATGAGGAGACTCCCCACATTGCTGAAGGCAATCTCCTTTGCTGAATGTGGCTGCAATCAGCTATAGATGCAATCACTTGATAATAGTCCCAAATCCATCCATGAAATAGCCTCTTAGTAACAATCAGATCAGTACTTATTGACCAAACAACTGGACACCATAACCTAGCCTAGTTGACATATGAAATTAGCCATCATATTTGTTTACATTTTTAAAGTGAATTTAGAGTATCTAGGAATACTAGTCATTGATCTACCATGACCTTAACCATGATAGGACCAAACTAGTAAAACTGGTCTGCAGATTTCCATAGATTGTTATTACTATATTTTAAGTAGTGAAGTCCATTTTGTTGATTTTACCCTTTTCATTTGATTCTGATTATTTTCACGCTAACTAGAGCCATAATTATGCTTAGTTCATTTCATTAATTCAATTGGAGATTGCACCTGATCTACCTGATTTTGGAGAGGGTGTGTGGGGCAGGCGGGAGGAGATGAATAATGAACAATGAGATGAGATATAAGAATTTACATCTTTAATTATAATTAAAGTCCTAGTGAGGTTTCAAATTGTTTGATGTCACAGTGATTGTTTTATAAATAATCATTAAAACCTTGGGCCATGCTTTCAGGTGCTTGGTATAATTTTGAATGAATATAGAGAAAAATCTCTGTCTTTTAATTGGTGTAAACTATAGCCATTGTTGTTTCTTTGTCTTTTTAAATAGGAAATCCAGGCCATTCAAATTGACTCTAGAAACCATTTATTTCAAATTCCATTTAATTCAATTAAGACAGACCTAAGATTGCATTATATTTAATATTTAAAAATCTTAAAAAAATAAGCATATACAAGGTCAAATTTATGATAAAACCGACCTGGATTCTTCATATGCTATATGTTTATTCTGGAACCCTTTTGTATAATGTGTATAAGATGTTTTTTCCTTCTCTAGGACATACCCTGTAGATATTTATTATTTTATAGTTGAAGTTTATGGTTGTTCCACCTCTATTTTTATGCCATACTATTGGCAAGAGCTAGAATTTATTTAAAGTGTTCCAGCTAAGAACACAGTTTCCAATTATAGCCTCTTGACTATAGAAAAAAAAAAGTCCTATATATGTTAATGCAATTTCCAGGGAAGCACTTTAGTGAAAATTGGTGCCTCCTTATTTTATTATTTGGACCTAAATTTTCAGAGTTATATAATATTAATATGTAATTTATTTTTCTATCATTTCATTCTGAAATTGCATTACATATTATCAGATCTCATATTTTATTAAATAATTCAAACAAATACATAATTGTGAGTGTTGATAAGCTGTAAAATTCTGTGATTCATGGATACCAATGAACTATTTGCATGTACTAAATTATCTTAAATCATTTGGAATACCCACATCAGTCTTTGACATTTTTGAGAGAATTTTCCTTTTCATTTATTGTTTCTTAATGTGAAGTAGTTTTCAGGCATCTTTGACTAGAAAGATGAAACACCAAAATTAAGTTTAAAATTTAAGTTTATTTTATTTACCAAGAGGGTGTATTGCATGAGTCAGATTTCAGTGAAAATTACAAAAGCATGTTAGATATTCCAAGTAGGATGGGTTTTAATACAAGATATCAGGGGACCTCACAACTCTTGGAAGAGAGAGGGGTGCAGAGGTCACAGAAACAGCTGCTGGAAGTGACTGATCAACAGGAGCTCACCAGGAAGCCACATCAAATCTCAGAGATCTCTGCAGGAACCACAAGCTCAGCCTCTGACTTTGCGTCCACTGACAACTGCAACATGAAAGAATTATGACGGGTTTCCTTCCAAATTTCACATGAGTGTCATTCATTCTAACCCAGACCTCAGAGGGAAAGGGATCCAGGGCATGATTTTTTCAGTGTGCCCTCTGAGATTTGTAGAAAAGGTTGTTGATGATGACAAGTAGACAACAGACTATCCACAACCTATCCTTAGTAAAGATCATGTAGTTCATTTTCACTTGGTGTTTATCTCTCTATCAATTCTTATGCTCTTATCTATCCCTGATAATTTTCCTTGCTCTGAAGGCTGCCTTGTCTGAAATTTATGCAGTTATTCTAGTTTTCTTTTGATTAGAGTTAGTATTTATGTCATTCCTCATTCCTTTACCTTTACCCTATCTGTGTCTTTATATTTAAAGTGGCTTCCTGTATAGAATGTGTAGTTGGCTCTTGATTTTTTAGTCCACTTTCACAATCTCTGTCTTTTAATTGGTGTAATTAAGCCACTCACATTTAAAGTAATTTTATATATAATGAGATTCGTTTCTATCATGTTTTTTAACTATCTTCTGTTTATTGCATTTGTTCCTTGTTTCTTTTTCTTCTCATTTTCTACCTTTTCTGTTTAATCAAACATTTCATCTGATCCATTTAACTTCTCCAGTGTACAATTATGCTTCTTTTTAACATCTTTTAGTGATTGCCCAAGAGCTTACAATAAATATTTTTTAAATTAACCTATGTCCACTTTCAAATAACACTTTATGTGTAGTGTAGGCACAAAAATTACTAATTTCTCCCTCTCAAAATTTTGATAATGCTGTCATGCAGTTAGTTCCCTTATCCTTAGACTATAATCACTGAATGCATTGTTACTATTACAGCTTTCAACAAACAGTTATTTTTTAATATTGGTTAAGAATTAGAAAGACCAATATGATTTATATAGTTATGAATGTTAATCCTGCTAGGAGTTGGGCAGTGGTTAATGTTTGTTTTAGCTATAATTATCAGGGCTTCAAATTCCTCTAGTGTCCTTGTTTTGGTTTCCCCTATTGAATTTGGCCTCTCCTATATCAAATAAATGCTGTATCAAACAATGGCTTATAGAAGATGGTACTTGACAGAATAACAGCTTGCCTTCCTGTGAAAAACATTTGGAGACTATATCCTGAGTACAAGAATAAAAGAGTACTGATTATTCCAATATTGAGCTTTATGTGTGCATTTCACTTCATAATTCAGGCTTAGGTATTTGCAGTGCTACTAGCATTTACATTTGTCCTTTTGAAATTTGAATACAAGAGGTTTTCAACAATGTGAATTGTTCAACAAGAAACCTCTTTCCACTTTTAAATAACCTTTTTTATACACCTACCAAGGACAGACCCTTATGTGATTTTATCAAGATCATCAATGACAAAAATAACTAGGTAATTATTTTTGTTTTGATCAGATTTCTTCTCTTACACATGTTTTATCCAGCAGCATCATCTATATTGAACCATGAATCTAGAATGAGCTATGAATTTATGTTCCTCTAACAACCCAAAATCTAAGTGGCTTAAAACCACAAGAATTTATTTCTCACTCATATTTCACGAGGTCAGCTGTATCTCTATTCCAAAGTTTTTTTTAGATTTATGGACCCAGGCTGAAAGAGCATCCTTATCTGGCATACTTTTCTTGTTGCTGTAAGGAAAAAGCAATGCTGGAATTGGTGTTTAAAGCTACTGTTAGGTATGACATGGTTTAGTTCTGCTGATCTGCCTTTGGTCAAGGAAACTTACAGAACGATACATGATGTCTTTGGATGAGAGTTCTACTACACAGAGAGAAGCCTCATGGAGGCAGGTCCACTGGGGATGGGCATTGAATATTGTGAACAAAATAATACAATTTACCACAGTCTACTTCCAGTTTGGGACAATTTGGTGACAAACTTGGGTGTGTCTCAGAAAAAAATGACACTTAAGGGGACAGACCTAAATTCACTCAAATATGCCAGTGTTGACTCAGAAGTTACAGACTGGGCTGCAAGACAACAAACATGTTTATTTGGGGTCTTAAAATTGCAATTTGGGTGCACAGATTCAGATAGCAACCCAAACTGTGTCCCATCTTGGGGCGTCCAAGCAAAGGTTTTTAAAGAAAAAGAAGATTGCATAAATTGTTGTAAAGAATTATGATTGGTGGATGTTTGGGTAGTTCCAGGTATCTTTCCATTTAGACAGTTTACTGATTTCTTGATTTTGTGGTTGGTTCACGATGTCCATATGTCCTTAGAGACATTGTTGCTTTTGGTTTTGTAATTTGTGCTATCTGGCTGAGACGTACATAAGAGTACCTTTTTTTTTTTTTTTTTGTAGGAGGTTAAACCCAGGACCTCGTATATGGGAAGCAATTGCTTAACCACTTGAGCTACTCCCGCTCCTCAAGAGTAACTTCTTGAATTGCCTCCCAACTCCATTTTAAATCTCTAAGGCAAAGAAACTCCATTTTGTTTTATTTCCTTTCTCACCAGAAAAGACTTAACAGATATGGACTTGTGATTTTTCAATAAATTGTGATTAGTAAATTTTAATCTCAAAGAAATTAATGGTGTATTTCTATAAAGTGGGATACTATCTTTTATTTTATTTTGTTATTTCAAAGATAAAAGAAAAAGTTCTTAGGTCACTTACCTTTGTTTGAATCTCTTAGCAGGCTGTAGGAGTTAGATTTTTTTAAAGACAAGATTTCTAAGTTCAAATTTCCAAAATCACCATTTAAGTTAACTGTAAAAGGGCATGTCTGGAGAGCCTTTAATGGAGCCAGGAACATAAGGAAACTTCTAGTATATAGGTTGATGATGTCCTCCCCTGTCCCACCCTAATGTCAGGGCAGACTAGGGGGGAGGCAGTAACAAAGTACCTCCATCTAACAGCCAGGAAAGCATTGGTGGATGCCTAACAGGGAGCTCAAACTCCAAACTCTACCCAATAGTAATGAAAAGCTGTCCTTTGGGTGGCAATGGAGGCCAAGGGGGAACTCTGGACTTTTACTGTCACATGGCAGAAACAAGGTGTCATCCCCTCTTCCTCTGATAAAGCAGGATTAGAAGAAAACACCAAAAATAAAAGGTTTAAATAAGATCCACAGTCACCTAACATAATATACAAAATATCCAGGTTTCAATTGAAAATCACTCATCATACCATGAGCCAAGAAGATATCAAACTGACTGAAAAAAAAGAAAATCAATAGATGTCAACACTAAAGTGGCAGGTGCTAGAATATTCTGACAAAGATTTTAAATGAGGCTTCAAAAATGCTTAAACAATTACAAACACATTGGAAACAAATGTAAAATAGAAAGTATAGGAGGGTTCAGAATATAATGGAAAATGGAAAGAAGCAAGTGGAAATTTTAGAATAAGAAAAGGAAATAAAGTTCAGTGGATGGGCTCAGAAAAGAATGCAGAGGGCAGAGGAAGGAATCATTGAAATGGAAGATAGGGAAGAGAAATTATTCAATCTTAACAACAGAAAGAAAATAGACTGAAAAAAAAAATGCATGGAGTTTTAGAGACCTGTGGGGATACAACAAAAGATCAACCATTAATAGAAAGAGAGAAGAAAGAGCATGTGGCTTAAAAAGTAATTCTTATTGATTTGATTAGATTCCTTGTTTCACTTGTGTTATTTTTCCTAGCATCATGATACAGACCTATGATTAAAGAAATAATTAAAACTTCTCAGATTTGTAAAACATGACATAAACCTATAGATTAAAGAAGCTGAGCAAAGCCATGAAATTACAAACTCAAAGAAAACCACACCAAGATACATTATAGGCAAACTTCTGAAATCAAAGTAAAAGGAAAGAAAATTCTTGGAATCAGTGCAAGGGAAACAACATTACATATAAAGGGAAAACAATTAGAATCATGGCAATTTCTCCTCCAAAACCATGAAAACCAGAAGGATATTGCATAATATCTTTCAAATTCAGAAAGAACTGTCAATCCAGAATCTTATGCTCATCAAAAATATACTTCAAAGGAGAAATCAAGCATTCTCAAGGAAAACTATGAGACTGTCTCCTATAGACTTATCCTAAAGCATAGTTAAGGAAATTTCTCTAAACAGAAAGGAAATAAAAATAGGAGCCTTAGAATATTAGGAAGAAAGAAATAACATCATATGCAAATAAAAAGGATAAATACAACATACTTTCATTTTCCTCTTGAGTTTTCTAAATTATGTTTGAATTGAGGCAAAAGTTATTACAGTTGAGGCAAACATTATAACAATATCTGATGTGGTTCTAAGATACCAAAAGTCTGTGATGAGCTACAAATGCACACACACACACACACACACAAAATAAAGAAACCACTAAAAAAAATATACAAAGATACAAAGAGATACACTCAAAATCACCAGACAAGTCAAAATGAAATTCCAAAAAATGTACACACAACCTTCCAAAAAGTCTGAAAAAGAAAACAAGAAAATGAAAAAACAGAACAAACTGAAAACAAAAAGTAAAATGGTATTCTTAAGCCTTAATATATTAATAGGTAAATCGGTAGAAATTTACCAATTGAATGATAGTAATTAACAAACTTTATTAAAATATGAACTAACTATATCCTGTCTACAATAAACCAACTTCAAACAGTGATATAGAGATGTTGAAAGTAAAGTATGGAAAACTTATATCAGGTAAACATTAATTAAAAGAGGTATACTTTAGAGCAAAGAAAATTGCCAGAGATGGAGAGGGATGTTATATAGTGAACAAAGTGTCAACCACCAAAGAAACATAGAAATCCTAAATGGGCATGTGCCAAACAACAGAGCTGCAAAATATATGAAGCAAAAACTTATAGAAATGAAAGGAGAAATAGACAAATTCATTATTATAGTTGAAGACTACACACCCTTATCTCAACAAGTGATAGAGCATCTAAAAAGAAAATCAGAAGAACACAATAATATTGTTACCAACAGGATATAGTTGACATTATAGAACATTTCTCTGAACAACAGCAGAATACTAACTTTTTTCAAGTACTGTTATTAGGCCATATCCTTGACCATAATTAAAACCTCAATAAATTTTAAAAAATCATATCATACAGTGTTTTCTCTAACCATAATGCATCCAAACTAGAAATCAATAACAGAGAGCTACAATAGGAAAATATCAAAATATTTAAAAACTAAACAACACATTCTGAATAATCCATGGGTCAAAGCAGAAATCTCATGGGAAACCAAAATATTCATTGGAGTGAAACTGAAATACAATATATCAAACTTGCGAGACCCAGCTAAATGAGTGCCGAGAGAGGAAATTGATAGCCTCCAATACATACATTAGATAAAAGGAAAAATCTCAAGTTAATAATGTCAGCTTCTGCTTAAGAAACTTAAAAAATAAGAATGAACTAAATCCTAGGTGGTTAGAATGAGGGAAATAATAAAAATTAGTTTATATCAATGAGATTGAAAGTGGAAAAAAATTAGAGAAAATCAATAAAACAAAAAATCTAGTTATTTTAAAAGATCAATACATTTGACAAACCTCCAGCAAGACTGACACAGGAAGAAATAGAGAAGAAACAAATTACCAATATTAGGAATCATACAGGAAATATTAACTACATTCCCTTAAGATCTCAGAGGGTTAATAAAAGAACACAATGAATGCCTCTGCATACATACATTTGACAAGTTAGATGAAATGAAATAATTCCTTGAAAAATACAGACTACCACAACACACCTAATATGAAATAGATGCTTTGAACAGCACTGTAAATATTAAGATAATGCATTTATAGTTTTAAAAATTCCTGCCCACCCCCCAAAATTCTCCATGTGCAGATTCACTGGAGAATTATATTAGTTGTGGGAATATTCCTCATGAGTACAGTTTCAGAAATCTTTAACAAAATATTAACAAATATAAATCAGCAATATATAAAAAGAAGTGTAGATCATCACTAAGCAAGGTTCATTCCAGGTATGTAAGGCTGGTTTCATATCTAAACAACCAGTGTAACCCACTGTATTAATAGGATAAAGATGTAAAATCACATTATCATATCAGTTGATAAGAAAAAAGTATTTGAGAAAAATCTAAAAACCATCAATGATTACAATTCTTGGGAAGCGGCTGTGGCTCAATCAGTAGGTAAACACCATATGGGAGGCCCCGGGTTCGGTTCCCGGGGCCTCCTGGTGAAGGCAAGCCTGCCCGCACGGCGTGGTTAGCTGACCCAGCGAGCACAAGCAGCAAGGGGGGGATAAATGAATAAATAAATAAAATCTTTAAAAAAAAATAAAAAATAAAAAAATGATTACAATTCTCATTAAACTAGGAACAGAGGAGAACTGCCTTAACTTAAAAATAACATGTATAAAAAATCTACAGCTAACACTATGCATAATTGTGAAGGGCTGTGTATTAGTTAACCAAAGGGGTGCTGATGCAAAATACCAGAAATCTGTTGGCATATACAAAAGGGTATTTATTTGGGGTAGAGGCTTACAGTTACCAGGCCATAAAGCATAAGTTACTTCCCTCACCAGAGTTTGTTGCCATGTGTTGGAGCAAGATGGCTGCTGACATCTGCCAAGTGTTCAGGCTTCCTGGGTTCCTCTCTTCCCAGGGCTTGCTTCTCTCAGGAGTCAGGCTTGCGTCTACAAGGCCAGCTGTAGACTATCAGGCAAATAGCTTGTCTCTTTTCCCAGGGCCTTCTCTCCTTCCTCACAACCAAGCTCCTCGGTGTATTTACTTCCCCAGGCTCCAGCATTAAAACATTCTGCATCAGAACTCCATCTCTGTCCTTTGCCATGTCTTTCATCTCTAAGTCCCCACCCACCAAGGGGTGGGGACTCAATGCCCTACTGACGTGGCCCTTTATCATTATTTAATCAAGTAAAAGTTAAATCTCTGATTCCAATACACTCTAATACACCCAGAGGAAAAGACCAGTTTACTAACATAATCCAGTATTTCCTTTTGGAATTCATCAATAATATCAAACTGCTACAGGATGAATGTTCTGGGACAAGGCAAGGATGTCCATTCTCCCCTTTCTTATTCTACATTCTTGCCAGTGAAATAAGGCATGAAAAGGACATAAAAGGCATATGGATTTGAGAGGAAGCAATAAAACTGTCTTTACTTGAAGATAGCATGATTGTCTATGTAGAAAATCGCAAGGAATCTACAAAAATATTCTTAGAACTAATAAGTGACTTAGCAAGGGCACAGCATGCAATATAAATCCAAAATAAACAGACAAAAATTAATGGTATTTCTTTAGACTAGCATTGAACACATAGAAGGATGGGAGAAAGAAAATCTTGGTCTAATGTGTCTGCTGACTCCCACCAAGATCCTTGGCTTTCATTCTCAAGGCTTTTCAATTAATTCCAGAACACAACTTCTTTATGCTTCATATCTCTTATATTTACGGGTACATAAACATTGCCTGATTTATCCATTTTTAATGAGTTTTTTGTCTTTTCAGTACAATTTCAAAAGTCTTTACCACTCTAATTGTTGGAGGTTGACTATAGACATATTATGAATTTTAAATTTATTTTGCTTTACTATACTTTTCTGTTAGAGAACAGAAGTTACCACCTGAGTATCTTTTACCTATTTTAGAGCTACCTTTACTTTGTTTGGAATTCATCCAACTTTACAAATGTATTCCCATTTTAACAGTATTTTTAAAAATAATTTTTTTATTGTACTAGTCTTTTAATATTCTATATTATTGGCATACTCACTAATATTTCTACAGATTTGTGATTTTCATTCTATCATACCTGTGACCAAACAGGCAATTGATAAGTCAGTTCACAAACTAGTAATGATAATATCCTGTCATTCCTGCCTCCATTGTAGTTGTTTAATTTGTTGCATCATCCTCACATTCTCGCTACTTGCATAAAGCCAGGGATCAGATCTTTTTAGTTCATTATTGTATTAGTTTGCATATATTGTTGCATATTAGTACCATTGGATAAGGAATGAATGGAAGAATGAATGAGTGAATGAATGTCACTGCCAAAGTATAGGCATTCTAATGTTAAATTACCTCCAAAGAGCCCATTGTGCTGTCTTACATCAATCCAAATTTGGTAAAATATTTTCCAGAATCAATATGGTTTCACATTAGAACTGATTGCTTCTTCAATAAATTCCAAGTTCATGGTTATTCAGGGCTCTTTACAATATAGTGCTAAACCATCCTTTTAGTCGAATTTCCAAATAACCACTTTAATGTTCTTAAGTTCTTTCCAAAAATGAATTACCAACTCCCCTCTTTTTAACTTCACTCACATTTTCCCCTCTGGCTGAAATGTTGTCTCCCTTTTCAAACACACAACCATGCATACACATGAGCAAATACATACACTTACCCATAGCTAAATGCATCCTCTGTTCAGGCCCTGCTCGTGTGCTGCTTCATAGTAATTTTATTTTCCTGCTCTTTCACCATTCCCCACCCCATTTTTCTAGAAGTAATTTTTTTTCTGAGCTCCCATATCATGGTTTATATACTTCTATGGCACTCATCTGTACTTGTACAATTATTTATTTTTGTACAAGTTCATTCTCCTCTACCAGACTACAACCTTCTCAAGAATAGAAATCCTGGATTATTTCTCTTTATAGCCTCTTTTAGTCTTATTGTAATATCTCAAATGTAAGTATGCAATAATTATTTTAAAAATTAATAACTGCTTTGATGGTCACCAAGACATCCAGTTTAGGCAATGGTTTCTCTCACAAATTTTCTAGAGCACAGTAGTGTTTGTCACATATACACAACCATGATCAAGCCTTTTGAATTATGATGTAATTTTCAACCAAATAACAGAGTTCAGAGGATTCCAGAAGGAGCAGTCATAAAAGGATAGATAAATAATAATTTGTAGCCCAGAAGACGATGTGGGAAATAGTTCTAATGATGTCTGATCATGGGCTTGGCTTTTTTTGTAAAATATTATTTTAACCATTCCTAAAATCCCTTTCTATTAAACATGTCCATGCATCATTACTTTTTTTTACTGTATTCTCTACTCTAAGTAATTTTCCACTCCTCAACTCACACCCCTTCAGTCTCAGCAGAGAGAAAGCCCCATGTGTGCTGATTCATATGACTCTAGAGTCCACGGAAAAATGAAAGAGGGGGCAGTCGGCATCTTTCCTCAGTTTACCCTCTTGCTTACATTATCACAATAAGTGATTAAAGTCTTCACTGTTTATTTCCATTTTGGCTTATATATTAGTCAGAGTTCTCCAGGGACCCAGAAACCAACAGGAGATATCTGTAAATAGTATGAGATTTTATAAAATTGTCTTACGTGATCATGGGGATGCACAAGTGCAAAACCTTTAGGACAGGGTGTGAGCCAGAGTCTCCAGTGAAGGTCCTAAATGAGTTCCTCAGGAGATGCTGGCTGTCTGAAGTGGAGATGGAAAATCTCACTCTGAATGATGAAATCACTTCTCTTTTTCAGGCTGAAGAATGAGACATCACACATTGCTGACAGCAAACTCCTCAGTTAATTGTAGATGTTATCGGCCATATAGGCAATCAACTCACTGATGATTAAAGTCCATGAAATGCCCTTGCATTACAATTAGCTCAGTGTTTGCTGATCCAGGCAACTGGGCACCATTACCTGGCCAATTTGACACATGAACCTAACCATCACAGCTTGATTATTGTTTAATAAGCTACCTTTGACACCTGGCAGATTAGCTCAACTCTTGACAACCTGTAATTCTTCTTCTTACATCACCTTGTGATGAGGTTTCACACATATTCTAAGAGGATGGGCTTATAGCAGTGGTTTGGGGGTATTTCTACTGCATTGTAGGCTCCTTGAGTCCCTAGATCGCTTGTTTTCATCTTTGAAACCCATTTATTAAATGAATTCTATTTATGATGGCTTGTGTCATCAAAAATAACTTAAATATTGATTAACTGACAATATTTATGCTTATTGAGCATATTTCCAAATATGTAATTTCAATCATTTGATATTAATTCCATTTCCTTTAGAAATTAACTCTTTCTGATTCCAGGTCCATATTCAATGTTTTTACCACATATATGGGACTATTTATTTGCTTAAAACTGGATGGTTCAGGTTCATTAAGATTTGGGTTAAAATGTTGGCTTTAAAGTTTCTTTTGCCTTCTAGGCGTGTACTTACAGAGTAGAGCATTTCATTAAACCTTGTTATTCATCGACTTTGTTGCTACCTATTTCAGTTTCTATTTTTCCTTTCCCTCTCCTTTTAGATAAGCAAGCTGGAGGCACACCTGAGGCAGGCAGGATGTACGGATGAGAAAGGGATTCAAAGGAAGGACAGTGAAGTCTAGATGAAAGAAGGCTGCATTAAGTGATCTGTAAAGTGCATGCATCCCTTCTCCTGTTTTTTTTTTTTTTTTTTTTTTTTTTTCTTTTTTCTGCTAGCCTGCCAGTTGAAAAATACCTGAAGAATTCCAAAAGAGAAAAAAGGTCCTATTTGTGAATAGTTTCTAGGCATATTTTTGAAAATCAGAATATTTTGCATGTGTGAGAATCTGAGGCCTCTGATTATTGATATAAATATAGCTAGTACCTAATGAGCACTTGCCAGACACCAAGCAAGCTTTGTACGATTCCACTAACATCAGGAAACTGAGGCTAAGAAAGGTGACATGCCCAGGATTACACAAGTAAACTGAGGCATAACTGGGGCTTGAATTCATCTCAGTAATCTCCAAATGCTGCAAGTAATTCCTGAAAATATTTGGTAAACTACACAGTTCTATACAAATACAAAAAAGTGTTCTCATGGCATCCACCAAAAGAAAATGCCCCGATATTTACTATTATAATTATTGTTATTATTATCATTTTTATTATTATTATCATAGTGAGTGGTGGAGACACTGTTTTGTAAATAAGCCATGACAACTTAAAGTTTTCCTGGAAGTCTGCCACTCAAAACACTTGCTTAGGTTGTGCCTAGGGAGTGCAAACTAATTTTAACAAAATGCCCCAAACAGAACTTGGAAGGTTGATAATATGTTATAATCCCCTTTCCTCCCTTCCTGCTACATAGATTTTCCAAAACCTATGTATGTTACTTTTATTTTAACTCCTAATCCATTAGCCTAGGAAGTACCCTTTTAAGTGAGGTGAATCTTCCCCTTAGTCTCCTACAAATCTGAGTTTCCCCCTTTTGGTATAAGCAGAAGTTAAGATCAGAATGGAAAAGACAGCCTTGGAATTTTCTGGGGTTTTTGTTTTTATTTGTATTTTTATTAGGGAAGTTGTGGATTTGCAGAACAATCATGCATAAAATACAGGGTTCCCACATACCACACTATTATTAACACTTTGCATTGGTATGGTACATTTGTTACAAGAGATGAAAGCACATTTTTAAAAAGATTTATTTCATTTATTTCTCCCCTCTCCTCCATGGTTTGAGCTTGCTGTCTGCTACCCCCCCCTTTTAAGGAGTCACCAGGAGCTGAACCCAAGACCTCCCATGTGGGAAGGAGGCACCTGATCACTTAAACCACCTCCACTCCCTGCTTGTTGTATCTCTCATTGGGTTTCCTTGTTGTGTCATCTCATGGCATAATCTTGTTGTGTCATCTTATGTCAACTCGCTGCTCCAGCTTGCTGTCTTACTCATCTTCTCTAGGAGGCACTGGGAACCAAACCCGGGACCTCCATGTGGCAGGCAGGTACCCGGATGCTTGAACCACATCCGCTTCCCTAAAAGCACATTTTTGCAATTGTATTATTAATTATATTCCATGGTTTAACTTAGTGTTCACTGTTAACACTTATTTCGGTGTTTTTTTTTTGTTTTTTTTTTTTAACAGAACACATTTCCTCCGCTCTGGAAATGCATGAAATTCCTCATAGGTGTTATATTATGGTATCTAACTTTTTACACGTCAGCACTTCTAGCTTTCTTTCTACAATTGTGTAGAAAGAAAGAATTAGTATAAACCATATGTAAAAATTAGAACATCCCATTAGTAATTTTTACTATGGTGAGATAGTCTATCAGATTATATTGTATAAGAAACACCTGTTTTAAAAGTAGTTTTCCTATAAGAAACTTGGTGCAGATATTTGAATCTTGCCTTCAGAGTGGCAAGGTCCCCTGCACAGTGGAGATTTGTTGCCCAGTTCTATGTCCTAGTCTTGAATTGATGAAAGGAAACTGTTGTCCAGTCTGCAGAGACAAAGCAATGCCAGTGGATTCCCCAAACAAACTCTAACAAATGTTTTCTGTTCTTGAGCCCTTAACTGGGAATTTCTCAGGACAAGGCATGGAGCACTTATACCTTCAGCACTTTTACCTGTAAAAACGGTCTTGACATGGAAACCGTTGATTTAAAACCATGGTTAAGCCTCACACACCCTGAAGTTCTTTTACCTTTTCATTTTCTATCACTACTGGAAATCATGCAAAATTAAAGGTTATGAAAATACATAGGAATTATTTTATCCTAAGAAATGTTTCTTATTGTAAGCCACCAGTTTAATACCATTTGTGGAAATAATAAACATCAAATGTTTAAAAAAAAAATCTGAGGAAAGTGGGTATAGTTCAGTGGTTTGGCGCCTGCTTCCCATATATGAGGTCTGGGGTTCAATCCCTAGTACCTTCTAAAAAACCAAAACAAACAAACAAACAAACAAAAACCCTGAATATTGTGGGAAAATCTCACATTTCAAAATTTAGAGAGATTCAGGAATTTTAAGTGAATGAGTTTTGCACTACAGAGTAAACATCTGGAAAGAGCTGTGGTCAGTTTAACACAATTTTATGATGCTATTACCTACACCCCAATCCTTTTTCTCAGGGCTGGAGGCAGACAATGGTCAGCTATTGATGGGAACACATATATTTAAATTTCATGAGTCTCCAACACTTGGGACTTTAAGGAAAAGCCAGTGAAAGACTATTATTATTTTATGGAGCTTGCTAGTTTTGCATTTGGCTAGAAAATGTAAATTCTGTGAGGGAAAGAAACATGAAAGCAAAGTTGCTCAATATCTGCCTTTCCCTTACTTGTCATTATTAGAATTTGAGAGATGTCAAAATTGAAACATAGCCAGTTTTGAAATTCAGGAACAACCTGAATTTAAATCAGGTAAATTGAAAGTGCTTTTGAATTTTATAAATGGAGTCACTACATTTCAAATTTGTGCATTCCATTATAGAATTTAAAATATAACCCACTAGATAAGTTTTATTTATGCTCAGATTTGAGTATTAAGCAAATTAAGTGATTTACACTTGATATTAGATGAGTGCATTTAAAATATGTATAAAAATAGTGCACCCATATATGCATGGGTTGGTTGCAGCACTATAAATTTTACAAGATATTTGATTGTTTTCAGGTCTCTAGTGTATTGTCCTGACCAGATGGGCTTTCAGGGCATGAACATTAAAAAGTTCTTTAAACAGGCAAAATTTTTAATATTTAGAGTTATTATGTAAAATACAATGTTTGTTTTATTCAAAAAATTTAGTATTTATATTTTAGTATTATGAATAAGGAAATATGTTTTTGGCGTTTGATAATATCTATTTTTATATGTAGTGGTGATTCCTCCCCCCAAATAAAAAATAATCTTTACCAAAAAAGTTTTGAAGCACAAAACCTAACAAGTTCTGAAAACTTGACATTAGATGGCCTTTTTAAACCCAAGAGCATAACATGAAGACTAAAACTTATAGGCAGATTCTGTATCTCATGTAAATTTCATAATAAACACGTTGCAAATGTTAATAACAAACTCGGTAATAGTTTGGATTTCTCATCCTATTCATTTGTTATTTTATCATCATATTGAAGTTTGGGCAAGGCATGATCACTAGTATTATTTCCCTATACTTTGGCCATACAGTAATTTGGATTTCATCTGGAAAATACATTTAGCTCATTAAATATGACCAAATATTTTTTTTAAAGGTGAAATTATAATTTCAAATGGAACTGAATTGACTACATGGGGGTTTAATAAGTTGTATGTCAATTGACTGTTATAACAACTTGAAAATTCAGTCACCTTTATAGACATGGTTATAATTTAACCATGTGGATTGCTTTTTGCTTATATATTTTATTATAGAGCATTGCTTGTCAATATTTTTTAAATGGTCTTCATTTTCGAAATTAATATTGCACCTAATAAAAAACTCAAATATTACCCAGGGATATGTTGAGCCCTTCTCTCCATTTATGCATTCTAAACGCAATTGCTGTTTTCAGTTTGTTTGCATGTATATGTGTGTGTATGTTTCTATCTCTTTGTGTATTTGTGTTCTTGTAGATATAATCTACATAACACAAGCATGACAGTCTGTCTATTTTGATATATCACATTATTCCAAGAAATCTCTTTGAAATAAAACTTAATGTTTCTTTATGCCACACTCTTCTGGTATGGGACAAAGAGGTGATAATAGAATAAGTATCCTCTTCTCTTTTCTTTATCACTTCTGAAGGAGAAAAGCTGAGACTTTTAACCAGACTGTATTACTGCGAAAGAGGGTAGAAAAGATACTTTCTTGTTTTAGTGGGATACAAATATTCCAAAACAAATGCAAAGTATAATACATTATGAATCCTATTAAATTATTTATTTGCAAATGAATTCTAATTCATTAATAAGTTAAATAAAGTTCATGGATAGCTCATGCAGAAATCCCATCTTCCATTTTAAAAATGATATACATTATTAAAAACTATTATTTTACTGAGTATCCTCATATTCTATTGAAGTGAGAGACTTTGTGGAAAACAGCATGGTCACTAACCCAGGGTTGCTGCAAATAAGCATGTCTCCATCTAGAAAATATGATGATAAAATTTTGTATGGAAGAAAGTCTGTAATGTCATACCATGTGAAGGTATGAGGTTCAAATACACATTAGTGATTAGTGTGGCCATCCTAAACTAAGACATTAATGAAAACTGCTTTCCTATACCAACATAAAAATAAATTATATCAGGAAATAATTCATCGTACAGATTATCAAGGATTAAAAACAAGTAGGATTATTAGCACCCCCAAGAATTTGAAGTAAATAGAACATTGTGAAAGAGACTCAAATATTCATGCATTATAGGTTAAAGAGATAAGAGAAGGAGTCAAAATATAGTAAAATAAGAGACAACAAATTTAAAAGATAAATGCTAAGAAATAAACAAATGTAACTTCTAAAAATAAAAAAAATATGGCTATAAATATCAGTTGGTTTAAACAGAGCATTTGGGCAATGTTAAATAGAAAAAAATTAAACTGGAATACAGGCATAAGGAAATTATGAAAAATGCAACATGGTGTGATGGAGAAAGAAATGCTACAAGACATTAATAATAATGGTGATAATTTCTTATTTTGGGCTCTTTGTAGAAAGGGAAAACTAAAGATTTAAAGAATATAATAAAACAATACAAGTTGTCCCAGAGTTGAGTAATACTGACATCATTGTGTTTTTCAAGGTTAAAAGAGATTTAAATTAGCTATATGTTCTAAATTGAGTATGCATATAAAAGTTTTAAGTATATTGACCAGAAATAAAGCATGTATAACTTCCATTCAGGAAAGTGTGGTCAATTCGAAAGCAGGCAGAGAAAAATAAAAAAAGGAAACAAAGAAAAAGCTTGATCCATTGAAAAAGCAAAATTAGTATACTAGCAAGAAATTAAAATAGTTTTGAAACCATATTATATATAAATATATTTTGCTTATCAAATAAAATCTAAAGGGTATCAGCTTGATTTAAACACATACACAAGAGAGAAAGCAAAAACAATAATGACACAGCAATGTTAAGAATAAAAGGATAAAATAATATATATATCATATATTTATTAATTTTTTAGTTTTTAATTTTTAAAAGGGTCCAAATATGTTCATTTTTAATGATGACAAATAATTCATCAAGAAGATATAGTCCTGTACCTATATACATATAAGGGCATGTTAATGTTGACAGTAAAAATTATGAAAAATAGAATGGAATTAAAACTACAGTCACTCTCTTTCATATTTTCTTACACTTTTCTCAGAGATTAACATCTCAAGTGAATGAAAAGTTAACCAAGATTTGAACAATACAGGTAATAAATTGATCTAATGTTCATTATGGAATAATTTTTATCTGAAAAATTTTCAATAATTGACTACATTTTATACAACATTTTTACAAATTTTGATAGATTCAGTGGTTGAGTGGTATTTTACAGTCCATGTTATCTCATAACAATGCATCCAATTTATAAAAATAAAAAATATATTATAGCTCATACACACACATCCAATAATTAATGCATGAGATTCTTTTCATGAAGAAATTAGAATGTAAATTATGAAATATTTAAACTGACCTGAAAACTAAACAGTGAAAAAAAACTGGATCTTAAAACTTTTGGAAAGCAGCTAAGGTGTGTAAAAACAATTGAGAAAAGAACCATAGTTTACTCTGATCTAAAGGTTTATCATTTTACTCCCTGATTATTTCCCTTGACAGCAGTGAATGTTGAACGCAAAAGACCCTTATGCAAAAGATGAATAGTTTTCATAGTTTTCACTATTTTGCATAAAGGGATCAATGAGAAAAAGGAGAAAGAGCTGTGACACATAGCTGTGAATCTCAGGACCTTATTTTTTTTTAATTAGACTTATTTATTAAATTTTTTTTATGGTATAACTTACTTTAAAAAAAAAGTAAATGAATTTGATTGATTCATATTAATAAATCATACAATTTATCTAAAGTATACAATCAATGGTATTTGGTATAATCACATAATTGTCAGTTCATCACTTCAATCATTATTAAAGCATTTTCATTATTTCAATAGTAATAATAATAATAAAAACTGACAAACAAACAAACAAGAAAATTCCTTACCTCTCAATCCTGAACATTTGTTATCCCTATGTCATGGCAATAGAGAGTTATAAAAATACATAATGGGAGAAAAAAACAGCAACAATAAAACTAAATTGCACTTTATAATTGTTGAGTGCTTTGAAGTCAGTGGTTTTTATAGCCCGAATATACATCCACAGCTTTGTAGCCTGGAGTCCTTGCTTTAAAAGTCAGTTTTATCCCTGGAAAAAATCAATATTGCTTTTTGGGGTATCCCCACATCAAGATGTCTCAGACATCAAATGGCAAAGAAGATGAAGAATGTGCTTCCAATCTCTACAGGTGCTTGAGATTCAAATAAAAGTAGAAAACAAATAGTGAAAACCAACTTATCTGGATGTTCTGAATAGGTATCAGAACATTTCCTTGGAATATATGTAAAAAAAATACACACACACACACACACATATACTTGGTTCCTGAGTGTCTGACCTTTCCTCTATCCCCATCAAAAGTAGATTTTTCTTAAAGTTTGAAAGATGCAAAGAAAACATATAGAGACAATACTAAACAATACTTGCCCTACTCTTCTGTTAAAAAATATATTGATGAATTGATCGCTCATTTAACATAATCGGATATCTCCGTGTCTAAATGCTTGTTATTTTGACTTCATTGTGATGAAGAGCAATACTTTTTTACGTTAGTTGCTACAAACATTTCTATATTCTTTCATGTTTATTAGAATTGGGATTGTTTTTATATGAAAATGTGGTTGGTAAAGAAAACAAAAATCTTAGCTGTTGATTTATGAGTTTGTATAGTTTTACAATCATGATGTGCTGAAAAATTTAAGAGTCAATGCAATTTGGGTTGCTAAACTTTTTCTCACTGATCACTTTGAGCTCATATCTCTTTCTTATACAATCAACTACCTTTACATTTTTTTCCATGTGAAGTCGTTCATAACACTTGCCATTTATGAATTCTTTAAACTTCCTCTCTCTTATTGTTTTACCCATTCTTCTCAAATCAAGTTTTTATTTGTACAGGTTAACTAAGTAGTAAGAAGTACTAATTATTTTTAACTAAAAGACTTTCCACAGCATCCAGTCAGCTGTCTGCCACCTTGAGGAGAAATTTGCATGGACATGGATGAATTTACTTAATAACTTCCAATTTCTAAATGGCAGAAACCAAGAATATTGTATTTTGGTATTCTAAACATTGGTTTTGCTGGACCCAATTGATGTTAAATTCATTGATTAGACCCATTAAATATTTTGTCAATATTATATCTGTTGGGAGTGGATGTGGCTCAAGAAGTTGAGTGCTCACCTTCCACATGGGAAGGCCTAGGTTTGGTTCCCAGTGCCTCCTAAAAAAAACAAACAACATGCAAAACAATAGGAAAAAAAGAAAAAAAACTCAGGGAAGCCTATGTGGTTCAGTGGTTGGAAGAACCAGCTTTCTACATATAAGGTCCTGGGTTCAATCCCCAGGCCCTGGTATCTCAAAAAAAAAAAAAAAAAAAAAAAAAAATTATATATGTTATAATGCAAAAGATCTATGTCATGGCCTATTTTCTGAAAGTATTTAATGCATTACTGAACATTCTTGAATATATATAAAAGACTCTCATCTTCTAGTCATTGCTGAAGATTGCTATGTGAGCAAAGTGAAAGTGACGGCATGAAATATGAACTTGTATCTTTTTTGTATCTCAGCAGGGGATGTGACTCCATTACACAATTAGCTGCAGGAAATAAAGATGGATTTTTTTTTTCTTTAAAATTGAAATATGGATACTATGAGATCCAGGAAAGGTAAAGTGTCTTAAGAAGAAGCAATTTACTGAAGCACAGTTTGAAGCTACATGTCATTATGTTAACAGCTAGGAAATTACAGAAGACCACATACCCAGCTGGCATCAGGATTGCCAAGAGCACTCAGAGATGGAGAGGCTACGCTTTCAAATACTGAGCTGACCTTTAAATAAGAAGTCATGCTGACTGTGAGCTCAAGGCAAGTGTGCCAAGTAGTAAGATGATTTATAGGCAGTGACGATAGTGATACTTTCAAAATTAACAGTAATTTTGAAAGACCATCCACAACACTTTCAACATCTTGAACTTTATTTGCAAAGGAAGTGATACTACCAAGCCAAACAAAACAAAACAAAACAAAACAAAATCTTTGTCACAGTTTTCAAAATAGTTTTGTCATGAAGTATTTCAAATTAGAAAAGCAGAAGGATGGTGTCTTATTTATGTAAAACTACAAAAGTCCTCTGGATCTGACAGTTTTAATTATTCAAAGATTGGGGTTATGGTCTTGAATTGGCATGTTTCTCTTTGATAGTATTAGCAAATCATTCGGAGATTTGCCAACATAAAGTCAGGCTTATAACAAACACAACGGGATAAAATTGTAAATTGTTTGGAGAGTAGAAAGGTCAGGGGAGAGATGAGTAGGCCTAGGAATCTCAGAAAACCCCTGGTGCTGGCTCTTTTCCAAAGTAGAGACATGGCCAGATTATTGAATTTTTTTTTTATCCTTGAATGTTGTGCTGATATTGAAAGAGAAAACCAAGTCTGTATTTGAGGCTGTCATCAAATTCATTAAAATAGTAACAAGAAAAAAAAATAGTAGCAAGCAATATGACTCAATATCCAATAACCAAAAATTCAAGAAATCAGAATAAGAAGCTGTGGGGAAAGGCAAGGATATGTATATATAATATGTGTGTTTGTGGGTGTTATTTGATAAATTCCAGCATCAAAATGCCAGGCCTGTGGCACCTATTTTCAATTTCACAAAATATTCTTAAAATTATTTTATATAAAGTTGAAGTAAATGTCACAATATACCGGCTAGATATATTTAAAAAACAAAATTAGCATCTATAAAATAATATTTAAAATTCATATTACTTGAATGCCAAAACAAGAAATAGGTCCAAGATTACATAAGATATAATAGTCAAACCAAAAATTGGGAATTACAGTGGTTAGCTATAAGATTTGACACCTGAAACATTCCATGTACACTTAGTAGCAGTGTAATTTTGCAAATTAATTCTTGTGCTTAGAGAGCTAACTCAGTAATATATTCAATCTAAAGTTACTCTAGAAAGTCCAATCAAGAGTTGTAGATTGTCAGTCTGGATAAAAATTAATTCAACTATATCCTGTCTACAGAAGCTATACTTAAAAAATACAAATAGTTTGAAAGTGGAAAGATTGAAAAAGATGTTCCATGCAATTGGCAACCAGAAAAGAATTCAACTGTTTATACTGATATCATAAAAAGCATATATTGAAACAAAAGTTACTAGACATAAGAGGGACATTTTAAAATGATAAAAGGGCCAATGCCTCAGGAAAATAGGACAATTATAAAGATATATGTGCCTAAAAACAGAGCCCCCAAATACATGAAACACAAGCTGACAAAATTGAGGGAGAATTACATAACACAACAAGAATAGTTAGAGACTTCAATCATGAACTTTCAATAATGGAGAGAACAACAAGACAGAAGATCAATAAGTAAATAAAAGACTTGAACAATGCTATAAACCAACTAGATCTAACAGACATACCTTAGCAGAACACACATTCTTCTCAAGTGCTCACAGTTACTTCTTTAAGATAGACAATATATTAGGCCATAAACCAAGACTCAGAAAGCTTAAAAGGATTGAAATAACGCAAAATATGTTCTGTAGTCACAATGGAATGGAATTAGAAATAAATAACTGAAGGAAATTTGAAATATTAAAAAAACATGTATACTCAAATTGAAAAATAACTATTGAATCTAGAAGAAAGCACAGGATAGATTAGAAAATATTTTAAAGTGAAAAATAAACACAAAATTTAGGAAGATTTATGGGGTGCATTCAAAGGGAAATTTGGAGCTGATTTCTTCAGAGAAGATAAACAAATGACCAATAAACACATGAAAGGTACTCCATGTAATTAGTCTTTAGGGAAATGGAAATTAAAACCAAAATGTGATAGCACATGTGATAGCCCACTAAGTTAGCTATGATTAAAAAAACAAATAACAAAAGGTTTTGGTGAGTGTGTGTTGACCAATCAGAACCTTAATGCATTTCTGGGAATGTAAAATGGTATAGTCATTTTGGAAAAGAGTTTGGCAAATACTTAAAAAAATTAAACATGGAGTTAACATATAACTTAGCAATTCCACTCCTACGTATATATCCAAGAGAAATGAAAATGTATGTCCATATGATTTTTTAAATAAAAATGTCATAGTAGAATTACTCATAACAACCAAAAGGTGGAAATAAATCAAATTTCGGTCAACTGTTTAATGGGTAAAAAAAATGTCTTAGATAAGTATAATGGAATCTTATTTGGCAGTTAAAAGGAACGATGTACTGATATATGTTACAACATGGATGAATCTTGAAACAATTATGCTAAGACAAAGAAACCAGTCACAAATGACCATATATTGTATCATTTCACTTATATAAAATGTCCAAAATAGGCCCATCTATAGAGATAGAAAGTAGGTTAGTGGTTGCCTAGGGTTGGCAGGGTAGAGGATGTGTGAGAAGTGATAGCCAAAAGATACAGGGTTGTTTTTTGGAGTGGTGAATATATTCTAACATTAGAGTGTGGTGATGGTTTCACAACTCTGTGAATATATTTAAAAATAGTAAAAATCATTCAATTGTGTTTTAGTTTCACAGTTGCTAAAACAAATACCATACACTGGAATGTCTTAACCACAGAAATTTATTGACTACTGGCTTCCTTTCTTCTGGAGTCAGTGTCTTCTGCCTGCAATCTTTCAGGTTCCTTGACTTTTCTGTCACGTAGCAATGCACATGACAGTGTCTTCTTTTTCTTCCAAATTCTGTTGACTTCCAGCTTCTGGTTGCTGCCCGTGGCTTCCTCTCTTATGTCTGAATTTCATTCTGTTTATAAAGGACTCAGTAATCCTGATAAAAACTCAACTTAATTCAATGGGGCCACACCTTAACTGAAGTAACATCTTCAAGAGTTCCTATTTACAATGGATTCACACCCACCTAATGCAGAACAAGATCAAGAACCTGTCTAAATTGGAATACACAATTCAATCCACCACAATTTGTATATTTTCAGTTGATGATTTGTTTTTTTATTTGAATTATATCTCAAAAAATCTCTATAGATTTCAGTCTAATTGAGCCATATTAATATATTTGAATAATTCTCTTAAAAATTTAATCTTCATTCCTCTTGCCCTAGAAATTGTCTTTCAATTCAAATTACCACTAGTTTGCCACTCAACTCATCACCCAATTTTCTCCTTCACTATAAAATCAAATATAGGAATTAATGTGGCAGTTTGATATTATTTATGAATTCTAAAAAGAGAGATTATGTTTGTAAACAGATCTGTTCCTCTTGGCATGATACCCTTTGTATTGTAGTCAGCTAAGAAGCTTTTAATTAAATTATGTTAAGATTAAGGCTTTGATTAGACCACATCATTAGGACGACTCAGTCTGAGTCCCTGCCTTGTTTGTGGGCTATATAAATGGACATTCACTCAAGAAGAACACAGAAGCAGATATATGAGAAAAGAGAGAGTGCCCCATAGACATGGAAGAGGATCCAGAGGCCCAGGCAAGAGAGATGAGCACTATGTCAGCTTACAGCTGTGATGAGAAGAAGCTGGGACCACAGGGCCCTAAGAGGAAGAAGGAAGGCTGAACCCTCACAGACATTGGCAACCATCTTTGGTAAGAAAGTACCTCTATGGTACCTTGAGTTGGACTCTTTAGGGCCCTGTAATTGTAAGCTTCTACCCCAAATTTTATAAAAACCAACAGATTTCTAGTACTTTGCATCAGCACCCCTTTGGCTAATACAATTAGTAAAACAAATTTTACATACAACTTAACAAACAGAAGAATATTATTTTGAATATAGATTTACTGAGAACTTCCAATCCTGTGTTAAATTTTTTCCCCCAATATACATTTGTACAGAAGGATTCTTCCTCAAATCTTAAATCCAACCTGCTTCAAAAACAAATCCAACTGTGCTGCAATAAAACAATCACTACTAAAAATCAGTCTAGAACTTTGAGGAGTCTTAAAAATTATGATCTGTGATATTTGAAGATATAGAGAATATAGTAGTTCTCCAGGCTGCTATGACAGATATCACACAATGGGTTGCCTTAAACAACCGGAATTCATTGGTTAGCTTTGAGGCTAAAAGACAAAATCAAGATATCAGCAAGGCTTGCTTTCTCCTAGAGTCTAGACATTTTGGTGTTGACTGCCAATAATCCTTAGGTTCCTTGGCTTGTGCCACTGCTTAATACTCCTGTCACATGGAGATATTCTCTCCTTTCTGGCTTCTTTAACTTCTGGATTCTCTTTATACGGCTTCCAGTAATCTGAATTAAGGCCCTCTTTGATTCAGTTGGCTACAACTTAACTAAAAATCACATCTTCAAAAATGTCTATCTAAAAAAATAAAAATTAAATAAAAAAATATAAAACAACAATAAAAATTTTAAAAGATCCTATCTATAAATGGGTTCACACCCATAGGAGCACAGAATAATATTAAGAACATGTTTTTGCTGCAGTACATAACTCAGTCTATAAGAAAGAAGTAGATACAAGAGCCTATATGGACCCCAAAATATGATGCATAAATAACTAAACAAAAGCTGACATTACTTTTCAATGAATAGCCATACTACCATAAAAATGAATATTATCAGATTATAAAAGTGAATCCAATGATGATGAACAATGCCTATGCCCCCAAAACAGAAAGCATCTAAAACTGCAAGCATTACAGTTAAATCCATCTGCCCCATGGGATCTAAGCCCCACCTCAATCAAAAGCAGAATGGGTATCACAACCCCCAAATCCTTAAGATTAAGGAATGAACAAACATAAGGTGGTAATACAGCTATGGACCAAAGTAGACTTATTATTATTCTATTAATGGAGTAACTGGTAACACTGATATAAAGACAATGGTCAACAAGGGGTTTGAGGGAAGGGAGAAGGGAGAATAGATGTAACATGGGGCATTTTGGGGACATTGGAATTGTTCTGCATGATATTGCAATGGCAAAGTCTATTATACATTTTGTCAAAACTTAGAAAATTGTGTAGTGCAAGGTACAAACCAGATTGTAAACTATAGACCATGGTTAATAGCAATGCTTCAATATGTTCATCAATTTTATCAAATGTACCACATTAGTGAAAGATGTTGTTAATGGGTGAACACTTCTAAGAACTGGGGTGGCATTTGGTGCTGAATATTCACAATAATTTTTTGGACTATACATGATCATCTTTATTTTACAGAGAAATGAAGAGTTTAAAATTTTGTTTAAGGTCATGCAGTTTGTCAAAGTCAGAGATGGGCTTCAGAACTGAATCTGTTTAGCTCTTATAATCAGAGGTGACCTGAAGAAGTTGGTGAAAATTTACTCTATTCTGAGAAAGAAATAAACACTTTCTAAGCACATATAAAAAGAGTGAGACAAGGAATATAAATATGTCAGTTTCACCATTTCCAAAGGGATAGGGACACTTTTCTAAAAATTTTTGAAGCTATCTCAATTCTTAGATATGCAGAACTACCTTTAATTACTGGTGCACATTGAATGAACCATGAGTTCATGTGCCCGGGACCCAGCACATTCCTTGTCACCTAAAAGCACCCAACATATATATTATCAAAATCATCCATGCCACCTCAAGTAGTCTTCTGATATTCAGGGTATTAGAGTTGATTAAACACTCTACCTAATGAGGACCGGCTGTTTGGGTGGTGAAAAAATAAGGTGCTTCTCTTATCCATTCAGCTTTCTACTCTCTCCAACTTTGTCATTTCCTTTTTCTATAACAGACTAGGGAGACCTATATTTTCATTGCTCTTGGCAGCACAAAGTCATCTTATAGTGGTGGCTGGCAGAGCAAATCTTAGCTATAAATTTAAATTAAAAATTTAATCATTAGCATTATTACAAGGAAGACATTGGTGTGAATATGAAACTGTAACAGGTAGTTCAGTCTCTTAAGGAGTCGAGAATGATAAGACATAGCCACACTAAAAGACAACCAATAATGTAATGTAGTGATAACAGCTACATTATCACGAATAATTTTAACTGATAATATAGCTGGGTCGAGTTAGTAATATTTACTATGGGTGCCCAGGGGAGGCAAAATTCACTCTAAGCTGACATAGAGAATAAAATTCATGATAAAAATTTGTATAATATTTTTAGTAGGGTGGTGATTTCTTATAATAAGGGGTTCTCAAAGAATCATGCCGACATGTTTCATTTGCCTGTGCAATGTCTTGTGAGCTTTCCTCTGGTTAAGAAGTGAAATCTTCTTTTCTACTCACTTGAATGGAGGCCATTTGGAGAACTGAGACCCTCTAACTGTCAATGAGCACCAACTGCCAGAAATGTGAGTGAGGACACCTATGGGTAACTAGTTTTTCCAGGCCTTATCTGAATACACCTGCACAAGTGATTCTAGCAAATACCACAGAAGATACTCCCAGCAAACCCTCAGAATCCCAAGAAATAATCAATTGTTACTGCTTCATGCCACTAAATTTGGAGTGTTTTGTTACATAGCACTTGATAGCTGATATAGGCAGAAAGAAGGGGAAGGACATTTTAGGTGAGAAGACTTCAATGAGCCAAAAGGTGAAAAACCATGCAGTATATTGCCCACTCTGCTTCTGACTGAGAGAGGATTTAGATCCCATGGGGCAAATGGATGCAACTGTCTTGCTTGCAGCTGTAGTAACTCTCTGTTTTTTGGGATGGGCGTTGTCCATCATCATCCTTTTGTTAGTTGTCCTGGGTGAGTCCAGTGAATTGGAGAGTTGGTGTTGCCTGCAACTCTGCTGAGATTCAGGTCTCAACCAACAGGGGAGGGTCAGTGGTACAGCACGTCAGTGGTGGGGTATATGTGGTGCACCTGGGGCATGCTTCTATGGAATATGAATGTATTCATCTTGTCATAGGATGTCATCTCAGTGGGTAGAGACCCACCATATAGACAACAAAATATTAAACACTCACCTTGGGGAGTCCTGCTACATTCTCAAATAGAAGGGCAAGAATCTCTCGAGTACATAGGCAGTGCCAAATAAAAGTAAACAAACCAGTATGTCAAGCCCTCAATATTAATGCATGTAAATATGAACCTTATTCTTCAAATATTGAAACTTATTGGTTGCAATAGGTTTCAAGGGGAGGGGGAGGGAAAAATGAGCAGAACATAAGGCATTGGAATTGTTCTGTGTGATCTTGCATTTATGGATACAGGTCGTTATACATTTTTTCAGAACCAATAAACATGTATGGTGTAAAATGTAAACTATCTTGTATACCAATGACCATTATTAGTAGCAGTGCTTTGATATTTGTCCATCAATTAAAATAAATGTACCATACTCGTGTAGGATGTTATTGGTAGGGACGTTGTGAGAGGGAAGGGGGTGGGGTATATGGAAATCCCCTATATTTTCTATGTGACTTTTCTGAAACCTAAAATTTCTTGGAAAATAAAGTGAAAAAAAAAAAAGACACTGTGGGAATATATAGAAGAAATTGTCAATATACATAAAAGATAACAGATTTTATGGTGATGAAAGGCACAATTTAAAAAAATATTTTTTTATTTTATTTCATTTTATTATTATTTGACTTTATTTTAGGGGAAGTTTTGGATTGCAGAAGGGTTGCATCGGTGGCAGGGGAGGATCACTGGTGCAGAGTGTTGTGGTGGGGGAATATGAATGTATTCATCTTGTCATAGGATGTCATCTATGACATATGTGGGGAGGGGTGCACCTGGGGCATGCCTCTATGGAATATGAATATGATCATGTGGTCATGGGGTGTTCTCTGGGTGGAGACCACACAATAACCAGTGGAATATTGATTTCCCGTTCTGGGGAGTCCTGCTACATTCTCTAACCGAGTGGCGAGAATTTCTAGAGCATAGTGCCTAGTGAAGGAAGACAGAAAATTATGCCAGGCCCTTGATATAGATGCTTGTACTCATAAACCTTGTTCTTGTGAAATTGAAAGTTAGCCTAGTAATATACATTTCCTCTAATATTTACTTCCTGAAAGCCTGTTTGTTACAAATAGAGAAAATTTTACTACTTCCTTTCCAATTTGGATGCCTTCTATTTCTTTTTCTTACTAACTGCTCTAGCTTAGAACTTCCAGTACAATGCTGAATAGGAATGGTGAAAATGGGCATCTTTGTCTTCTTTCTGATGTTGGGAGGAAAGGTTATTTTTTTGTTGTTTGTTTGTTTGTTTTGTTGTTGTTGTCTTACCATTGCGTATGATGTTAGCTGTGGGCTTTTCATATTTGTTCTTTATCAGGTTGAGGAGGATCCCTTCTATTCATAATTTTCTGAGTGATTTTATGAAAAATGGGTGCAGGATGTTGTAAAAATACTTTTCCTATATCAACTGTGATGAACATGTGTTTTTTGTCCCTCCATTCTATTAATCTGGTATATTACACCAATTAATTTTCTTTTGCTGAAACACCTTACATTCCTAGGATAAATCCCACTTGGTTATGGAGAACAATAGTTTTCATGTGCTGTTGGATTCATTTTGATTGTATTTTATTGAGGGATTTTGCATCTATATCAAAATGGACATTGATCTGTAATTTTCTGGTCCTGGATTTTTCTTTATTGGTAAGTTTTTAATTAATGATTCAGGTTCTCTACTTTAAAATTTTTTTCCCCTGTCATCAATACTTATTGAGAATTTTCAGGTAATAGGCACAACAGAGCATACAGAAAGTATTGACCCTGCTCTTGAGGAGCTTACATTCTAAAAGAAAAAAACAAACAAACTTGTTTTAAAATGGTATTTTTGTTTGGTGTTTTCTGTAAGGTGCTGAGTAAATAGTCTGTAGGGTAAACTTTGATTATAACTTAGCCCTGACTTTATTTAGAAAATGGAGGAAAAGAAAGGATTTAAAGGCAGATTATGACAGACCATTCAAGGTAGTAGGGCTTAAAGGGAGATAGATAAACACTATCTCATCAACTAAGGAGAGATGTGCTGCAGTAAAGTAGATGAGGGAAATATTTTGTGGGATGAAAGCAAAGGAAGTAGGGTAGTAAAAAAAGGAAGGTAATCCTGTGCAACTGACAAATAGAAAGAATAATGGCTGAAAATTGAAGGCATGCTACAAGAGAATCAAGAAATTCTTAAAAACCAAAACTTACATTTAATGCTACCCAATATCATGATGGGCCAAGAATATTGTGGCTTGTGGCTTCCTAAATTAGAAAATGCCATATACCAAAAATTTAAATGGAACACATTATTTTTATCCAATTGACAGCCCCCCCCAATAGAAACTGATTTTGGGGAGGGTTAGAAGGAGGGAGGGAAAGGAGAATGGGGCATGATTGGGAACAGTAGTTACATGAGTAGTATTTTTGTTGTTATAATAAACTTTGTATTTAAACTAAGTAAAAGCCCATTAAACTGCCAAGGTGGAATAAGGAATAAATTTCCAAAACTGTGCAATTTCTTTTAAAGAACTTTCAGAATCCAAAGACTAATTTGCATGAAAAGCTGTAGAGAAAGTAGTTGAAAAGTCCATTCATAAAACTTTTATTCTACTTACATCAACTTAATACATGTGTTCTTAACAATTATGCTTGAATTGCTTATGAAAATTTCATAAGACATTAAACAAAGCTAGCTGTCATCAAGTTATTTTCCTGTGAATTATTTTTACAGCACATGCATGTTAGGCAAGTATCAAAAAAAAAAAAAAAAAAAATCACTAGAGCAAAAAACCTAAAAAATATTAAATTCATGGTTTTTTTTTTCCTGCTGTGCTTGATACACATGAAGTAATAATGGATATCAAGCAGCTCGTTTTTACTGCATCATTACTTGTGTATTTGTTCTTAGATTGCCTGAAACATTTAAATATAAATAAAATGAATGTAGCAAAAATAATGAAAGCAAACAGTAGGTAACTTTACAAATAGTGGAACGTGAACCATTTCTGTGCTTCTCCAGAGTAAACTGGGTCACAACTTTGTCTAAAAGGAACACTTCTGCAGCTGTAGTCGAAGGTGTGCACATTGAGATTGTCTATTCCATAGAAATACATGGTTCAACATGTAATATCCATGGGATATCTGTATCTAACACAGCCTTGAAAGTGCTCCAAACCTTAAAATACCCACAATAACTACATTGTGGCTGGAACCAATTATCTCTTTTACCCCTCAAGGAAAAACCAATATGTAGGCAATTTTCTTTGCTTAGGCATGGAAACAGTTTTAACACTGGCTCTTGTGAAGCCACAATGTACCTAAAGTACCAAACCAAACATTTATAACTTGTATAAAAATTCCACCCCAAATTGGGCACCTCAAGATGAAAACAGAAAATTCCCTAAATGTTAACTGGCTCTACTCCCCTAATATTAAACATAAAAACCACATGAGAAATACAGAAATTCATATAGAAGTAACATAAACCTCTCATAAATCATAGACAAAAAACTGTTGGACAGCATGGATGACAAATGGACTACTGTGTAAATTTCAAAATGAGGCAGATGAAAGTTGGAGGGCCAGTTAATTTTCCGCTCCTTCTCCTGCTTCAGCTTCATCTCCTTGGGTATCCGACGTCCACAATGTCAAGTTGTCTCTCGCTAATTGCATTATTAGTGTGCTGTCTTTGTATGACTCTTCACATAATGTATTAAGTTCAGCAATGGCTTCATTGAAAGCTGTCTTTGCAAGAGAACAGGCTTTCTCTGGGGAGTTCAGAGTCTCATAATAGAATGCAGAAAATTTAAGGGCCAGACCCAATCTGATAGAATGTGTTGGTTACATTGCCTTCTTGCTGATTTCAAATGCTTCTTGGCATGGTTGTTGGGACTGATACACAATCCATTTCTTGTCATCACCAGTAACAACTTCAGCCAAGTAACAATAGTTGTCTTTCATTTTCAAAAAGAAGATTTTGCTCTCTGTTTGTGAGCTATTGGGGATCAAGAACTTTCCCAAAAGAAACAGTGTATCATTGCAGATATCTCTCAGCTCCATCTCAGTTTTCTCTCTGTATACCCTAGTCATCTGCTGTTTTTTTCTCAACACCTTCTGTCTTTTGCTCATTACTTGAGACGACTGTCCAAGATGACCCACAAGCTCCTACAACATTGTTTTTAAATTTACTTATTAATTCCCCCTCCTTTTTTTTTTTTTTTTTGGTTGTTAGCATTGTTATAACTGTTATGCAGATAGCAAAATATAGCAACTAAACATTGTCAGTGATTTATAGTATAGTTTACAATTTAGATGATACAGTTAAATAATTTTGATGATATTTACCATGTCCTGTGTCCATTACTGAAAGGTAATGAAAAGCCTTCCCCATGACCACCAAACATCCCATTAGATCTTGACTGTTCCCTTCTCCCCAGCCCCCCAGGGCCCATGATACCCCCCTCTCCTAACCCATGGAATGTCAAGATTCACAGTTGCATGCTCTGGGGATTTGAACCAGCACTTCCTAAACCATCCACCCCCCAGTGTTGTACCACCAAACCCAGGAACACCACCGCTCATCTGCCCCATCCCCCAACATGCAACCACACTCTATCCCTTTACCATAGATTATGTCCATATGGGAGATGGCTCAAAGCCTGCTCTTCTCTTACTCTCCTTTGTTAACCTATCTTTCAGACAATGGTTCTCAGAGACTGCTCACTTTCCTCAGTTCAGATCAGTGAGGTCATATACTGTTCATCCTTCAGTGCCTGGCTTGCTTCACTCAACATAAGGTCTTCAAGATTCATCCACGTTATTCCATGTGTCAGCACTTTGTTCCTTCTTACCGCTGAGTAATATTCCATTGTATGTATGTGCCACATTTTGCTTATCCATTCGTCTGTTGATGGGCACCGGGGCTGATTCCAACTTTTGGCAATGGTGAACAATGCCGCTATAAACATTGGTGTGCATATATCTGTTTGTATTTTTTGGGTAGGGAGGGGCTGAGCAGTTGAAATACAGGGGCTTCTTTGGGAGTTGGAGGTTGTCCTGAGTACTGTTGTGGCAATGGATGTAGGCCATTTTAAATCAGCACACACCACTCAGAACTGAGTGGGAGAGAGTGTGGTCTACAGTGTGAACTGTGGTCTATGGTTGGTGGCAAGGCTCCAGGAGGTGTAAGTTCATTGAGGTTGGTGGGCCACACTATGGGAGATGTTTGTGTTGGATGTGGTGGGAGGTGTGGGAGGTGGGCAACATGGGAATCCGAGTGGGTTCCGTATAATATTTTAGGTAATCTAAGCACCTCTTAAAATATATGTATATATATATATAAAAAATAACATTTTTGTAAGCAAATACACATATATGCATATATATTTATATATCATTTTACAAATGTTTGTATGTATTGTGAGAATTTTGATTTTTACCCATAATAA
>JAKSZT010054487.1:100854-125089 GCA_026826555.1 Tolypeutes matacus | reverse complement strand
CTATCTATCTATCTATCTATCTATCTATCTATCTATCTATCTATCTAATCTTTCTGAATATTTGAGAGCAGGGTCCATACCTCTTATTCTTTGAACATATACTACTTCCATGTACATTTCCTATGAACAAGGATATTCACAATGTAATCACCTTAAGTGCAGTTATCAAGTCCAAGAAATTTAACATTGACATAAAACTTGCATTCTATTTTCCAATTTTTTCTTATGTCCTGTTTATGTATTTTTCAGCCTTTTGTCCTCCATTCTTAGATCCTATCCAGTGTCAGATATCACATTTAATTGTCATTATCTCTTGTTTCTCTTTCTTTTTTTAATTGTGGAAATATTTATGCATCATACATATTCCCATCCCAACTTCTCTCAAGCATATCATTCAGAGGGATTAATCACACAGTGTTGCAGTACTCTTACCAACATCCATTACTATAACTTTCCCTTCACCAAAAATAGAAACCTTACATTCATTTTGCATTAACTCTTCACTGCCCATTCCCCTCACCTATTATCACCTGTACTCTACTTTCTTTCTCTTTGAATATAAATATCTTCTGATATATTCTTTGTCATTACCATGGGGCTTAGATTTAACATCCTAAATATATACCAATCTTGTTTGTGCTAATATTAACTTAAGTTTAATAACCTATATAGTTTATATTCCCATACCTCTGCATTTCACTACCTTTATGTACTTATTTTTACAAATTGCATATTTATACACCGTGAGTCCAAAAACATTGATTTTTCATTTCATTTTATACATTTGTCTTTTAGAGCCTGCAGGAAGTTAAAAATTGGAGTTATAAACAAACATACAATAGTACTGGTATTTATATTTACCCATGCCGTTACCCTTACTGGAGATCTTTATTTTTTCATGTGCCTTCAGTCAATTTGTCTAGTGTTCTTTCCTTTCAATCTGAAGAAATCCCCTTAGAATTTCTTGTAAGGCTGGTCTAGTGGTGACAAATTGGTTATTTGGGAATGTTATAATCTGTCCCTCATTTTTGCAAGCCAGTTTTGCCAGATATAGGATTCTTGGTTCGCTTTTTTTTTTTTTTTTTCATTTAATACATATGTATTCCACTGCCTTCTTGCCACCATTATTTCTAATGAGAAATTGGTACTTCCTCTTATCAAGTCCCCGTTGTTTGTGACACATTATTTCTCTCCTGCATCTACCAGAATTCTTTTTATCCTGGCATTCAACAGATTGATTGTAACATAGCACGGTGTTGGTTTAACCCGTTTGGAGTTCACTGAACATCTGAGATGTGTATATTCATTACTTTCAATAAATTTGGGGAATTTTCAGACACTGCTTCTTTGGATATTATTTCTATCCCTCTATTTCTCTTTTCACCTCTGAGACTTTCACAATGCATATGTTGTTATGCTTGCTGGTGTCCCACAGCTTCCTCAGGCTCTGTTCATTTCTTTTCATTCTTTCTTCTTTCTGCTCCTCAGAATGCATGGTTTCAATTGTCTTATCTTCAAGTTCACTGATAGTTTCATCTGCCAGATTCAATATGTTGTAAAACCATACTAGGACATTTTTAATGTCTGTTACTATGATTTTCATCTTTGTTTCCATAATTACCATCTTGCTATTGATATCTCTTTTTGTTTACTTATGTTTTCCTGATCTCCTTTAATTCTTTGTCCATGTGTTTCTTTAGCTCTTTGGGCATATTTCAGACCAATTTCTTATCTGGATATTTTGATATTTTAATGTGTTATAGGTGCAAATGATATATTGGGAAAAAGAGTTTTTAATACACCATGAAGCAGGGCAGGAATTTTCACTCTTTCTTGAATGCTTAATAGATGCCTTAAAAATATGTGCTGAACTTTGTTATTTCTTAATTCTCCTGCCTTAGACAGCAAATTTATAGGTGGACCACATGTTTATAGGTGGAGAAATAGGCACGAGTAGAATTATGAAGTTTTACTTTTCCATAAATTTTATGTTATCAATTATTCTTCCAAGACATGTGCTATTATTATTTTCCCATTATGCAGAAAATAATTTAATAAATTTATGTCATTAGAGTTCAAACAGTAATTTCTTCATGGAAATTTTATTAACACTCAGTCTCCTGAAATTATGATGGTCTTAAATATGTATCTCAACTGCATACATTAAAAATTATACCCAAACCAAAAACAAACATACAAAAAAGCCAAAGCTTTTATATTGGATATCTACCCCATTTTAGACTTACTAATTAATACTAGTATTTTGATTTATATTCATTCCATTGAGTTTCAAAGCTCTGAGCCATCATTTGAGCTGCTTTCAAATAGTTGTATTACATAAAATAAGTGAATTTAAAAATTATTCTGCTTTTACTTTTAGTCATGTATATTGACATTTTATAGTTATCTATAAAATATGAATTTTGACCACATAATATTTGATAAACCTTTCCATTATTGATTTTTCAGGTGTAGTGGGTCTTAGGAGTTATCTAAATTAATTTCTATCTCTAGTTTTGAAGATATACTGAGAATTTTTGAAAAGTCACTATTATTTCTATTAAGATGGCTTTAAAATTTTTTAAAGTTACAAAATTGTGTGTGTTTAATGAAAGTAAACTGTCAGTCTGTTTTATTTTAAAGTAGTTCATATTGCTTCTTTATAAATATACATAAAATTCCTTTTGGAGCTAAACCAAACAACAACTACCACATACAAAAAAAAACTATTAATTTCTAATATGCATGTGTAGTTTACTATTTGAACATGGGTTGTGTTATACAGAATGATTTTGCTGGGGTTTAGCAACTGAGAAATTAAGCAGGTTTACAATAAACCTTTGTATAAATTAATGAAAGCAAAGAGTTCACACATTGCAGAACATTTTAAGAAGATGCTAAATCAGAGTGAGTCAAATGTGTTTTAAGACCACCCAACATTTTAAGCCTTGCATATAGTTTCCTATCATTTTTGCCAATTGCAGAGTTAGTGATGGCTTTATTTGACTGTCCTATGAGCCTTTGGCTGTTTTGGTTGCTGCTCTCTCATTGGCTCTCAGTCTCATCTACAGTGGAAGCATTCAAAAACCATGTCACATAGACTTGAGGAAGGGACAGGAGGCAACTAGAGGACATCTCATCCTTCTTTTGTAAATGCAGATGGGAAAGATGGCAAGGTTCCATGTGTTGGTAAAGGGTTGAGGATGATAGATAGGCAACAGTGTGGAATGTGATGAATTAGATCTTCTTTTACATGGATCATTGAAGACAGGCCTGGGTTATGAGACAAAGACAGACCAAGCCAGAAGAGGGGCTTTACTTTCTAAGTGTGGAAGCAAAGATATGTTTAGTACACATTACTTTTGTACAAATTACTACAGAAAAGTTTTAGAGTTACCTTGAAAGCATCACCAAATTTTACTCTTTATAAAGTTGTGAGTTTATAAACAATATGTGTATTGGGTCAGTTTATTTATCCCTACTGTAACTGGAAGAGGAGAGAGGACTTTCATTGTAGCAAATTCTTTAGAAGCCAAATTATCTTTTTATATTGAGTACTATTAACATAACAGTTTCAGCTGAAAGCCATCTTGAAGCTCTTTATTTTGAATTGCATATCTCTTCTTTCATCTTAAAGTTATATTTTCAACCATATTTGTTAAACTCTCATGTTTAAATAAAATTTCCTATTTTTGTTCATGGTAGCAATGAGATTTTACTCAATATTTCCTACTCCCCAAATCAACCATAGAAATGGAGCAATTCAATGACAATCATGCAAAAAATCAAGTTATTATTAAGAATAAATATAAAGAAATATAGGCCAATGTAAGTAGGACGCAAATCACTTTGGATTAGTAATTTTGATAGAGTAAGGGAGAAGAAACATTTCAGTACATTAAGAATGAATTTTGGTAAGGAGTAGAAGATATGAGTGTATAAAATTTGTTTTACAAGTATAATAATGAAAGGAAAAAAATCCTTCGAAACTAAGATGAGAAAGGAGTTAGGAAAGTTTTATTTGGTTTTCTTTGTCTCTCTGTTTTTCTTTTCATAAATTTAGGTAGGTACCAGTGAATGTTTGGAGACCCTGCGATATATCATGGAGAGGAGAGAATGAGATATTCATTAAAAGTTAATAGGGTGTCTTAGTAAGGTCCCTGAAATGGGAAACATATGAGAGGAATTATTAATTTAGTAGAGGAAAATAAAAGTCTTCCTTTGAGAATAAATTAAGAAGAGGAATTATTAATTTAGTAGAGGAAAATAAAAGTCTTCCTTTGAGAATAAATTAAGAATTGGAGGACGGTGGAAGATAGAAAGTTTCTACCAATTTAACAATGGTATTTTCAATATGTTCACAAATTTCCCAAATAATTAAAAATTGCCCTTTGGGTAAGAGCTTTAATGGATTCCTTATACTCCCCAGCCAAAGAATTTGCCAGTTATTTCTCATATTAGCCTATGGCTTCCCACCAGCCCCAATGCAGAGGCTTTCCTCACATCTCAAACATTCCCATACATTTTGTTATGTTTATTTTCATTTTCATTCACCTCAACATAGTTCCTAATTTCACTTCTGATTTCCTCTTTAACCCATTGGTTGTTTAAGAGTATGTTGATTATTTTCCACATATTAGTGAATTTTTCATTTCTCCCTCTGTTATTGATTTCCGGCTTCATTACATTGTGATCAGAGAATATATATTGTATGATTTGAATAATTTTTAATTTATTGAGATTTGTTTTGTGACCCAGCATATGATCTATCCCGGAGAATGATCCATGTACATCTGAGAAGAAAGTATATTTTAATTGGGTGCAATGTTCTATATATGTTACAATTTATAACTTTATACATTTTATGTCTGTAACCAAAGGTTTATCATTACTTTTTATACATTTGCATTTTAGCAACTGTAGGGAGTAAGAAGTGGAGTTACATACCAAACAACGCACTACAATTATACTGGCATTTATAATTACCCAAATAGTTACATTTATTCCTGGTCTTTATTTCTTTATGCTGCTATGAGCCACGTGTAGTGTCCTTTCATTTCAGGCTAAAGAATACCCTTTAGAATTGCTTGTAGGGCAGGTCTCAGCTTTAGTTTTTCTGAGAATATCAATCTCTCCCTCTTTTTTGAAAGAAGATTTTGCCAGATATAAAATTCTTGGTTCACTGTTGTTTTCTTTCAGCACTTTAAGTACTTCTACTCACTGCCTTCCTTGCCTCCATGGTTTCAGATGAGAATTTGGCACTTAATCTAATTGAGGCCAACATGTCGCTTTTCTCTAGCAAGTTTCAGAGCTCTCTTCTTGTAATTTACATTCAATATTGTGATCAATATATGATAAGATGTATTTTTCTTCATTTGGTGTTCTCTGGGCTTTTTGGAAGTGTGTATTCACATTTTTTTGCTAAGTATGGGATGTTCTCTGTCATTTCTTTGAATATTCCTTCTGCCCCTTTGTCTCTTTCTTTTCCTTCTGGATTTCCTATAAGACATATATTGGTGCAATTGATGGTGTCTCAGAAGTGTCTTAGGGTATTTTTGCTTTTTATAATTCTTTTTTCTTTCTGCTCTGCCCCTGTCCTGGGCACATGGAAGTAATGGGTTGGTTGGTTGAAACAATGGTTGCCCTCAGACCGGTGACCCAGTTACCTTAATTCGCTAATCAAAAGCTGTGATCAGTGATCCACTATGCCTACCCTTGGTCTTGGGGAAGAGGATTTTTATGTCTCTTTCTGTCACCAGTGAGATAACCACGGTCTGGACCCCATGGCAACCTGTTGCAAGAATGGGGCATGGGTACTGGTACTGCAACAGGGAGAGAGCAATATACAGTTCTTTATTTTATCAGTCTCTTCCTCCCACTCTTCTCTGGATGCTGTACAGTGTTCTTCTGGCCTCTGGAAATTCATAACAGTATTTTTTTTCTAGACAGTTTCTGCCTATTTAATAGTTATTGTGGTGGAAAAACGAGTCTTGGAGCTCCCTATTCAGCATGTTCATGCGTTCCTCTCTATTGATCCATTCCTAATCTCTTCCTTGTGAAAATCAGGGTGATGTTGCAAGAAGAAAAGCCAAACTAACATTTGTGTTCGTTTTTCAAAGGAATTGTTACCGGATTTAATCTAGGTTCTTGACTTATGCTGCAGAAATGAATTTCAGAGCACGTCAGGTTAGTGAGGATTTATTAAGGTGGGGAGGGAAGAGAAACAGGAGAAAATAATATCACGGGTCCCCAGTAGAGAGTAAGGGGCTGAAAAGTGTTAAAGAGGGCTGATTTATAGACTACAATTTCTCATTATAGATTATAAATGCTCAGGTTTTACTTGTGTGTTGATCTGAGCAGGGGGGACATGGCAAGAGCAGGGCACAGAAGCCACAAGGGCCAGGAGCAAGACTGGAGCCAGGAGCAGGGAGCTGGAGAGCAGGGATCAGGAGCAGGAGCAGGAGAGATTTGACCTTTGCGCCTGCTTTTAAACTGTTAATTATTCCACCCCTATGCTAATGTCATGGGAGGAGTCCCAGGTGTTTGTTGTTTTGATTGATTACCCCACCCATCAATTCCCCAGATGGGGCCAATGATAATGTCCTGGGAGAATATTCGGAGCTTCTCCTGGGAATTTCTGGATGGCAGAAATCTTGCACGCGTCTTCCAGCATCTATCTTGGGTTATCTGTGTCCCCGTGGACTTACTGCCAGGTTCCAGATCCATCTATTGATTCCCTATATGAAGCCTGCTTCAGTATCACACGAGATCCTGGTTTCATTCTCAACATTGCCTGGCATCCTGGGAAAGAAGCCACAGAGGCTTAATCAGCAGGGCTGGTATGTACTCACACAATGTTGGTATATGTCTTAAGATATAAAGTCAATATCAAATATCCCCTTCAAAATCCAAAGTAGAGTAATTGCCTGGCCTTAGATTCAAACGATTTTATTTTCTATTTTTTCCTTCAGCTGTCTCCACTAAGGACATATCCCCCAATCCTGCCTCCAATCCAGAATTTTCAACTGCTAAGTTAAAATCCTTTGAAGATGTTCCTCCAGCACATCAAAGAACACATGCCAAACTCTTGCTTATGTTCCCATCACTGCCATGCTCTGGGTCACCCAGAAACGTGAGAGCTTTTCTTCTCTTTCTCACTTTAACTGCAGTTCTCATACATAATCAATTGCCAACATCTGTACATTTTATCTTCGTAATGCTTCTAAAATGCTTCCCTGTGGCTCTATGTCTAGGCCTTAATTACTTCCCATTAGGTGAGGAAAATAGCCTCCTATCTGGGTCAGCCTACTTCCAGTTTCTCTGAATTCTAATCTTGCCTAATCACTTAGGATAACTTTAACTTGTCACTTCCCCATTCAAATGCATTCAGTGAACTGTTTGTCTTGTACCCAACAAAGGACATGCAAACCCTTTAATGTGACAGTCAGGAAGGCAGCTGCTTCCACCCAACACCCTTCATATTTCAATGAAACCAAAGTGTTCCCTGTTCTCTGAATAGTCCCTGAATTGCCCTGATTTACAGTTTGTGCAAGCTATTCTTTCTACTTAAACTGACCCATCAAAACTCTACACATCCTTCAGGACCCAACTCAAAACAGCACTCGCAATCACAATAACACAATGGTTGTGTTATTGCACAATCTCAATGCCAATCTGGCAATCTTTAGCTCACTTAACACTTAACACTGAAAACAATACCATGAGTGGAAAAATTATTTTTTTTCCCATTTTACAACAACAAACTACAACAAAATTGCTGCTTGAAATAGTTAAGGATTTTGTGAAGCTCTCTGATAGTATTCATCCATTTGAGTGCTCATCCAATTCTTGCTGTAGTATTAATTCTGTAGATGCCTCATATCCCTTGCTATTTTGCAATGTCATTCAGAGAATAGCAAGTCTTATTATCTTTTATATCCCTCATGGATTCATCCAATGCCTTGTATGTGCTAGGTGTTTATCATATATTTGAACATGAATATGAGTTTGTATTTGAATTTGACTATGAATCTTCTCACCATTGTGTTTAAAACTATCCACTGAAGCTCCTCTGACCCTGATTTCCATTTGACAATACCTTAGTCATGTCAAATTTCCATTCCAAGCCTCATGTTTTCTGCAAAGGCTTCTCTGGTTTCCCCATATACCTTGGCCCTTTCTGGTGTCTTTTATGGAATATATCATATGATTTCTCACATTTTACGTTTCTTTTTTGCTAATTTTATTGCTATGCTTTTTTCTTCCAACATCTCCTATAGCCTAAAAGTTCCTTAAAACATTGATCCTCAAATCATTTTTTTAAAAAATAAACAATATCTAGTATGTTGCCTTACTGAAAAATTATCTTAATTGAGGCAGATTATTCAACTTTCTTCTCATGGATATTAATCACAGTAACAGTCTAAGATGCCAAATAATAGACCTCAAAACATTATGACTTAAAGGACATATACTTTAATTCTCATTTATGTAAGAATTTGAGATGAGTCTTTTATTGAGCAGCTCTGCTTACAAATAAAATTTGAAGACATTGGCTGACCCTCCAGAACATGTTGCTGGTTTCTCTGGTTTTCCTGGATAGCAAGATGGGAAAAACAATGTGGCAGAGCACACCAGAAAGACTTTGGAGGAAACACTGTACCTCATATCTTCCTTCCCTCACAATCTACCATTTGGAGCAGTCACATGGTTATATTTGGGTGTAAAGGGCTCTGGGAAATGCAGTCCCCATCTTCCCACAACCTACCTACAAGTGGATGATAGGAAAGAAAGAACAAGTTTCTGTGTCAGCTGGAAATTTCTGCCAAGAGTTCACCCTTCTGGCCCAATATCTCTTCTTAACACAGTAAATCACATTCATCCTTTAATCAAAGGGGAAGACTTAAATGTCCACACTCTGAGTGCAATCTTTTATCCAGGATTTTTGTGTGATGTGCAATCCTTTTCATCAGGCCTAGATATAGCAGCCCATGGTCTGATAACCTTTAGGTCCCTAAGGATGTCCAGACACCATAGGCAAGCCACATGGCCACATGATATCAACACCCTATCAGGCTCTATTTGAAAATATATGAAAAGCTATTGTACCAATATAACATAGTTATACTTAGATATAAATTCCTTTATCATGGTTCTTCTGTGTCTTTAATTGAACTTATAATTGTAAATTTACTTAGAGTATATTACTCAGAGACTTAAAGCCTTCAGATTGTTCCTGTGCTGGTGGAGCCCAGAAATCCTGCAGATATGTGGCCAACTCCTACTCTCCAGTTCTTCAGGCCTGCCCTGGACAACTGGCAAAATAATGATGATGGACCAGCCCCAACCCATAAAGGAGTGTCTTCAACTGCAAGCAGGGCAGTTCCATTCCTCTGACGCATGATATCTACATCCCTTCTCAGCCTGAAGTAGTCAGAGTGGACACCATCCTAAATCCCACAAGATTGAGAAATGAATAAAATAAGGATAGGGTGTGTAGCTACTTACTAAAGCAGATTTATTGTTATTGTGGTTGTTGTCTTGTGTTAACTGAATAACATGTAACATTGATATAAAAAGTTTTTTTTCAAGAAGAAAAGGAATGAAGAACTATGTGCTCCAATATGGATGAACCTTGAAATATTATGCTAAGTGAAAGAAACCAAATGCAAAAGACTACATATTATATGATTCCATCTACACAAAATGTCAAGAATAAGCAAACTCACAAAGAAAAAACTATATTAGGGTTTGCCAGGCATGGTGGTTTGAGCCTTTTTTGGACCCCAGGAAATCCTGTTATTAAAGCTAATCCATTCTGTGCATGTTAACCAATTGTAGGTGGAAACCTTTGATTACATTATTTCAGTTAAGGATCTTTGATTAGATTGCATGCCCTGGGTGGATCTTCTTGGAGTCCTTTATAAATGAAGGAATAAAAAGCCAAAGACACAGAAAATAGCTTCAGAGAGAGTAAAGGCCTCAGGAGACAGAAGCTGAAATCAATGGAACACAGAGACTGAGAGGAAGCCACTTTAGCCAGAAGCTGAAAACAATGAGACCCAGAGGAGAGGGGAGAGACAAGCACATGATGCTAAGTGCCTGATCGCCCATAGTTGCAGTTTAGGAAGAAAGGATCTCCTGGATGATGCCTTGATTTGGACACTTTCAGAGCCTCAGAACTATAAGCTTTTAACCTAATAAATCTTCATTGTAAAAGCCAACCCATTTATGGTATATTGCTCCCAGCAGCCTTTAGCAAAATAAAATACCAGGGGGTGAGTGGGTTGGGAAATGGAGAGTTCTAATGGCTATGAGGTTTCTCATTGGGGTGATGAAAATGTTCTAAAATTAGATAGTGCTAATGGCTGCACAACTCAGTGAATATACTATAAAAACATTTAATTATATACTTTAAAAAAGTGATTTTATATCATGTGAATTGCATCTCAATAAACTGTTGAAAAAATAAATAAATGGGCTTACAATTATAAACTAAAAGAAGGAAAAAAAAAAAAAAAGACAAGTTACCTGTTGCCCACTTTACCCCAGTTGTGGAGCATACCTGGGGTATTACAAATATAACTCCCATTAAGAAAAAGAATGAATGGAAAACACCAAGACATCACTGCTCCAAGGCAATTATTATAGGCAACTATTGGTCAGGAATTACAAATATTTTCTGTCTTGGCTGTGGCACTTTTCAGGTTTAGCCCTCTGTCCTCTTGTGGTTCTGAACTCTAAAGGAACTTTCTTGTCTGCGGTTCTCCAGGCTCCTTGTGGAACCCTTTGGAAAATCTTCATTTACCTTTGTTCTTCAGGCCACATCAGAAGCGGATGTTGGATAGTGTGTCTTCATTGAGGGCTATATATATTTCATAGCTTGATCCTGAATGTAGAGAATGTGGCCTTCCCAAAAGATAGGTCCATGTCCTAAGCTTATTACAGAGTACGGGTCTTGCTTCTTGTATGACACTGAGGGAAAGGATGATTCAACCTGGACTTAGCCCACACAAAGTAGACTTGACTGATGAGAAGTGGGGGATGGAATGGAGACAGGTTGTTATTCCTCAGTGATATGGGTTGTATTGTGACCCTCAGAAATACTTGTTCACTAATAATGATTGAAGTGATGAATGCACAACCATGTGATTATGCCACATACCATTGATTGTACAGTTTGGATGAATTGTATGATTTATTAATGCGTATCAATAAAATTGATTTATCTAAAAAAAAAAATGCCTGGCCTCATAAATGTGATCCTATTTGGATATAGGATCTTGACTATATTGTGAGTTATATTGTGAGGCTAAACCAAATTAGAGAGCCTTAATCCAATATGAGTGGTGCTGTTATAAGAGAGGGAGAAGATAGACAAACATGAGGGAAGTCACGTAAAGATGGAGTGATGCATCCACAAGTCAAGGAACTCCAAGGTTTCCTGGCAAACACCAGAAGCTGAAAGAAACAAGGAAGGATCCTCCCCTAAAGCTTTGAGAGGGAGCATGTTAGGACTTCTAGCTTCCAGATTATGAGACAAATTTTGTTTTGAGCTACCCGGTTTGTGGTATTTTATAAGGACAGCCATAGCAAACAAGATATCCTTTTTTATCCCTTTTGTGTCCTCCTCTGAAATGTGGTTACAGCCCGGCTGAGCAATCTGCTGTGACTTTCTGAAGCTCATCCTGAAGCAGCAGCCAGCTTTCATATTATTTGCCTACCTTCCCTTTTTCATCACATTAAAAATACTTAACAAACTATCAACATGTTAATCTTCGCCCCAGGCTCTACTTTCTAGAGGACCTGACATAAGGATGATGATAGGCTTTTGATCTGTTTGCCTCCAATCAATTCCATACGCCAGTAGCCAAAAGTAAAATTCTTTTCTGGAATTAGTTCTTTTGACTGCTTAATTTATTTATTTCCTTGGCCTACCCATTCATTGCTCTTAATTTAATGATGGATGCACTGAGGATATCTGAATACATTTGGTCTGGAGAGAATGACAAAGGACTTGCCTCCTGCTGCTTAGGTTTCCAAACCATTTGGATTTCTTAACCATGTAAGTGCCCAATACCTGAATCTTCCTTATTTTCTTTCCATTTCTGCTTGCAATCCCACCAATTCCCTTCTGAGATAATCTAAGGTTTCGCTAATCATTTCCTCTGAGAGATATATAATCTGTTGCATTGAAAGCATTTCTTTTTTCCTTGTGGAGATAACAAAACTATAACAAAACTTAACTTCCTCAATTATTTTTAAGTGGACATAAATTACACATCTAATATAATTGATATAAGAATTGATTTAACTTTGCCTATAAATGTCCAATAAATAAGATATATTTAGCAAATTTTGAATAAAAAGTGTTTTTTTTTTTTTTTTTTTTTGATGTCTTAAAGATATAACAGGTCAAGTAGCTTTCAATAAGTAATTAATTCCTGGAAAGATGTAGGATTAGAAATATTTGGTATATTTGATCAATAATTTCAATGGGCAATATACATTTTAATTCCCTATCATCTATTCAATCCCTATCCAAATAATTTCCTTTTTTTCCCAAAGGGAAAAATACTTAAATAAAGAGAAGTTAAGGATGTATTAAGGAAGTAGAATAAAGGTCAGTGGTAGAAAGGGGAAGAGGATTAAGACAGAAAGGTATTGTAAAAGGGACAAATGAATGCAATTTAATGAGCAGCTTTGGTGATGTGGTGGTAGAAGGGTAGCATGCAGAAGAGTAAGGTGTGTGTTATTTATAGTATTAAAAAAAGACAGTTTTTTGTAGCATAAAGCAGGTAAAAGCTAGCCAATTCTTGTAACAGACTTTGTTTAAAATATATTTCATATTATTTGTTCAAAGGTTGATCTGAAATTTCACCATAGAGATAGCAATCACAGGAATAGTTAAATTGGGGGTGAAATTAATTCTGAAGGTCCTCTTCATTCCTATTCTAGGAGAAGTTTCTTTGGTTTACTGCTTATATCAGTTGCAGAGTTTTCCTTAGTGAGTTTTATATTCTGAAGTGAAGGCATTGTCAGTAATATAGGCTCTGTTCTCAGGACAGCCTGCTGCTTCAGGCTGGTCCCTGTGTAGGTGGGCCTGGTACCTGTGTAGGTGGGCCTGGCTGGTGATATCTGAACCTGGTGCTGCTACTTTCCTTTCTCTCCTCCTGGTCAAGATTGCCTTCATTGTTTCCACTTTGCCTTAATTTCATTAGCAGGGTTTTGCATTCTGATATGATTTGTTTATTTGGCGACAAAATATAAAATGTGTCATGGGGTGACAAATGAAATTTTCTTCTACTAATCACAAAATTGTCTCATCTATTGCTATTATAATAGCAATAGAGACTATTTGAATGTATCAGCTGATATTACCTGTCTTAATTTCCCAGTTGCTAAAACAAATACCATAGAATGGGCTGTCATAAACAATGGGGATTATTGGCTCATGGTTTTGAGGTTAGAAGTCCAAACTCGAGTCATGAACAAAGCTGTGCTTTCTTCCTGAAGACTTTGGTATTCTGGGGCTGCTGTCTGCCATCCTTGTCTTTTTGGTCACAAGATAATGCACAGGGCAGCCTCCTCTCTACATTCTCTTCTGGGTTCCCTTGGCTTCCAGCTTCTTTTCTCCACATGGTTGGAAGACCTCCAGTAATAGTATTATGGTCCAACCTCATTCAATTGAGCTATACCTTAATTAAGAATAACATCTTCAAAAAGTCCTATTTACAATAGTTTCATACCTACAGGAATGGATTAAGACTAAGAACATGGGCTATATAAGTCAACCTATTACATTCCCCAAGAACTTTTCTACTTTTTTGGTAAGGGAATTAACTTATGCTTTATGGCCTGGTAACTGGGGGCTTCTAGCCCAAATAAATATCCTGTATAAAAGCCAACAGATTTCTGGTATTTTGCATCAGCACCCCTTTGATTGACTAATACACCAACCTTCTCCTATCATTTCATTTCTGTTTATAGGACTTCTTTTAGCCATGTTTAAGGGTGAGTTTGCTAAAGGTACATTGTCTTATTTTTGTTTCCTCTGAGAATATCTTGATTTCCTCTTCAATATCTTGAAGGATATTTTTGCTGATGCTTGCTTGTCTCCAGCCTCAGCTCCTCTGCCCACAAGACAGCTGTAGACTACCAGACAAACAGCTCATCTCTTCTCTTGGGGACTTCTCATGACTAAGCTCCTCTGTGTGCTTACTTCCTGGGCCTCCAGCTCAAAACTCAGCATCAGAACTCCAACATCAAAACTTCAACACTGTCCTCTGTCATGTCTTTAATATCCGAGTCCCCACCCACCAAGGGGTGGGGACTCAACACCCTACTGATGTGGCCCAATCAAAGCCCTAATCATAATTTAATTAACTAAAAGTAAAACCTCTGAATCCAATACTTTCTAATATGCTCAGAAGAAAAGACCTGTTTACGAATACAATCCAATATTACTTTTTAGGAATTCATCGATAATATCAAACTGCTACAGTTGGGAACTTCAGAAAGACATGAAGGACATCAACATTATTCAAAATAGGAGTGACTCTAATAGACTATCCTTCTTATGAATTTTTAAAATGGTATTTGATGGTTGATGCAAAATTTTTAACATCATCTAATGTGATGCTGATTGTACGTACAAGAAACACAGAAATTATATTTAACAAGTTGGGATTGTAAAGAAAGGTAAATGGAATTAAGGGTTCTATACTTCACACAAAGAAATAGAACAGTACCACTGGACTGTAAACAAGCACATGCTTTTAATCTTAATCTATGTTACTGTGGTTATAGAGCCATCATAAGTAGGAACTTTTGAAGATGTTATTCTAGTTAAGGTGTCACTGAACTGAATGAGGTTCTCTTAATCCATGTTACAGGAGGTCTCATAAAAAGAAGAAACCAGAAAGAAGCCAGATGTTAGAGAATGCCACATAGGAAGAAGTCAGAAGTCCATGGAAATGAGAAGGGCAGATCCAGAAGGAGATCAGGACATTGCCATGGCAAAGAACCCCAAGGATTGCCAGCAACCAACACTAGAATGCTACACTCCAGGAGAAAGCAAGTATTGTCAATACCTTAATTTTTTACTTCTAGCCTCAAAACCATGAGCCAATAAATTCTTGTTATTGAAGCCAACCCATTGTGTGGTATTTGTCATAGCAGCCTGGCAAATTAAGACAAGAAGTTCGAAGCCTATTTCTAGGATAATAATGTGAAGGTGCCATACAGATTATTCAGAATTCTTTTATCGGAGAAACAAATGACTATCACACTTAAGCTGTGGTTATTTTAGGTTTGCAGATATATGAGGTCCAATCTAATCCTAATGGAGCCTCCTTCCATATTATTCTAATTAATTCTAATGCAGATAAAAGGCTATCATAATCTTATTTATATTCAATTTTGCTGATGTTAAAAATTTAGACATAATCCTTTTGCAACTTAATTATGATCAATTTGTCATTATTTACTTGTCCTGAAATGAATGTTGTATTTTTTAGATTATTTCACAATTCTATTATCTTTTCACAATTATTTTTTAAAGGTTGACATTAGGGGATGCTTTTAATTAAATTGCATGTAGCTGATGCTTGACAAGCTTTAGACAGAAATATTTCCTTCAGATCTCTCACAAAATATTTGGCACTGCCAAGATAGGAGCTTTGCCCACAGCCTGGCTCTGCAGAGTGATTAATGACTGCCAGCACTGAGTCAGCTTGAAAAGGGAAGTGCTGGCCCCCCTCAGCAGAAACCCACAGCTTTAGGAAAATAAACTCCCCTCGGTCCCTTTCTCCCCTCCTCCCCTTTTCTCCATGGAATCCACATTTTTAGGAAGATAAGCACTCCCTACCTGCCCCTTTGAACTAAAATTTACAACTCTAAACAGATCATGGCTCTTTTCCTCCCTAATAGTCCTGTACTTTAGGAAGATAACCTAACCTCATTCCTTTGCTTTTGTAACCTTGCCTGCCCCCTGGCTTAGGAATTTCCCCTCTTAGAGTTCTGCTTAGAGTTCCTATATAAACTTATGAAAATTGAGACATGGTGCTCAGAATTTGGAGACTGAATTCTCCTCTGGACCCACACGTAATAAAACTTTGTTCATCCGTCCCTTCAAGAGTGCTGCTTGGGTTTCATTCCATATGCTGCAACAAGCTCACAGAGCGAAGACTGAACTTGTCAGGGAGAACATTGTATAAGCCCATCTTTGAACAATGAATTGTGAGACATGTCAAATGGCATTACTATTTTGTATGATTCTCTTGCCACCTCCTTATTTTATCTCTCAGTCTTATAATAATATTGAGTCTCCATTAGTATGTCTTTTTCACCTAATTCATGTTCTGCTAAAGGAGGCATCTGATAGGCTCCCTCTTACTAAATTTCCTTGGATTGTTTCATAAGACTCAATATTTAGGGCAAGTTTATTAGGATAACTTAAGGCGGAAATTTTAATAAAATTTAGACCAAATATTTAGGTTCAGCTGCATTATGAATAAATTCTTTAGACACATGAAAAGTAGTATTTTATAAAAAGCAAAGAAACAAACCAAAAAATACCAAACAAACAAATAAGCAAAAACCAGCACCAGAAAAATTGCATTAGAAGTCACAAGGGTACAGGTAAATGCTTGTACTTGTAACTGTAAGTAGAGAGATTAAATATTATAAAATATTGAAATTAATAAGCATTTACAATTTTCCTGCTGATTAAACTGTTATTAAATATACTTATTTTTAATTATATTACATTATTCTGTTTTTTTAAACTTTATTTTATACATTTAATAATTGAAAATATAAACAATTAAAAACTAAAAAGTAAACACAGCTGAATAAATATATACATTTCTCAATTAAATATAATGGATACATATAAATTTTTTTTTTAATCAAACAATATATTCCACAATATATTTGGTTCATAGTAATGCATTCATACAGTATTTGTCCTTTTGTGTCTGGCTTGCTTCACTCAACAAAATGTCCTCCAGGGTCATCCATTAATCTGTAACACTAATACATATCTTAACAATTAAAACATGAAACATGGTAAATAGGTCTTCTTCTCATTTCTAGATAATACACATACACTGCTCAAGAAGCAATGGCACAGAAATGAGTGTTCCATACTAGTGTCCCATCATATTTTCTTTGAAAATAAACTCTTTGAAAATTCAAGTGTTTCATGCAGTTTTTCACCAAAATCAACAAATAATAAACAGACAAAAATCCAAATGAAACCAAACCAAAGCCCAACTGATATCTCAGAAGGGTGTTGGAAACTAAGGCAGATGTTTTATTCTGTTGCCTGGAGCTAGCTAGCTGGGTGCATGAAATATGTAGGCCTGGAGTTTCTAATCACCAATGTGATAAGAAATAGCATGCATATTCAACAAGAATTAAATGCTTGAAAATAGCTGTGGGTAAAATTCCCCAGAGCAAGGTTTGAGTGCACTGCTGGCAGATGTGTTCATTAGATCTGTTCTGGTGGGGACAAGTGGGTGTTAACTGATATTAACAGGTATTCTAATCTATTCCTTACTTCTCTTGTAACACAAGCACCCTTAGGAATACAATTAAAGGTTTGAAACCACAAATTCTCCCTCTCTTAAGCTTGGATTTATTTCTTCCATAAAAAATTGTACAATAAAACAATATTACATGAAAGCACCACATTTTCTGTCATCCTTGGAAGAATTATCTCATTGAACATTGACAATTAAAAGATAATGAAAACATAAGATTCAAAATGTTGGCTAAATCAAATAATCATGACTTCAGATTTAATAGAAGGGAAAGCAGGAATTTGGAGCTGCAGAAGAATGCAATTACATGAATTTATACTTCCTCCCTCACAAAAACGTTTCTTTCATTTTGCCCCATTCAGTGGTCCTAGGTCAAGGTTTAAATATATGCATAGTCATGAAATGTACAAAAAATTCACTAAAGTCAATATACATACCATTAAAATTTACATTAAATTTCTGTTATTAAACTTCCTAAAGCTACTTCAGAGTGGATCATAATATCACCCCATGTACCAATTTACAAGTGAGTATGAAAAAGGACTCTAATAAAAGTGGTGATGACAGTGATATGATTCTTTACCTATCAAATCCTATGATATCTTCTCAGTGTTGGTGTCAATGAAAAGTGTTAGTAGGGCCATTGTCATTGCATGCTCTATTGCTAAGCAGCACTGTGTCAGAAAGGGAAAACCTGACCATGGGCAAAGGATGTAGGCTAAGTATTCAATAAATAAAAATGGGAAGATGTTAGCAGAGTGAAAGACCACAATTCCGGAGAGCAGTGCAATAATGATAATAGTGCTATTTCCATGAGAGTGCCTTACAGCAAAAGAATAATACACTTAGCTATGTCTCTTAGTCTGGCACTGACAAATCCAAGAAATGCTTTTTTTTTTTTTTTTTTCCATCGATGAATATTGGACTTCTGATCATTTTGCTCTTCTAAGTCCCACTTGAATAATTTGGAGAAAAGAAGTAAAGCAATCCTCTGACAATTCTCCATCAGTTCATGACTTATAGGATATATTAACTATTTTGAAGTTTTCCCCAGATGAGAGGAATCCTACCAACCGAGCATGTAGGGTAGAAAAGTGCAAATTGCAGGGTTCTAGCACTCTGTGAAACCATAAATCAAGATGAAATGTTGCTAAAACAGCTGCCTGGATACAATGAGAAACAGAATGCGGTGATCTACCCTATATGTGTGAACTGGATTTTCTAACAATGGTTATGGAATGTGTTTGAGGAAATAAGAAATGGAACCTAGTTAGCCTCAAGGATATGATATTGGTGGCCTTTTATTACTGATAATTCTTCTCTGCGGTTGTCAATCTGCAATCCCAGATAACTCCTCTCACAAAATATGCAAAAGATATTCTTGGGAAGTTTCATGGCATACACAAATGAATGTATTGGGGTCAAATATACTTAATTGACAGTCTTAAGGAAAATATAATAATTTGGAGCACAGATCATTTTCTCAACTTGTACAAACTACATGATTGTCTTTCAATGGCACAAAATATGTGATGTCTTGATCAGCACGGACCCTGATATATCATGTTCTACAGGTATTCTTGGTTCTGGTCTTGGCTAGTAACCTAGGTCAAATAACTTTCCTGGAAGGTCATGATAATGATGAAAATATTTGCTATTAGGACATGAAATTGAACTGTCTCCTAGGATACTGGCCCCAGCTGGAAATCATACTAGGACAGGGGTTCTTCACCTTTTTTGTTCCACTGACCCCTTTGCCAGTCAGGTGAAAACCACGGACCCCTTACTAAGTCCACACTATACTGTGTATTATTTAATAAATATATCACACCTGCACCAACACATCCCTACAAGAAAACTGTTTTTTTTGAATTTCAATTCAAGCTTATGGACCCCTTGTTAAGAACCCCTGGACTAGGAGGTAAATAAAGCTATAATAGACCTATTCAAATAATTACTCTGATAGAACACTGTACTCACCAACAACATGTGGAGAAGGCTTGCAATTTTACTGCTTGAGGAAGCATGGATATTCTAATCACTAAATTATCTGACATCTTTAAATAGGGTTTCCAGATTACAGAGGTCCAGGGTAAGAGCCTCATAAATAAGAGATTGTATTTATGGGGACAAGATAGAAAGCCTAAATTATGGCAAAACATAATCGAAATGTGGCCAAAATACTTTGCTTTCTAATAGCCCAGAGATCCCATGGCGAAAAAGGAATTTTCTTGCCCATAGTGTAACTGTTTGGGACTGGACACAATGCCGTCCCCATAATTGACTATGTTACTCATTTATTCTTGGAAGCCAGTGACTGTTAACACCTTTACTTTCATATCTGGAATATGATTATGTCCATAAAACCAATGAAATCAGAATCCACTAAACAATGGCCTCTAGTCATCATCCTTATCCCTGGTGTGACTGAAGATTTTCATGGATCCCAGAAAAGATTATGTTCTCAAAGATAATTCACACCTGTGGGTATGGGATCCTTTGATTGGATTGGATTCAATTGAAGGCATTTAGCTGTGAGGTGTTACCCAGGGTGGGTCTTGGTCCTTTTGCTGGAGTCCTTTATAAACAGAGGATTGAAAGCAGAGACACACAGAGAAAAAGCCACAGTGATGGAGAGAGGAGCTTAGAGAGGAACCTGGAAGAGAGGAAGTCATAGACGAGTAGCCAGAAGTTGAAGCAATGAGACTGGAAGAGAAACAGATGCCTCCATGTACCTTGCCACATGGAAAGAGTTCAGGATCACCTGCAGCTGACTTCTGGTGAGACAGCATCTCTGATGATGCCTTGATTTGTACATTTTCACAGCCTTAGAATTGTAAGATTTTTACCTAATAAATTCCCACTATAAAAGCCAACCCATTTCTGGTATATTGCTTCCAGAAGCTTTTAGCAAACTAAAACAGCTGAGGAGATGTGAAAATAAAGGTCTTTTCTGTTCTAAAAGAATAGAGAAAGCAAATGTAATTTTAAACAATATACATAACTTTAAACATTATTTGTTTTATGCTCTGTAGGTTTAGTAATAGAAATAAATTCAAACCAGATTTAATAGACTGATTGATGGCCCAAAAATGAGAAAATACTATGGAAGGCAGATTTAAAGTCCTAATTGATATAATAATACCTATAGAAGATACTGACCACAATAAGTGAATTTGGCCGTAGAAAAAATGCATAAGGAATTAGATTCCTCTAGCAAAAAAGTTAAAATAATTTTGCATGAGCAAAAAAAGAGTAAGTGTGCTGATTAGGAACATAAATACTATGAAGGAATACGGTCATGATTAACACACTTTGTAGAGAGAATTAGAATTCCTCTTCCCCTTTGGATGGCTCAAATACTGGTAATCATTTGGTTGAAAGTAAGCTTATCCTTTTGTATGAAAGATGAAACAAAATTTTCTAAGACAAATTATGAGAACTTAACTCAGAAGTGCAAGGAGATATTGACTAAGATCAGAGGGTAGACTAGGAAGAAAGAGTTGGCAAGAGGCCTGGCTTTTATTGGAAGCTGTCCTCGGAGAGAAAACAAGTGACTCAGTCAAATCCCTATGCTAAATGAAGATTTCCTGACAAACATGCTAATGGTATTTACTATCTGGAGAATTCTTATCTATGAAATGCTCTTCCAAAGTTCTACCTGGTCAGTCTAGGATTATTATGATAAACGAACTTGGAATTCATGGATCTATGGAACTAGGATTCAAACCTAAGTCTGGATGATCCTCAAAATTTTTGTGGGCATATTTTTACTTAAATATTAAGTTTGCATTTTGCCAAAAAACTGTATGCATGTTTATGTCTCTGTCTTTGAAGAAGGTATAATTTTCTCCACTGAAAATAGTCTTCCTGCCTGTCCACTTCCACTCATGTCCTACACCCATTTCAACTGGCAACTTCAGTGCATCCTTCAGGACTCAGCTCAAAAGTCATTCGCTCTGGGAAGCGGCTGTGGCTCAATCAGTAGGGCTCCCGTTTACTATATGGGAGGCCCGGGGTTTGGTTCCCCGGGCCTCCTGGTGAAGGCAAGCCCACCCGCACGGCGTGGTTAGCTGACCCAGCGAGCACAAGCAGCAAGGGGGGAATAAATGAATAAATAAATAAAATCTTTAAAAAAAAAAAAAAGTCATTCGCTGTATAAGGAATTCTCAGGATATATCTCTATAATGAAATTATCACACTATTGAAATGATAAGAATACCCATGTATGCTCTCAGACTATAATCTACTTGAGGCCAGGGATTTCTTCTTTCTCACAATTATTTACACACTCTAGCAAATTAAAAAAAAATTACAGTTGGCACTCAATAGATTTTTGATGATTGAGTAAACATAGCAATAAAAATTAAAATAGAGAAATAATTTAAATTATTACATTTGATATCCACCTAGGCCTAAAATAAATTTCTCAATAAGTCAAAATGATTACTATTATATTCTGTTTATGGTAGTAAAGTATTTGTCATACAAATTAACAGCTAGCATTCATCAGATAATTGTTTATTGATGCAATCAACATATACTTATTGATTTCCTAGTATATCCCTGACATGAACCCTGCCCATACCAGCATATAACATGGGTAATCCAAATTTTTCAGAGTTATACTACTTCTCTAGTTGTGGACCAATCAGGTAGAAATTCATGTGGATTTTGACATGATTGAAATGATGCAATAGGTGAAGACAGTCAATCTCTCACATCCCAGAGACTTAGAGCTACTGGAGGCTTTATTATCTTGTATTTGAAATAGAGGAAATGTTATGCAATGGTTCTTGTCTTTGAATATATTCTATGTCAACGTTACCTCTCTCAGTGATTTTATTATTACAGGGCACTACAGGGAGCAGAGCTACTTAGGAGAGTGAGGAAAGACGGTTGAAAACATCAGCTGTGAAACAATGTCTGTTTCCACTATTTTATTCTGAAGGAAATTAGTTTGATGGCATGAGGAGATTGTCTTGATAATAAAAGGACTACCTAGTTTTATTTTTTCTCAAATAAAAGAGGCATCTCTCTATATGTATTCTATGTCATTTTTCTATGAATTCTTTTTTTGTAGTCAAACATTCTGCACTGGAAAACTTACAGATGATTCACACTTTCAGGTCAATTATTTCAATAAAATAAATAAATAAATAGCCATATTTTGATACATAAAACTATTAGATATGTGTAATTATTATATATACAGAGTGCCTAGTAAGGACCTTATATTGATTCTTTTTTAACACAGATAAAATTTACCTACCATAAAATTCACCATTTTAACAGTTTTTAATTCAGTGGGTTTTTTTGTATACTCACATGTTTATGCAATCATCACCACGATCTAATTTCAGAATATACCCCCAAAAGAAATTTCATTCTTGTTTTCAGTCAGTCCTCAATGCCCCCCTATAGCAGTCCTTTGTAACCACTAACCTACTTTCTGTCTCTATATATTTGCCTATTTTTTTAAAAATAAATTTTTATTGTGGGTAAAAATCAAAATTCTCACAATACATACAAACATTTGCAAAATGATATATAAATATATATGTATATATGTGCATTTGCTTACAAAAATGTTATTTATATATATATATAATATATATATATATTTTAAGACGTGCTTAGATTACCCAAAATATTACACAGAACCAACTGGGATTCCCATGTTGCCCACCTCCCACACCTCCCACCACATCCCACACAAACATCTCCCACAAGTGTGGTCCACCACCCTCAATGAACTTACACATCCTGGAGACTTGCCACCAACCATAGACTACAGTTCACACTGTAGACCACACTCTCTCCCACTCAGTTCTGAGTGGTGTGTGCTGATTTAAAATGGTCTACATCCGTTGCCACAACAGTACTCAGGACAACCTCCAACTCCCAAAGAAGCCCCTGTATTTCAACTGCTCATCCCCTCCCTACCCCAATAGTGTCAAGTGGCCACTGGCTCCACCTCATTGTTATAATTTCTTGCATTGCTAGAATCACCATATGTGAACAAGAGAATACCATTAAGTCCACTCTAGTCCATAGTTCTTCCCCCAATCCTGAGGGGACTGGGATGGTGATGTCCACTCCAACTCCAAGTGAGAGAGGGCTTATATCCCATGGATATGGTTGGTGGGATGATCCTGCCTGCAGATGCAGGACCTCTCCATTCCCTGGGATGGCCATTGCCCATCGTCGTCTCCTCACCAGGTGACTTGGATGCGTCCATTGAGCTGTAGGGTAGGAGTTGCAGCTCCACCTAGATTTCATGCACACCTGGCACATAGGTAGGCGGGAGGCTCCAGTCTCTGGAAGTATACCTAAAAACTCCAGCATCACATATAGGTTGGAATAGAAGGGACTGGTGAACCATGTGCAGGGAGGACTTATTTGAGTCTAATTCTGTCACTCTCAGGAGCACAGATTCCAAAATAGAACTCACTGATAAGGCATCAGTCTCTGGAGCTATCCCCCCTTATATAGGACCAGGGTGTCTCCAGAGCTCTCAGGAACCCCTCTGTGTGGGGTGATAGGCACTTAGATGTTCTATGAGCTCCTACTGAGGTGTGCGTAAGAGTTACCTCAGGGATGACCTCCTGACTCTCTTTGAAGTCTCTTAGCCACTTGAACTCATTTGTCTTTACCATTTCCCCCTTTTATTCAAGGTCTTTTTCCAG
>JAKSZT010054486.1:2075318-2100722 GCA_026826555.1 Tolypeutes matacus | reverse complement strand
AACTAAAAAAGAGAAATGTGGCAGACTACTACATTTTAATGTTTCTGAGAGAGGCTTCATCATAAAACTGAGCTGTAAAATTAATGTAATATATATAATGGAAAATTAATTTTTGGAAGCTATAATAAATTCTTTTGTTATAAATGACTCAAATTTTATAAATAAATCCCCTATAAATTGCATTTTGCTTATAGAAATAAATTTATAACATACAAATAAAATTCAAGTATGAAAAGTGCATTATTGCACTAATACCTCTTTGCAAATCCAAAATATTGGATAACAAAACTGCACAGTGTTAAAAGGACTAAAACCATCAGTGCCATCTCTTAAAACAGATGAACATCATAAAATGTTGCCCAACAAATTGTAGAGGAACTTGTTTGGTAGCAACATATAATTGAAACTACTTGTGTTTTTACCATCTTACATTATTATTGTCTCCAGACTTTTCTCATTGCCAAAGAGAAATTCACATCTTCTATAATGTTGCTCTTGAGTCAGCCATTCTGTGCAGTCCCAGCTAACATGTTGCCAAAATCATCTTATTCTTCATGTGTTCTTTTCAAACTGCCTGTGGTAATGCTTGTAAAGGTTATCTCATCTGTATTGTGAATTTTACTAGTTTGATGGCTTATATTCCTGAAGTTAAAAAAAGAATTCAGTATTAGGAGCAATTCAAAATCTTCATTCTTGAACATAAGCAAATGCATCTCTTTCCTTCATTCCAAATGTGTCCATAATGTTTGCAACATTAAATGCATTTAATGCACCTGGAAAAGCCTACATTTCCATGGCCAAGAACTTTTCCTGTAGTCTGTAAGCTCACATCAATAAATTCTTCAGTCAAGGGAAAAGCATATTATATTTCTATTGGGTATCTGGAGGAACCAAGGCTAAATATCTAAGTAATTTTTGAAAGTTTGGTTTCATAAATTTTCATAAGCAAAATATTGTTTCAATATTTTGACTTTTGCAAATCATAGTGTTTGTAAATAGCAGAACTAATATACGGATATGACAAGGGTTGAAAGGGTAAGTCTAAACTCATAGATATTACTACTAGGAAAGCTAAAAAATATAACATGGGATTGTGTATAATAGTGAAACCTCATATAAAATATAAATATGGGTACATTGCATATATAGGTTTGTTTATACAAAATATAAGTACAAATAAACTAGAGAGATTCAAATGAAATAGCAGCTATGTACGACAGGGAAAGCATAGAGTGATTGAGAGGTGATGAGTATTTTTTTTGTTTTATGGGGTTTTTTAAAATTGGAAAATGAAAATTTTCTAAAAATTATTGAAGTGATGAATGTACAACTATGTGATTATACCAAATATCACTGATTATACACTTTGGATGGATTTATGTCTTATTAATATGTATCAATAAAATTGATTTCTTAAAAAAACAAACTACATAAAGATATGAAAATCTCCAGTAATGTTAACCTTTTGGCCAACTATATATGCCAGTATTAGTGTATTCTATTGTTTATATGAAACACTACTGCTTGCTTCCTACAGATTCTAAAAAAGATAATCATAAAAAGTAATGAAATATCTGTGGCTTTGAACATGCAATGTACAAAGATATAATTGGTAACAAGTACAAAAGTTGTTGTAGGGACAGAAGGGTGTAGGAAAACTATATGTGCATTTGAAGTTAAGTTGGTGTCAAACCAATATAATTTTTATAGATTTAAGAAGTTAAGTTTTATTCCCATGGGGACCACAAAGAATATAGTTGAGAAATATGTCCAGATAAAAATGAGAAGACAATGAATATGGTACAACACAAATAATCAAATAAATAGAAAAGCAGGCATTATCAGGAGAATTGCAAGACAAGACTTAAAAGACTAAATAACAAAATGGAAGAAGGAAGTCCTGTATTACCAGTAGTGACTTCAAATATAAATGGATTAAACTCTCCATTCAATAATCAGAGACAGACAGAATGAAAGAATGAATAATAATCATGACCGAATAATATGCAGTCTACCAGACACAGACCTTAAATTCAAAGTACAAGTTGGTTGAAAGTGAAAAAAATATATACCATGCAAGTAGTAACCATAGAGAGCTGGGATAGCTATATTAATATCAGATTTAAAAACAAAAACTTTAAGTGAAAAAAGTTATAAGAGTAAATATGATCATTACATATTGATAAAAGAGACAATTTAAAAGGAAGTACAACAATTATGAATATATATGCACCAAACAGCAGAGCCCTAAAATATATGAAGAAAATACTGACAGTTGAAGGAGAAATTTACATTTCTACATTTTTAAGGAGACTTTAATACACCACTTTCAATACTTGATAGAACATGTAGTTAGAAGAACAATGAGGAAATTCAAGATATGAGCAATATTCTAAACCATTAGAACTATCAGACATATACTGAACTCTGCACCCAACAAAAGTAAAATACATATTTTTCTCAAAGGAACATGAATCATCCTGCAAGTCAATTAATGAGAACATCAAAGAATTTCTTCATCACACTTTCCATTTCCAAAAATTAGATAGGAATTTTGTATATGTAAATACATATATATTCTACATATTCAATATATATTCACATTTCAATAATAAAAAGACAAAAAATAAAAATTGGTAAAAGACCTAAAAATTTCAATCTTACAATAACATCATCTGGGAATATCATGGGATTGCACTGAATCTGTAGTTTACATTGGGTAGTATTGACATCTTAAGAATATTAAGTCTTCCTATTCATAACACTGGAGGTCTTGCCATTTATTTTGGTCTTCTTTAATTTCCTTCATCAGTGTTTTGTACTTTTGAGTGTATAACTCTTTCACTTTCTTGGTAATATTTATTCCCAGATATTTTATTTTCGTGGATGCTATTGTGAATGGATTTTTTTAAATTATCCATTTCAGATTTCCTATACTGGTGCATAGAAACAAAGCAGATGCTGCTGTGCAGTTTTTTGGTGTTAATCTTGGAGTGCACAAATTTTCTGAATTCCTTTATTAGCTTTAGTAGTTTTTTGTGTATTCCTTGTGGTTATTTATATAAAGGATCATGTCATCTATGAATATAGATCATTTTCCTTCTCCCTTTCTAATTTGGATGAAATATTTCTTTTTCATGCTTAATTGTTCTTTATTGTTCCAATACCATGTTGAATGGTAATGGTTAAAGCACACATCATTGCCTTATTCCTGACCTTTGCTCAGGGGGAATGTTTTCAGTCTTTTACCATTTAGTATAATATTACCTATGAATATTTCATGAATGACCTTTACTGCATTGAAGGAGGTATTGTAGTTTTAGTAGAATCTCTTCATAAAGTTTCCTAGATTTAAGCTTCTTCAATTTGACATTTTCTGTACTCCAGTTATTCTATTAAGGCAGATATTAAAGAACTTTTCAAAAATGTAAAACAATGTCACCGTTCTCACTATTTTTGGAAGGGGCAAAATTGGAATTTTAGCTATTTTTCATGGAGATATGTTATTTATGTCAACACACAAAGGGCTTATTATTAATTGTAATTGAATTAATAAAAATATATTTTAAAGTATCAGATGTAATTTTTAATATGGCAATTAGACATATATAAAACCCACCTACACAAAAGCTCTTTGCCTTCCCAATAATGTTCAAGACTGTAAAGAGGTCTGAGATATAAAAGTTTACTAATAAACATGTTTTAATGTTCAAATAGAATGATAGTGGAAGTGATTGGAACCATGTATGAGAGTCTTCAATTTAGAATTGCTTTACTGTATAGTATTTTTATTCCTATATTACAGATATGAAAAACTAATCTCATCTGCTCTTTCCAAACATGTAGCCATTACATTGATTTGGCTAGTGAGTATTTAGGATGTGGCTATCCTGAAATATGAGAACTTAGTATGAAAAATTGAAACTATCTCATTAATAATTTTATATTGATTACATGTTGAAATGATATTTTGTATATATTGTATTAAGTAAAACATGCTATTAAAATGTACTGAGTGTACCAGAAAATTTTAAACTATTTTTGTGGCTTGCATTATAATTATATTGGATTGCTTTCAGCAAATTCTGTTTGTTTAACCCAAAGTTCTGTATTTAAGAAAGCTTAATCAAGAAGTACTTTTCAGCAACAAAATATTTTCAATAAAACCTGTAAGAAAAGCCTACAAATGAAATCATTATAAGCAACATTTAAATAATGAAAAATTCTCAAGGTAAGCCTAAAAAATACAAAGTGCAATACATCTTTTTAATGTAAGATTTATAATGTATAAAATGAATTAATTGTTGGTTAGACTGAAGGCACCATACAATGAAAATACAAATGTTGTCACCCCTAGCACAATTTCATTTTCCTTAAAAAAAGAGTGGAATTTTAATTATATAAAAACTAACATAAATAAAATGGCAGATGAAATCTGAATCATATGTTCATTAGAGCAATATTTATGGATATTATTAAGCAGGAAGGGCAGCTGCATGAAATAGGTTCAAAACTGTGATAAGCTTTTCCTAAGGTAGGAGCACTTTCTTACAACTCACTGTAAACTGCTCCACAGCACTAACTCTAATTCAATCTAATACAAAAGTCCTGACTCTGGTGACTTATTATCCTCATCATTTTTGCACCTGTGACCACCCTTACTACTTGTCTCTTATTAGCCCAGTCTAAGCCCTAAAACCCAGAATAACAATACTATGAACTATGTCCTCCTTGTCATGAATTCCTGATCTGGCAAGTGCTAGGACTATCCAAAGGGAGACCAGTGGATTTATTGACTACTAAGCTATAACAAACTTTCCATTTCTAGAAGTTTAGGTTTCAGTCATGCTCCTCACTTGCCTTGAGTTTGAAGAGCTGGAAACCTGCATTGCAGAATAAGTCACCTGCTGCTTCAGGCTCACTGAGAGCTGATCTAAAAGCCCAGGCTGAGAAGTCACTGTTCCTATAGGACTTGTTCTGAAAGACCTGCCTTTTTCAATCAAAAGGGTCCTTACAACTAGTCTCCTAAGTTGCTTGAAAATTTCAATTTTGTAATAAACTTTATTTTTAGAGAAGTTTTAGATCACAGAAAAGTTGAATCAAAACTATAGTTGATTCCCATATAGAAGCCATCCCATGCACAACAACATGTTCTCCTATTTTACATCACAGCTTTACATCACTGTGGTACATTTTTTACAATTGTTGGACCATTATTGAAGAATTGCTACAAACCAAGGTCTATAGTTTATGTTATGGTTTACACTTTGCCCTGTGCAGCTTTATATGCTTTAACAAATGCATCATAATATCATATACCTGTCATTAGTAACATTCAGAACAATTCTAATGTCTTAAAAATGTCCTGTTTTCCACCTATTTATCCCTCTACTCCCTCTGAACTTCTGGTAACCACTATCTTTATATTAATGTTATAAGCTCTTCCATTTCCATATGATAATAACTACAAAAACCATAAATCTACTTTGGTCCGTGGTTACACTCCCCATTTATATTAGTTCATTCCCCAATCTTGAGGACTGCTTCAGATTATGAGAGGACTTAATTATTATGGGGCAGGTGGATAGAAATGTTTTTGCTTGCAGTTGTATATACTCCTTGTTCATTGGGATGGACTTGTCCATCATCCTCATTTTGTTAGCTGTCCTAGGCAAGTCCAAAGAACTGTAAAGTAGGTACTGGTTGCAACTATGCTTGAATTCAGCCTCAACCAGCATATGAACAGTCCAAAGATTGAAATCTCTGATACATATATTTAATGGGTATAGTGATAATTATAGATTCAAATAAAAGGAATAGAAGACTCATGAGTATGGAGATTATAAATGAGTCTAACTTTATTATATTGGGGAAATAGATTATGATACATACCCCAAAACAGTCCACCAAGCAGGTGTTGATATCTGCCCTTGCCTATAGTGTCAGGACATCCCTACGGCCCTCAGGAACCTTTTTATTTGAGGCTTTGTTTATTGTGGCAGTTGGTGTTATCTGCCTGAAACCTGTATAAGCAAAGCCTCCAAAATGTCCCCCCAGCTCACTTTACAATCTCTTAGCCATAAAAACTCTTTTTTATTTGACACTTCCTTCTTTTGGTCAGGGTGTTTTAACAAAATTATTGCTGGTTGTTGCTTGGTAATAATCCTTTAGCACCAGGGAGGCTCATCTCCGGGATTTATGTCCCACATTGAAGGGAAAGCTGTGAGTTGATTTGTTCACTTTGGCATAGACAGATGCCACATTTGAGTATCAAAGAGGTTTTCTGGAAGTAACTCTTAGGCATTAATTGTAGTTAGGCTAAGTTTCATTTTAACAGTAATAAGGTCTATAAGTACAAGCATTAAGATTGAGGGGTTGGCATATTGGCCTGTTCCCTTTTATTTTGCACTGCCTATATATTCCACAGATTTTTGCCTTTTTGAGAAAGTAGCAGGTGTCCCTGGGATGGGAGTTTAATATTCTGTTGGCTACTGTGTGGCTCTCTATCTATTGATAACTCATACCTATTTCACAGATACTCTATGCCAGGCCATGTGTTAAGCATTTTATTTCTATTAATTTTAAATGTGCATTATTAGCGGAAATTTCACAGTGCATACCCTGTACCTACCACAGTATCAATAAGTATCAATTTATAGCCAATCTTGTTTCATCTACAAGCTTGTCCATTCCTCTCAACCAAAACTTGATTATCAGAAACTGACATAGATACCATGATATTTCAAATGGAATCTTTCAGCATGTAGTTATGAAAGTATAAAGACTTTTTAAACTTTGAGGTTTAACATACATTAAAGAACATATTTCATCATGTATAGCATCATGAATTTTCATATACTCATGTAATGATCACACAGGTCCAGATGTAACATATTTTTATGTTAAAAAAATCTTCTTCATGTCCATCCAGGTCAATTAGTCCCAGAGGTATCTGCTATGCTAAGTAAGATTACAAAGATTAAGTTGCCTATTCATGCCCATTACATGATTGGAAATGAACAGGAGGTATTCTCCTGGCCCTTGCTTCATTTGCTCAGCATTACATCTGAGGCTATCATCCAAGTAAAGGTATTAGAAGTTTATTCCTTTCATTCCTAAGTTATACAAATATAGCACAATTAATTTGTTCATTTCCTTTTAATAGATAGGTGCACTGTTCCTAACATGTTGCTACTAAAAATGAAGATGCTAAGACTATACTTTTACATTAATTTTGGTGATATATGCACTCATATCTTTAGCATAGATAAGTAGAAATGGAATTGATCAACTACACTGTAGTCATGTTTAGCTTGGTTGATGTTGCCTAATAATTTTTCAAAATAGTGTACCAATTATTCTCACATCATCAATGTCTGAGGGTTTGTATTTTTTTAAAAAATTGCCAACATGTAACAGTCAAATTTATTAATTTTAGCCATCTGATAATTAAAGATGTTGAACACCTTTTTATATGTTTGCTGGGCAATTCAGATAGCCTATTCTGTTAAGTTCCTTTTCAAATAATTTTTCTTTATAAGAGATTGTCTCTCATTTATAAATTTATTTTTAGAAGTTTTGTGAATATCATATATAGTAGTCCTTTTTTAGGTGTATATTTAGAATTTTTTCTCTTATTTCTGGCTTGCCTTTTCACATTATTTATGTTGTCTTTGAAAAACAAAAGTTCTTCATTTTTCATTAAGTCTAATTCATCATTTCATTTATTTTGTTGTTGAAGATCTTTGTGTTCTATGTAATAAATCATTGCCTAACCCCCTGTATTGTGAAGATAGTTAACTATGTTATTTTCTATAAGTTTCATTCTTATATCTTACAAGTTATGTTTAATGGTCCATCTGAAATTGTCTTTGTATATAGTGGGATGTAAGGAACATTGTTCATTTTTCTATATGAAAATCCAAATAACCCAACATTATTAATTGAAAAGATCACCCTTTACTATTGCATTGCAGTGACAACCTTGCCATAAATCAATCGAGGGAATATAAATTAATCTCTTTCTGAGTTCATCATTTAATTCCATTCATGTGTTTCTCTACCTTTGAAACAATACTGCATTGATTTGTTTACAGTAGCTTTATAAAAATTTTTCATATTGGTGATGTAATTCAAACTAGTTTGTTTAGGTCTCCAAGAATGCCTTGCCTCTTTTCAACCCTTTGTTTTACATAAAAATTTAAATTCACCTTGGTAATTTTATGAAAATAAAAAAACAGGAAATAATACCCTAAGGTACTTTAAATAAGATTTCATTGAATCCACAGGGCAATTTGGGGAGTATTAACATCTTTACAATACTAAGAGTTCTAATCCATTAAAACATGGCATACCTCTCCATATCCTACCCTGCCACCATTTAAGTCTCCTTTAATTTCTTCCAACAATATTTCATAGTTGTAGATTGGTGAATGTAGGTAGACCTTACACAATATTGATAGATATATTCCTTGGTATTTTGGTAGTACTTGGTATTAGACAATTGGTGATTTGTTGTATTATAGATATAGGTGGGTTATATTTTTAATTTCACTTTCTAATTTTCTTGTTGTCAGTACATAAAAGAGTCACTTTTTACTGTTTTTTTAATCTTTGTCCAGTAATCTTTCTAAATTTACTAATTAATAAATTTATTAAGTAATTCTAGTGCTTCGGTTGCAGTTTCTTTTGGATATTTCAACAAAAACAATTTAATAATCTGCAAATAATGGGAGATGATTTTATTTATTTATTTTTCTTTATTGCTCTGTCTAGATCCTCTAATACAATTATAAATATAAGTAGCGGGAGCAGAAATGTTGTCATATACTTCCACTCAGTGGGAAAGCTTCCAATATTCAAATTTATGATATGAACAAACTTTTTCTATTAAAAGGTTACTGCGAATTTTTAATAATGAGTGGGGATTATATTTTATCAACGGCTTTTTCCTGCATTCTTGCGATGATCGTATTTTCTTCCCTCTATTCTACTAATGTGGTAGATTTTGTTAGTTGATTTTCAATTCTTAAGTCAACCTAACATTTCTTGAATAAACCATATTTTATGGTGATGTGTATACTTTTCTTTATATCACTGTCTTTGTTTCCCAATTCATTTTTAAGAATTTTAATATTGATTATGAGATGAATCAGCCTGTAAATTCATTTTCTTGCCAAACTTTTCCAATTTTTATGTCTATGTCAACTTGCTCTAATAAAGAATTTTAAATTGTTTTTCCTTTTATCTGGATGAGATTCTATGAAACCAGTAACATATATATTTTTTAAAAAGTTTGGAAGAATTCACTAGTGAAGCCATCTGGGTCTGAATTTTATTTGTGAGAATATTATTAATTATGGATTTAATGACTTGAAAAGATATTGGCATATTCATATTATTTTTTCTCAGTTTTGTTCAGATGTGTTTTTCAATGTATATATAAGTTTATTTTATGTAAATTGCCAAAGTTATTGGCCTAATATTCTTAACAGTGTTCTCACTATTTAGTATGTGTGCCGTCTGAAGCGATATCTCCTTTTACACTCATTATTTAATATTTTCCATTTTTTCTCTGTATATTTTCTTGTCTCCACATGCAAGAAGTTTTCAATTTAATCTTTCCAAAAACAATTCTTTAATTGTATTTACTTTATTTTACATTTGTTTTCTATATCATTGATTTATGCATTTACATTTATTATTTTCTTCCTCCTATTTTATTTGGTTTTAATTTGTTTGTTTTTAGCCTCTTAAATGTAAATTGCTCTTACATTCCACCTTTCTTCGTTTAGTCCCCAATTTCTCTGGTTTTTATTTCTACCACATCTATCCTGTTTTCTTTCTTTTATTAACTTTTTTTCCTTTTTCTCTCTTCTTTTCTCTTTCCCCCTCTCCTCATCATACTGACCTTTTAATTCAGTCTGTATATTTTTCTCTACTAGGTTCCCATTTCATTGTTAATATGCCACTTTTCTATTCCTATTACTCTACACTGCCACTACATTGTCAAATATTCATTTTCCAAGTTCTTCAGTGGTTCCTCTTATAACAATTACTATGATTATTACTATTATCCTTTTACTTTGTTTTACCTCTTTCACTTCCTCTGGCCCTAATTTTTTCCTCCAAGGGAACATATACAACAACAATGAAATAGAATAAGAAGAACAAAGTGTCAAAGAGAAAACTAAATATCCAACACAAAACAGCAATTAAATAAAACCCTAGAGTAAAGAGAGAAGCTAATCAACTGAATAAACCCATCAAATAAAAAGATGACCAGAAAGCAACAAAAAATTAGGAACCATACTAAGAAACAGGAAGACATGGCTCAGTCCAATGAACAAACTTAAAACCAAAAGAGGTACAGAACATTGGAAAACTAATCAAAGCTGTCCAAAGAAATATCATGAACCAACTTAATGAAGTGAAGGAAGAGATTAAAGATATGAAGAAGTCACTTGGAGAACATACTGAATAAATTGTAAACATACATGAAATGATAACAGATATAATGATGATGAAGGGTACAATCCAAGAAATCAAAAAGACACTGGAAGCACATAACAGTAGATTTGTACAGGGAGAGGAAAGAATTAGTGATGTGGAAGACAATATATCTAAACCAAACAGATAGTAGAGCAGATAGATGAAAAGATTTTTTTAAAAATCCAGCAGGGACTTGGGGATTTAAATTACAATGCAAAATGCACAGACATATGCATTATAGGCAGCCCAGAGGATGAAGAGAAGGGAAAGGGGGCAGAACGAGTGTTGGAAGAAATAATGGCTGAAAACTTCTCAACCCTATTAAGGAAGATGGATGTACAAGACCAGGAAGCAAAGTACAGCCCAAACAGTATTAATCCTAACAGGCCTACTGCAAGACATATACTTGTCAACCTGTCCAATGCTCAAGACAGAGAGACTACTGAAAACAGCAAGAGAAAAGAGAACCATCACATACAAAAGAAGCTGAAAAAGATTAAATGCTGATTTCTCATCTGAAACCATGGATGCCAGAAGGCAGTGGTATGACATAGTTAAGGTACTAAAAGAAAAAATTTCCAGCCAATAATTTTCTATCAAGCAAAGCTGGCATTCAAAAATGATGAAGAGTTCAAAATATTCACAGAAAAAAACAAACAGAAAATAAGAGACTATGACAAAAATAAACCTGCTCTTCATGAAGTACTAACGGGAGTTATGCAGGTTGAATTGAAAAAACAGGAGAGAGAGAGCTGGAGGTGAGTGTAATAATAACTAAAAAGACAAAAATAGAAACAAAAAATATATATGACATACATAAACCCAAAGAAAATATGGCTAATGCATTTAATTCCTTGAGAGTAATAAAACTGAAAGTTAATGGATTAAACACACAAGTCAAGAGACACAGATTGGCAGAATGGATTAGGAAATATGACCCATCTATATGTTGTCTACAAGAAATCCACATTAGACCCAGGGATTCAAGGGGGCTGAAAGTGAATGGCTGGAAAACAATCCCACAAGCAAACAATAACCAAAAAAGGGCAGGAGTAGATATAAGAGACAAGGACAGACACTATATATTAGTGAAAGGGGTGATCTTTCAAGAAAAAAGAACAATCATAAACATTTATGCACCTAAAAGGGGCACTTCAGAATACATGAGGCAAGCACTGGAAATACTAAGTGGAGAATTGAATGCCTCTAAATTATAGTGGGGGACATTAATACACCATTATCACCATTAGACAGAACAATCTGTCTAATGAATTAATAAAGAAACAAGGACTTTAGTTAATGATTTAGAGGATCTGGACCTAATAGCCATAAACAGAATACTACACCCAAATACAGCAGGATATACATTCTACTCGAGTGCATATGGATCATTCTCCAAGGTAGACCACATGCTAGGCCACAAAAAAAACTCAATGAATTCAGAAAGATTGAGACTATACAAAGAAATTTCTATTACCACAATGGAATGAAATTGGAAATCAGTAAGGGCCAGAGAACTAGATTAGGCATAAAGATATGGAAGTTAAAGAACACACTATAAGACAAACAGTGGGTCAAGGAGGAAATCTCAAAAGAAATCAGTAACTACCTTGAAATGAACAAAAATGACAAGACAACATATCAACTTATGGGATGCAGCAAAACCTGTACTTAGAGGGAAATTCATAGCAATAAATGTGTATATCAAAAAAAGAAGCAAGAGCTAAAATCAAAGACCTAATTACACATCTGGAGGAACTGGAAAAACAACAACAAACTAACCCCAAAGGAAGTTGAAAGAAGGAAATAACAAAGATTAGAGCATAACTAAATGAAATACAAAAGAAGAAAGCACTAGAAAAAATAAACAAAACCAAAATATGGTCCTTTGAGAAGATTAATAAAATTGACAAACCCTTAGCCAGACTTACAAAGAAAAAAAGAAAGGAGATGTAAATACACAAAATAAGAATAGAGGAAGGGGATATCACTACTGACCCCACAAAAATAAAGTTAATTTAAGAGGATACTTTGAAAAATTATATGCCAAGAAGAATGATAATTTAGAGGAAATGGATGAATTCCTAGAAACTCAAAGCTGCCTACATTGGTGAAAGAAGAAATTGATGACCTCAACAGTCCAATTGCAAGTAAAGAGATAGACTCATTCATAAAACCCTCCCAACTAAAAAGATCCCAGGACCAGACAGCTAAACAGGTGAATTCTACCAAACATTCTGGAAAGAACTAACAGAAACCCTGCTTAAGCTTTTCCAAAAAATTGAAGTAGAAGGAACATTGCCTAACTCATTCTATGATGCCAAATTTACCCTAATACCAAAGCCAAACAAAGGTGCCACAAGAAAGAAAAATTTTAGACCAAACTCTCTAATGAACCTAGATGTTAAAATCCTCAACAAAATCTTGCTAATTGCATTCAACAACATATCAAATGAATTATTCCCCATGACCAAGTGGGTTTCATCCTTAGCATTCAAGGATGGATCATCATAAGAAAAGCAATCCATGTAATACACCACATAAATAGATTGAAAGAAAAAAATTCACATGATCCTCTTTATAGATTAAAAAAAAAACATTTGATAAAATACAGCACCCTTTCCTGATAAAAACACTGCAAAAGATAAGAATAGAAGGAAACTCTCTGAACATGATAAAGGATATAAATGAAAAACCCACAGCTAACTTAAATGGTGAAATCCTAAAAGCTTTCCCTCTGAGATCAGGAGCAAGACAAGGATGCCTGCTATCACTGCTCCTTTATCATTGCTTAGAAGACTTGCTCGATCACTGAAGCTAGGAAAAGGTATAAAAGGCATCCAAATTGGAAAGGAAGAAGTTAAAATTTCACTATTTGCAGATGACATGATCCTATACATAGAAAGCCCTGAGAAATCTGTAACAAACTTCTAGAACTTATAAATGAGTTCAGTAAATTCACAGGCTATAAGATCAATGCTCAAAAACCAGTAGCATTTATGTACACCAATAGTGAGCAATCTGAGGAGGAAATCAAGAAAAAAAAATACCAATTTCAATAGTAATGAAAAGAATCAAATACGAAGGAATAAATTTAATTGAAGATGTAAAGCACTTATATACAGAAACCTACAGAACAGTGTTAAGGGAAATCAAAGAAGTCTTAAATAAATGGAAGAATATACCGTGTTCATGAATAGGAAGACTAAACATCATCAAGATGTGTATAGTACCCAAACTTATCTACAGATTTAATGCAATCCCAATAAAAATCAACACAGCTTTTTTTTTTTTTTTAATAAATTGGAAAAACTAAATACAAAATGTATTTGGAAGGGTAAGAGGCCCTGAATCACCAAAGACATGTTGAAAAAGAAAAATGACATATATATTTATATATCATTTTGCAAATGTTTGTATGTATTGTGAGAATTTTGATTTTTACCCATAATAAAAAAAAAAGAAAAAGAAAAAGAAAAATGAAATTGGAGATATCACACTACCTGACTTTAAAACACACTACAAAGCTAGAGTGGTCAAAATTGCATGGTATTGGCACAAAAAATAGACATACCAACCAATGGAACTGAATTTAGGTTCTGATATAGATCCTCTCATGCAGTTATCTGATACTCAATAAGGCCACCAAGCCCACTCAACTAGGAGAGAATTGTCTCTTTAGCAAATGGTGCTTGGAACACTGGATATACATATCCAAAAGAATTAGAGAGGAACACCATCTCACACTTTACCCAAAATCAACTCAAGACAGATCCAAAGATCTAAATATAAGAACCAAGACCATAAAGACCATGGAAGGTAATGTAGGGAATCACCTACAGATCCCTGTAATAGGAAATGATTTCATGAACTTCACCCCCAAAGCATAAGCAGCAAAATTAAAAATAGATAAATGTGATCTCCTCAAAATTAAAAACTTCTGCAACTCAAAGGACATTATCAAGAAAGTAAAAAGGTAGCCTACTCAATGGAAGAAAATATTTGGCAACCATATATCTGATAGGAGTCTAATATCCAGTATATATAAAGAAATCCTACACCTCAAAAAGAAAAAGAAAAACAACCCATTTAAAAAATGGGCAAACAACTTGAAAACACAATTCTCCAAGGAAGAAATACAAATGGCTAAAAAAGCACATGAAAAGATGCTCAATAATTCGCTATTAGGGAAATGCAAATCAAAACTACAATGAGATACCATCTTACACTCATTAGTATGGCGCTATTAAAAAAACAGCAGACTAGAAGTGTTGGAGAGGATGTGGAGGAATGAGAACCTTCATCCACAACTGGTGGGAATTTAGAATGGTCTAGCCATTGTGGAGGACGATTTGGTGGTTCCTCAAAAAACTAACTATAGAACTTCCATATGATCCAGCATTTCCACTGCTGGGTATATACCCAGAAGAATAGAAAGCAAAGACATGAAGAGATATATCCACACCAATGTTCATAGGAGCATTATTCACTATTGCCAAAAGTTGGAATCAACCCAGGTGCCCATCAGCAGATGAATGGTTAAACAAAATGTGTGGTACATACATACAATGGAATATTACTTAGCTGTAAGAAGGAATAAAATGCTAACACATGGGACAACATGGATGAATCTTTAGGACCTTAAATTGAGTGAAGCAAGCCAGGCATTGAAGGATGAACAGTACATGATCTGACTGATATGAATTAAGCACATTGAGCAGACTCAGAGGATTATTGCCTGGAAGATAGGTTTACAAGAAATAGATCAGGAGAAGAAGGTTGTGAACCAACAGCTATATGGATGTAATCTATGGTAAGGTGAATGTGTGTAGTTCCATATGGAAGGGATATGACAGGAGGGTAGTGATATTATTGGGCTAGGTGGTGCATGTTTGACAGGTGGATGGATTGAGAAGTGTGGGTTGGAAGGTCCAAGTTGCTGGGGGAGAGGGTTTGGGAGAGGGACCAGGTGAACACTGCGGATTTGTGGGTATGTGGTTGAAAGTACAAAGTTGGGAAATGCTCTTATGGCAATATGACAAGGATGGTTTACTGGTTTAGGATATTGGAAGGGGGCCCATTTGGGACAGGGTGCACCTGGAGCAGGTGTCTACAGAGTGTATGAGTGATCATTCTGTCATAATGTGTTGTATCATTGGGAGGATACCCACATAATGAACAGGAAGTAGTTGGATTCCTGTCCTCAGGAGGACTGATTTGTTCACAAATAACCGTGAGTTCTTTGAGAGCATGGGTCATTCCTAATAGGGGAGGATAAACCAGTGTGTCAAAACCTCAGTCTTGTTGCATGTAATTATGAATCTTGTCTTCCAAGGAGTGAAGCCAAGGGGCCAACATGTGCCCTGAGAGGAGAGGGAGGGAAGAATAGAATAGATCAAACTGGGCATTTTTAGTGAGCAGTGGAACTGTTCTACATATCTTATAATGATGGTCACAGAACATGGTAAATATTATCCAAATTTATTAAAGTGTATGGTCTAAAATGTAAACCACCATGTTTAGTAGGTATGTTTCACTCTTTGTATATCAGTTATAACAAAGGTACCATCCACATATAAAAAGGTATTAATACGTGAGAGGGGGAGAAGGGGGAGGATGTTGGGTATATGAGAGTCTCCTGAATTCTGTGTGTGATTTTGCTGTGACCTAAAACTTCTTTGGAAACAAAATGAAAAATAGAGAGACACTTGGGAATGAGTAGGGGAAGGTGCCATGGTAGAGACAGAACAGCAAATACTGCAGTAATGAAAGGGAAAAGGTAAAAAAAAAAAATTTTTTTTAATATTTTTCATTTTTTTAAAAATTGCAATCTTTTAATTTTATTGTATTTTTAGTTTTTTTTTAAATTTTATGTATTTTATTTCTTATAAAAGAAACTTATTATTGTTTCATTTTCCTATTAATTGTATTTGACTATTGTAATGGCTTCATTTTTTAAGAAGCTTTGGATCACAGAATAGTTACAACTGGGGTGGGAGAGCGTCATTGGTGTGGAGTGTCAGTGATGGGGAATGAATGGGAGGAACTTCACCTGAGCATACATGTAAGGTATATAAAATTGTTCAAGTGTTCAAAGGGTATTGTCACAGTGGGTGGATACTCACATAATAACCAAGAAAATACTGAATCCCATCCTGGAGAGCTCTGCCACATTCTCTAAAGGAGCAGCAACAGTCCCCCAAGTGCAGGAGCAGTGACTGGCAAAGGAGGAAGATCCATGGATGGGCCCTTGATATTGATGACTAGGCTTATAATCATTTGCTCTTGAAATTGAATCTTAGCCTATTGTTATGGGGTGTAAGGGTTGCCTCCTGAGGGCTTCCTTGTTGCTCAAATGTGGTCTTTCTCTAAGCCAAAATCAGCATATCAATGCTTTACCTTCCTCCCAGCATGGGACATTACTCCTGGGGATGAGGCTCCCTGGCACTGCGGGATTTCTACCAAGCACCAACCAGCAATGTAACTGGAAAAAGACTTCAAATAAAAGGGGAAAACTTAGAGACAAATTAGTTTATATGGCTAAGAGAATTCAGAGTGAGTCAGGAACTCATCCCAGAGGTAATGCTTATGCACATCTGAGCAGGATCTCATAAACTTCCAAAGTGGATACTACCCCAAAAAGTCGGGTTCCTGAGGGCTCTGGAGAAACCCAGGTCCTGTGGTCAGGGTGGATATCTTCAGAGTTTGGTGCCTTGCCAGTGGGCCTTGTTTTGGAGTTTGTGCTCCTGAGAGTGACAGAGTTGGACTCAATTGTGTCTTCCCTGCACATAGCTCATCTGTCCCTTCAATTAAACTATACTTGGTGCTGGAGTTTGTAGATTTATATCTAGAGACTCAAATGATTGGTCTCTCCATGTGCAAGCTGGGCCTGGAATCTCAGTGGAGTTGCAACACCTACTCTACAGCTCATTGGACTCACCCAGGACATCCAGTGGGGAGATGATGATGGACAACGGCTCTCTCAGGGAATGAAGAGAGTCGGCAGCTGCAGGCAGGATAATCCCATACAATTTCCCCATTGGATATAAGCTCCCTCTCAGTTGGAGGTGGAGTGGACATCACCATCCCAGAATCTTCAGGATTGGAGGAAGAGCTTTGGACTTGCATGGACTTACTGGTATTCTACTGTAGACATATTGTGATTTTAGTAATGGAAGAAATTACAACATTGATGTGGAGCCAGTGGCCACTGGAGGCTCTGGGGGCAGGGAGTGGGAAAAGCAGTTGTAATACTTGGGGCTTTTTTGGAACTTGGGAATTGTCCTGAGTGATGTTGCATGATAGATATAGGCCATTTTATACCATCACATAACATGCAGAACTGTATGAGAGGATGGTAGACTACAATGTGAACTATGGTCCATGCTTAATGGCAAAGCCACAAGATGAGTTTATTAATTGCAATGAATGTGCCACACTAATGAAGGATGTTTATGTGGGAGGGTGTGGGAGGTTTGGGCAGTGGGGCATATGGGAATCCCTATATTTTTTGCATAATGTTTATGTAATCTAAGTATCTTTTAAAATTTTTTTAAAAATTAAAAAAAAAATACACAGGAGGCATATAACAGAAGAGTTGACTAGGTAGAAGAAATGATCGATGAGCTTAAAGACACAAACTCTGAAATTGGACATACAAAAGAAAGATGAAAAAAGAATAGAAAAAACTTAACTGGATATCAGGGAAGTAAAAATGGCAAGAGATGGTTGTCCCAGAGGAGAAGAGAAAGGAAAAGGGTCATAAGAAATATTTGAAGAAATATTGGTAGGAAATTTCCCATCCCTATTGAAGGACATAGATATCTGAGTCCAAGAAGCACAATGTACTCCCATCTGAATAAATTTGAATAGACCAACTACAAGACACATATTAATCAGAATGACAAATGCCAAAGAGAAAGGGAAAATTCTGAGAGCAGCAAGAGAAAACCAATGCATAATACCTAAGGGATGCACAATAAGATTAAATGTCCATTTCTCATCAAAAGTGATGGAAATAGGAAGGCAGTGGTATGATATATTTACGACACTGCAAGAGGAAAACTGCCAGTCAGGAATCTTATATCCAGCCATATTGTCTTTCAAAAATGAGGACAAATATGACTCATCAATACCATTACTAGGTATATACTCCAAAGAACTGAGAACAGAGACATGCACACCCATGTTCACAGCAGCATTATTCATGATTGCCAAAAGTTGGAAACAACTGAGGTGTTATCCAACTGATGAATGGATAAACAAATTGTGGTGTATACACACAATGGAATATTATGCAGCACTAAGAAGAAATGAAGTCATGAAGTATATGTAACATGGGTGAACCTGGAATATACTATGTTAAGTGGAGCAATCCAGACACAAAACTACAAATACTGTTGATTCTGCTATTATAAACTAAATATACTGTATAAACTCAGGAGTTAATAATTAAAATATAGGTCACCAGAAAAAAAGAGGGTAGAGAATGGAATGCTAAGATTTAATCTGCGCAGAATTGGTAAAAATGTTGTTTGCAAATTTTGGAAATGAACACAAATGTTATCATGGTGTGTGTAAATAACAGTACTATTGTATGGATATTGTATTGTATGTTTGAAAGAGAAAGTCTAAATCATGCATCTTACTATAAAGTAGGCTAAAAACTGTTACACGCAATTTTATAAGGCCATAAAACCATGTAAAACAGAAATATGGGTGATATTGCATATAAAAAATTGGTTTTTACAAAATATATATACATATATACTAGAAAGAAGGGTAAAGAATAGCAGCTATATATGAGAGAGGAAGCACAGACAGATTGAGACATGCTGAGCTTAGGGTTTATTATTATTATTATTAGTGGAATAATGAAAGTGCTCTAAGAATAATGTGATGAATGCACAAATATGTGATTATTTCGAATCCCATTGAATGTATACTTTGGATAGATTTATGCTTTATTAATATGTATCAATAAAATTGATATGTTAAGAAAAAAAGGAATGCAAGTTTGGAATATTCACACATAAAAAGAAGCTGAGAGAATTTATAACCAAAAGACTGGCTTTACAGGAAATCCTAAAGGGAGTTCTATAGCCTGAAAAGAAGAGATAGGAGAGAGAGACTTGGAAGGGAGTCTAAAAATGAAGAATATAACAGTAAAAGTAACTAAAAGTTTAAAAAGAATGATGGAAAAAATATGATAGATAAAACTCAAATGTCAAAAATGGATGAAATAAGAACTGTCTTTACAGTCATAACAATGAATGTTAATGGCATAAACTCCCAAATAAGAGACAGAGACTGGCGGAATAGATAAGGAAATATGAGCCATCTATATGCTGTCTACAAGAGACTCACTTTACACCAAAGGATACCAATATATTGAAAATGAAAGGCTGGGAAAAGAGATTCCATGCATGCAGTAACCAAAGGAAAAAAAAAAAAAAAAAGAAAAAGCTGGAGTAGCTATACTTATATCGAATGAAATAGTCTTTAAAAGCAAAACTATTATTAGAGACAAGAAAGGGCATAGTATATTAATAAAAGGAGAAATACACCAGGAAAAATTAACAATTATAAATATTTATATTCATATAACTAGAATACCCCAAGATATGTGAGGTACACAGTGGCAAACCTGAATGGAGAAATAGATATCTATGCAGTAAAAGTTGGAGAGTTCAATACACCTCTCTCAGCAATGGATAGAACATCTGGGCAGAGGGTTGATAAAGAAACAGAGAGCTTGAATAATATGATAAATGGAATAAACCTAACAGACATGTACAGAATATTGACCCCAAAATCAGCAGGATATACATTCTGCTCAAATGCCCATGGATCTTTCCTCAGGATTTACCATATCTTGGGTTGCAAAGCCAATCTCAATAAATTCAACAGGATGAAAATTATACAAAGCACTTTCTCTGATCATAATGAAATAAAGTTGGAAATCAACAAGAGGTAGAAAAAGGGAAAATTCACAAATGTATGGAAATAAACAACACACTCTTAAATAATCAATGGGTCAGAGAAGAAGTTGTGAGAGTACTTAAGAAGCATCTTGAGATGAATGAAAATGAGAACACGACATAGAAACTATGGGATGCAGCAAATGTAGTGATGAGAGGGAAATTTAAAGTTCTCAATGCTTAATTAAAAAAGAATAAATTAAAATCAGTGACCTAACTATACAGCTGGATGCACAGCAAAAGAACAACAAACTAGTCTCAAAGCAAGTAGAAGGCATGAAATAACAAAGATCCCATCAGAAATAAATAAAAATGAGAACCAAAAACAAACAAACAAACAAACAAAAAAACAAGAGAGAATTAACAAAACCAAAATTGGTTCTTTGACAAGATAACAAAACCCTTTGCTGGACTGACAAAGAAGAAAGAGAAGATGCCAATAAATAAAATAAAAAATGGAAATAGGGCATTCATACTAATCACATAGAACTATAAGAGAACATAAAAGGATACTATGAATAACTGTATACCAAAAAATAGACAATGTAGATGAAATGGAAAAATTCCTAGGAACAGAAGAACAACCTCCACTGACACTAGAAGATATAGGAGACCTCAACAAAAGAAGCACAAGTAAAGAGATTGAAACAGACATCAGACAACTCCCCAAAATGAAAAGCTCAAGACCAGTTAATTTTACAGGTGAGTTCTACCAAGCATTCAAAGAGTTAATACCAACTTTAATCAAGCACATCCAAAAAATTGAACAAGAAAGAATGATACCAAACTAATCTATGAAGCCAATATCACCTTAATACCAAAGCTAGGTAAAGTTAGGTAAAGACAAAAAAAAAAAAAAAAAAAAAAATTTCCGACCCATTTCCTAATGGTCCCTCAACAAAATACTTGGTAATTAAATCCAACAACATATTGTTGTGGCCTGCCAGAAATAACCAAAACGGCACTCTTGGGAGCACGGATGAACCAAGTTTTTATTATGTGCAGGCCCAGAGGAGAGTTAAATCTCCAAAAAATCTGAGCCCCCTTTCCTGATTTTCATAAGTTTGTATAGATACATTAAGTGGGCAAATTCCTGAGCAAGTGGGCAGGTGGGATTACAAAAGCAAAGAAGCTAGGTTTGTTTATCTTTCTAAAAGCAAGAGTCCATTAGGGAGGGAAAAGAGTCATTATCTGTATAGAGATGTAAATTTCAATTCAAAGGGTCAGCCTGGAGTGTTTATCTTCCTGAAGTGGATTCCAAAGAGAAAAGGGGAGGAAGGAGGGGAGAGAGGGACCAGGGACCATGGGGAGTTTATTTTTTAAAGCTGTGGGTTTCTGAAGAGGGGTTGGGGGCGTCCCTGCACTTCCCTTCTCATTCCCCCATTTTGATGCCTTTATAATTCTTTATGGGGCATTACTTGCTAGCAAGGGAATTTTTCTACAGTCCCCAAGGGCTGATATTTAACACGAGGCATCACTTGGTGTTTTCGTGTGTTTAAATGGGAAGTGATGTATTGTGTTAGGTACCATAGAATGCATGGCCCAAAAGTTAAGAGGAAAAAGACAGGCTATTACTGGCATAAATAGCAAAATCTAGGAGAGGAGATATTGGAAGTAATTTCCGTTGGCAGATGCCTGGTATACACGGTTTAAAAGGTCTTTGGCCTGTTCCTTTAACAGGGCCACTTTGTCCCTGACTATTCCTGAGGAGTTTGCATAGAAACAGCATTCCTCCCCCAGGGCCTGACAGATCCCTGCTGAACTAGCAGTGAGCAAGTCTAATCCTCATCTGTTTTGCAAAACCACTTCTGCCAATAAGTCTCTCTGATCTTGCAACCCATTGAAAGCCCCGCTATTTCTTTGAGGTCATTTGATGTTTCCTGAGCTAGTGTTTGTAAGCCCTCCTGACCAACTGAGAGAGAAGCCTCTGCTACTGCTGCACTCCTTTTCACTCCTAGTCCTAAGAGTATGGGAATTGCCTGTATTGCTCCTTTGGCTCCGGAGAGCTCTCCAGGCAATTCATTTCCATACACTGAAAATGATGGTACTGGCCAAGCTAGGTAGCAGATGCCCTGGCCATCCTGGGGTAGACACGGGTAGGCATTGGTACCACAGACCCAGATGGTGGAGTTTGCGGTGCATTAGTCAGGCTCATTGAGTAGGCAGGTGGTGTCACAATTGGCCTTTCCAAGAGGAAGGATGGTTGAAGGAGACCTGGTAGTTATGTTTTTACAGTTAGCCAGTTTTCCTGGGGGTTCGGTTATGTGGACTGGGAGGGGCCTGATTCATGCCGCAGAGCTGTCATGGGTTAGGGGGGTTACGTTCCATGGGACAGGTACAGGGAAGATGTTAGACTGGAGGAAGTGCATAGCCAGCAGGAGGCAGTTATTTCAGGTCGAGATTTATTTAGGAGTTTGTGGAAATTTTGAACCTGGTTCAAAAGAACGTTGTGGGGAGCTGTTTTAACTTTGGCTTTTAGCATCTGGGTCATTTTACTGATATTTTTCATCAAGGATTTTTCCAAGGGTTGGGTTACCAGGATCAGTTGGACCAGTATGAGGTCTCCTGGGTCCGGGCCCGATGGGTTGTATATTCTGATTCCAAGTTTCAGTCCTGCCTGGGCTTTTAAAAAGGTATTTTCTGATCCAGTAGTTATGTTTAATAAGGTAAGTTTTATGGCGTCACAGGTTTCTATGCCACACCCTGCCAGGCTGGGGATTTTCTGTAGGAGATACAGAGAAGTTGGTGGGACTCCCTTCCAAGGAGCAATGGCATCTACTAGCAAGCTCCAAGAGCTCAGAATCCTCCACCTTTTTGGGGGTCTCAGCCGAGGTATTTGTCATAACTTCCATAGCTGCGACCCCAAAACCCTCTCTCAGGGGCCAGTATGGGGGCGTGGGGGTATGGGGCAACCAATAAGGTGTAAGGAGTGTAATCTTGGATTGCCCTGCAAGCATCAAATATCACAGAGGCTGAAGTTGCCCCTGCTGGGAACGTGTCTGAAGCATTCAGCATGGATTGTTTGCCCCAGCTTTGACTAACTTGCAGCTGCCATAGATTTGGGGGACTGGTATTGGCTCTTAGGGAGGGGGCAAGGAAGTAAAGACAAGCAAGTTAAGGCACAGAAACATCCTAATATACATTAGTATGCAATTGCAATTAGGGCTCTATTCACAATAGTCCAGTATGTAGGGGCCACAGCAGCGAGTCCAACTCCAAATACCAAGGCCATCAGGCCATATAAGCACAGGATCCACCAGGAGCAGGGGCCCATTCAGCTGGCGTTCAACAAGGTCAGAGCTTGAGGATCCTGGTTGACTCACACTCTCAAGGGATGCCCGGGTACAGGCTGGGCTGTCCCGCTGTACTGCTCTTTATCGAGATGTGCCTAATTGATCCTGGAATGATAGATCCAATGGGTGATGCCTGCAACCTTAAAAGCAGTGGGAGTTACAAGGATTACAGTATGTGGACCTGTCCAGGAAGGCTGGAGGGGTCCTTTTTTCCAGTCTTTGACCCAGACTCTGTCCCCTGGCCAGTGGGGGTGCACTGGGTGTCCCAAGGGGATGAGATTCCGGGACAAGACAGTTTTATGCATTTCAGCTAGAGTTTTCCCTAGCTGCTGGAGAATGAAATCTTGGTTAGCCTCCCTGAGAAGATTGAGATTTCCTCTGAATGCCCCGATAATTGGGGTGCCTGCCCAAATAGAATTTCAAAGGGTGAATGGCCAGTGGGTCCTGGGGTGCACCTAACTTGGAGAAGTGTCAAGGGAAGTAAGTCTACCCAGGGAAGACCAGTTTCCTGGGAGAATTTGGCTAGGGTGGTTTTGAGGTTTCTATTCATGCGTTCAACTTTCCCTGAGCTCTGGGGCCTGTAAGGGGTATGGAATTTCCACTTAATTCCTAACATCTTGCTAGCTCTTGGACTATGGCAGTCATGAAGTCCGGGCCATTGTCATTTCCAATTGACAGCGGCAGCCCTTGTCATGGAATGATTTCTCTAAGCAAAGCCTTAGTCACTCTTCTAGCCTTTTCGGTGTGAGTGGGGAAAGCTTCGACCCAACCTGAAAAGGTGCATAACATCAACAACAGATATCTGTATTCCCGACTTGATTTCACTTCCATGAAGTCTACTGTGATATCTTCAAAGGGGGCCATTCCCATGTGCTGGACACCTGCCAGAGTACGGGGGCCCTACCAGGGGTTGTTTTGGGCACAAACTTGGCACTGGTTGCTTATGGTGGCACAGAGAGAAGTTAACAGGCTATGTAGTAGTATCTCCCGAGCAAGACTTCTAGTGCAGTTTTCCTAAGGTGGGTGAGTTGGTGGTATTGCAGGATGAGGGCATGAGTGGCTCCATTTAGCACAAAAATCTGGTTATCCGGGAGCAGCCAAGCTCCTCCCAGGGTTCAGCTTTCCCGTTCTCTTTCAGCCCACTCCTGTTCTTCCTGGGTATAGCTTAGTTGATCAGTGTTTTGTCCTAAGAGAGACAGTTGCGGTGTTAATTCCAGGACTTGTATTAAGTGGCTTTCTTCAGCCGCTTGCCATGCTGCTTTGTCAGCGAATCTGTTTCCTTGAGTGACCATATCCATTCCTTTCTGATGTCCCCTGCAGTGGATCATGTCAACTTTGTTTGGTTTCCAGATTGCTTCTAACAGTTGGAGAATTTCATCTTTGTTTTTGATTTCCTTTCCCCCTGCGGTTAGGAGACCTCTTTCTTTATAAATTGCCCCATGGATATGAATGGTAGCAAATGCGTACTTAGAGTCTGTGTAAATGTTTACCACTTGTCGGGCAGCTGGCTTCAAGGTTCAGACCAGCTCCCAGAGCTCTGCCCTTGCACAGACCATGCCCGCGGTAGAGATGCTGCTTCCAGTACCCATTCGGTGATGGAGTTTCAATTAAAGGCCATGGCAACTGAAAGAATAGAAGGT
>JAKSZT010054486.1:2057315-2067873 GCA_026826555.1 Tolypeutes matacus | reverse complement strand
GTCTATGGTTGGTGGCAAGGCTCCAGGATGTGTAAGTTCATTGAGGTTGGTGGGCCACACTGTGGGAGATGTTTGTGTGGGATGTGGTGGGAGGTGTGGGAGGTGGGCAACATGGGAATCCCAGTGGGTTCCGTGTAATATTTTAGGTAATCTAAGCACCTCTTAAAATATATGTATATATATATATATAAATAACATTTTTGTAAGCAAATACACATATATGCATATATATTTATATATCATTTTGCAAATGTTTGTATGTATTGTGAGAATTTTGATTTTTACCCATTTAAAAAAAAAAAGCAATAGTGATACATTGGTATATTAGACTCTATTTAAAACCATTTTGGACAAACCAAAAAAAAAAAACAGTTTCTCAAAAGAATAGATAAAAAGAAATACAAAAAGGGAAATCACTTGAAGCTTCTATACTATTTTGAGGAGAATCAGTACTATAAAGTAAAACATCTTCTTTTGCTCATTAAACTTTTTTAGTGCAATAAACAACTTATTAAGGGAAAGGGAGAGCAAGTAATAACTGAATCATGTTAGAGAAAGGAAAGTTGGGTAATGACATGATTTAAAGACTATTAATGAAGGATCAAGAAAAACTTAGATAAATAAAAAGGCAATTAAATTATTGAGTTAACTAAAAAAGAGAATTGTGGCAAACTACTGCATTGTTAATGTTCCTGTGAGAGGCTTCATCATAAAACTGAGCTGTAAAATTATTTCTAAGTGTAATATACATAATGGAAAATTAATTTTTGGAAGCTTTAATAAATTCTTTTGCTATAAATTACTCAAATTTTATAAATAAATCCCCTATAAATTGCATTTTGTTTATAGAAATAACTTTATAACATACAAATACATTTCAAGTATGAAAAGTGCAGATACAAAATATTGGATAATAAAACTGCACAGTGTTAAAAGGACTAAAACCATCAGTGCCATCTATTAAAACAGTCGAACATCATAAAATGTTGCCCAACAAATTGCAGAGAAACTTGTCTGGTAGCAACATATAACTGAAACTACTTGTGTTTTTTACCATTTTACATTATTATTGTCTCCAGAGTTTTCTCATTGACAAAGAGAAATTCACATCTTCTGTAATGTTGCTCCCGAGTCAGCCATTCTGTGCAGTAACATGTTGCCAAAATCATCATATTCTTCATGTGTTCTCTTCAAACTGCCTGTGGTAATGTTTGTAAAGGTTATCTCATCTGTGTTGTGAATTTTGCTAACTTGATGGCTTATATTCCTGAAATTGAAAGAATAATTCAGTATTAGGATTAATACAAAATCTTCATTCCTGAACATAAGCAAATGCATCTCCTTCCTTCATTCCAAATGTGTCCATAATGTATGCAACATTAAATGCATGTAATGCACCTGGAGAAGCCTACATTTCCATGTCCATGAAATTTTCCTGTAGTCTGTAAGCTCACATCAGTAAATCCTTCAGTCAAGGGAAAAGAATATTATATTTCTATTGGATATCTGGAAGACCCAAGGGTAAATATCTAAGTAATTGTTGAAAGTTTGGTTTCATAAATTTGTTCAATATTTTGCCTTGTGCAAATAATAGTGTTTGTAAATAGCAGAGCTATTATATGGGTATGACAGTAATTGAAAGGGTAAGTCTAAGGTCATAGATATTACTAGAAGGAAAGCTAAAAAATGTAACATGGGATTGTGTATAACAGTGAAACCTCATATAAAATATAAATATGGGTTCTTGCATATATAGGTCTGTTTATACAAAATATAAGTACAAATAAACTAGAGAGATACAAACAAAATAGCAGCTATGCATTGCAGAAAAAGCATAGAGTGATTGAGAGGTGATGAGTATTTTTTTGTTTTTGTTTTTCTTTTACTGGAAAATGAAAATTCTCTAAAAATTATTGAAGTGATGAATGTACAACTATGTAATTATTCCAAATATCACTGATTATATACTTTGTATGGATTTTTGCTTTATTAATATGTATCAATAAAATTGACTTGTTAAAAAAAAAACTACATGAAGATATGAAAATCTCCAGTAATGTTAACATTTTGGCCAACTATATATGCCAGTATTATTATAATATTGTATTCTTTATATGAAACACCACCTCTTGCTTCCTGCAGATTCTAAAAAGAAAATCATAAAAAGTAATGAAATATCTGTGACTTTTGAATGTGCAATGTATAAAGATATAATTGGTAGCAATTAAAAAAAATTGTACGGACAGAAGAGTGTAGGAAAACCATATGTGCATTTAAAGTTAAGTTGGTGTCAAACCAATATAATTTTTATAGATTTAAGAAATTAAGTTTTATTCCCATGGGAGCCACAAAGAATATAGTTGACAAATATGTCCAGATAAAAATGAGAAGACAACAAATATGGTATAACACAAAGAATCAAATAAATATAAAAGTAGGCATTATTGGGAGAGTTGCAAGACAAGGCTTTACAAAGACTAAGTAACAAAATGGAAAAAGGAAGTCATGTATTACCAGTAGTGACTTCAAATATAAATGGATTAAACTCTCTATTCAATAATCAGAGACAGACAGAATGAAAGAATGAATAATAATCATGACCCAATAATATGCAGTGTACCAGACACAGACCTTAAATTCAAAGTTCAATTTGGTTGAAAGTGAAAAATATATATACCATGCAAGTAGTAACCATAGAGAACTGGGATAGCTATATTAATATCAGATTTTAAAAAAACTTTAAGTGAAAAAAGTTACAAGAGTAAATATGATCATTACATATTGATAAAAGAGACAATTTAAAAAGAAATACAACAATTATGAATATATATGCACCAAACAGCAAAGCCCCAAAATATATGAAGAAAATACTGACAGTTGAAGGAGAAATTTACATTTCTACATTATTAAGGCGACTTTAATACACCACATTCAATACTTGATAGAATATGTAAACAGAAGATCAATGAGGAAATACAAGATATGAGAAAAACTCTAAACCAATTAGAACTATCAGACATATACTGAACACCTCACCCAACAAAAGTAAAATACATATATTTCTCAAGGGAACATGAATCATCCTGCAAGATAGATCATATGTTAGAACACAAAACATGTCTCAAGAAATTAAAAAAGTTGAAATCATGCCATGTGTATTCCCTGACCACAACAGACTGAAACTAGAAATCAATAAAATAGGAAGAAATGGAAAGTTCAAAAATATGTGAAAATTATACAACATATTCTTAAACAACCAATGGATTAAATAGGAAATCAGAAGTGAATTTAGGAACGATTTTGAGGTGAATGAAAATTAACATACAACATACCAAAACTTATGGATGCAGCTAAGGCAGTACTGAATTGGAAAATTATGGATATAAAGGCTTACACTAAAAAGAAGAGCAACTGCAAATCTGAGACCTATATCCTAAAATGGGAGAACTAGAATGAGAGGAAACTAAACCCAAGAGAAGCAGAAGCAAGGAAACATCAAAGAATAGAGCAGAGATAAATGTAATAGAAAAGAATAAACAATAGACACAATCAACAAAACCAAAAGGTGGTTCTTTGAAATGGTCAATAAAACTGATGAAGCATTAGCTAGACTGACAAAGAAAAAAAGATAAAGGTTACAAATAGTGAAATTCAGAAATGAAGAGGGGGATGAAACTACTGAATCCAATGAAATAAAATGTACTGTAAGAGGACACTATGAACAACTGTATGGCAATCAATTACATTAGTTAGATGAAATGGACAAATTCTTAGGAACACACAATATTCCTACATTGACTCAAGATGAAAAAGATCTCAACACATAAGTCACTAGTAAAGAGATTGAATCAGTAGTCCAAAACCTCTCAAAAAAGAAAATCTCAGGCCCATATGACTTCACCGGGAAACTCTGCCAAACATTCCAAGAAGGCTTAACTCCAATTCTAGTCACCAAAAAGTTGAAGAGGAAGGAAATACTTCCTATTTCATTCTATGAGGCCAGCATCACCCTCATTCCAAACCAGATAAAGATAGCAAAAGAAAATAAAATTACATACCAAAATCTCTTATGAGTATAGAGGTAAAAATCCTCAATAAAATGCTAGTAAATGGAATCCAACAGCATGTTAAAGAGTCATACACCATGGTCAAGTGGGATTTATCACTGGTATGCACAAGAAAATTAAAAACTTTAATACACCACATGAACAGAATAAAGTACAAAAAATACATGATCATCTCAATTGAAGCGAAAAAGGCATCTGACAAAATACTGGATCCTTTCTTGATAAAAAGCAATTAGAATACTAGGAGTATAAGGAAACATCCTCAACATGTTAAAGAACATATATGCAAAGCCCACAGCTAGCATCCTATTTAATTTGAATAACTGAAAGCTTTACTTCTAAGATCAGGAACAAGACAAGGATGCCCCATTTCACCATTGTTACTCAACATTATACTGGAGGTTTTTGCCAGAGCAATTAGGCAAGTAAAAGAATAAAAAGCACCCAGATTTGAAAGCAATATGTAAAAATTTCCCTATTTGCCAATAATATGGTCTTAGATATACAAAATCCTGAAACATCCACAACAAAGATCTTAGAGCTAATAAATGCATTCAGCAAATTGGCATGATACAAGGTCAACATTCATAAATAAGTAATGTTTTTAGACACAAGCAATAAACAATTAGAAGAAGAAATCAAGAAAAAATTCCTTTATCAATAGCCACTAAAACAATCTAGTTTTGATGAATAAATCAAAAGAAGGATGTTAAGGACTTGTACACAGAAAACTACAAAATATTGCTAAAAGAAATCAGAGATCACCTAAATAAATGGAAGGATATTACATGTTCATGGACTGGAAGACTAAACAGCATTGAAATTTCAATACTTTCCAAAGCAATTTATAGATTCAATGCAATCCCAATCAAAATTCGAACATCTTCTTTGCAGAAACAGAAAAGCTAATCACAAAATTTATATATAATTGTAAGGGAGTACAAACAGTGCCATCTTGGAAAAGGATAAAGAAGTTGGAAGATTCGTCTTTCCTGATCTTCAAACTTATTCACAAAGCCACAGTAATTAATACAGCATGGTACTCACACAAAGACAGATATATAGAAAATGGCATTAAATTGAGATCTCAGAAATCCATCGTCAAATTTATGGCCTACTGATATATGACAAGGGGTAAAAACCACACATTGGGAAAGCATAGTTTCTTTGAGGAACTTACTCTCCATTTGGGAAAAAAAAAAAGAGGGAGGGCCGATACCTCACACCTTATACAAAAATCAACTCAAAATGGATCAAAGTACTAAAAATAACAGCCAGAAATATCGAACCCTTGAAGAAAATGTAGGGAAGCATCTTAAGGATCTTATGTTGGGCAATGATTGTTTAGAATTTATACCCAAAGCATATGGACATAAGAAAAATTAGATAAATGAGACCTCATAAATTTTTTTAAACTTTTGTGTTTCAAAGAACTTTCTTATGAAAGTAAAAGAGCAACCTATAAAATAGTAGGAAATATTCTGAAACCACGTATCTGAAAATGGCTTGTTATCCAGAATATGTAAAGATGTCTGGCAGCTTAACAACAACAAAACTTATAAATGGGAAAAGGCTTGAATATATATGTCTCCAATGAAGACATAGAAATGGCCAGAAAGCACATGAAAAGATGTTTAATTTCATTAGCTATCAAGGAAATGCTAATCAAAACCCATTAGAATGGCTCCTATTAAAAACATGGAAATTAAGAGGTATTAGAGAGGATACAGATAAATAGGAATACTCATTCCTTGCTGGTGAAAATGTGAAATGGTGCAACCACTGTGAACACAGTTTGACAGTTCCTCAGAAAGTTATCTATAGAAATACCATATGTCCCAGCAATACTACTACTAAGTATATACCACCAAAGAATTGAAAGTAAGGACTCGAACAGATATTTGTACACTTATGTTCATAGGAGCATTATTCACAAATGCCAAAAGAAGAAAGCAATCCAAGTGTCTATCAACCAATGAATGGATAAATAAAATGTGATATACACATACAATTGAATATTATTCAGCCTTAAAAAGTAATGAAATACTGATACATGTGACAACATAGATTAACCTTGAAGATATCATGTTGAGTGAAATAAGCCAGACAAAAATGGACAAATATTTATAATAGCAGTGATTTGAAACAACTAGAATAAGGAAACACAAAGAGCCAGAATCTATTAATACAATATAGTTTACCAGGGGAACAGGGGAGATAATAAAGGGAATTTAAAGCTTAAAATGTACAAATTCTTATTTGGAATGTTGGTAATGTTTTGGTAATGGATTGGGATGATGGCAGGAAAACATTGTGAACATAATTAATAGCACTGAAATATGTATTTCAATGTGATCAAAAGGGGAAATATTAGATTGCATACATGGTAACAGAATAAAAGGTTTTAAAAAAACATCCATGGAGCTACACTAAAAAAAAACAGTTAACCCTAAGTTAAACAATGAACTATAATTAATAGTACAATTATAAAAATTATAAATATGGACTATCATCAATTGAAGCAAATGTTCTACACCAATTCAATGTGTTAATAACAGGGTGGCATATGGGAATCCTGTATTTATGCATGATTGTTCTGTAAACCCACAATTTCTATAATACAGAAAAAATAATAATTAAGGAACTTCATCTAAAATAAGATGCAAAATATTTGGAAATGAAGCATGACAGTCTTAAAAACCTGATAAGTCAAAGAAGATACAGGAAAAATTTGAACTTAATTCAACCTGAATAATAGTTGAACATAACATATGAAAATTTTAAGATAAAACTAAACATTGCTTAGTATCACAATTTAAAGTCTTCAAAGACTTATATTAGAAAAAAAAGACTGAATCAATTGTCTAAGATTTCACCTCAGGATATTGTCCAATGGCTCTTAGGTCAATTGATCATTTTTTTCCACTGGGTTTACACTTTGTGTCTCATTTTGGGTAATTTCTCTTAATACATACTCACATTCACTGATTTTTCTTCAGCTGTGTTGAGTCAATTAATGAGAACATCAAAGAATTTCTTCATCACATTTTTTATTTCCAAAAATTAGATATGAATTTTGTATATGTAAATACATATATATTCTACATATTCAATATATATTCACATTTCAATAATAAAAAGACAAAAAATAAAAATGGGTAAAAGACCTAAAAATTTCCATTTCTACAATAAGGTCATCTGGGAATTCCATGGGATTGCACTGAATCTGTAGTTTACATTGGGTAGTATTGACATCTTAAGAATCTTAAGTCTTCCTATTCATGAACACTGGATGTCTTGCCATTTATTTTGGTCTTCTTTAATTTCCTTCATCAGTGTTTTGTACTTTTGATTGTATAACTCTTTCACTTCCTTGGTTAAATTTATTTCCAGATATTTAATTTTTGTGGATGCTATTGTGAATGGACTTTTAAAAAATATCCATTTCAGATTTACTATCCTGGTGCATAGAAACAAAGCAGGTGCCATTGTGGGGTTTTTGGTGTTAATCTTGGAGTGCACAAATTTTCTGAATTCCATATTACCTTTAGTAGTTTTTTGTGTATTCCTTGTGGTTATTTATATAAAGGATCATGTCATCTATGAATATAGATCCTTTGCCTTCTCCCTCTCTAATTTGGATGATTTATATTTCTTTTTCATGCTTAATTGTTCTTAATTGTTCTGATACAACGTTGAATGGTAATGGTTAAAGCACACATCATTGCCTTATTCCTGACCTTTGCTCAGGGGCAATGTTTTCAGTCTTTCACCATTCAGTATACTATTACCTATGAATATTTCATGAATGACCTTTACCACATTGAAGGACGTACTGTAGTTTTAGTAAAATCTCTTTAAAAAGTTTCCAAGATTTAAGCTTCTTCAATTTGATATTTTTTATACTCCAGTTATTCTATTAAGTCAGATATTAAAGAACTTTTCAAAAATGTAAAACAATGCCACCCTTCTCATTATTTTTGGAAGAGGCAAATTGGAATTTTAGCTATTTTTCATGGAGATATGTTATTTATGTCAACACACAATGGGCTTATTATTAATTGTAATTGAATTAATAAAAATAGATTTTAAAGTATCAGATTTAATTTTTAATATAGCAATTACATATATAAAACCCACCTACACAAAAGTTCTTTGACTCCCCAATAATGCCCAAGATTGTAAAGAGGTCTGAGATGGAAAAGTTTACTAATAAATATGTTTTAATGTTCAAATAGAATGATAATGGAAGTGATTGGAACCATATATGAGAGTCTTCAATTTAAAATTGCTCTACTGTATAGTATTTTTATTCTTATTTTACAGATATGAAAAACTAATCTCATCTGCTCTTTCCAAACATGTAGCCACTACATAGATTTGGCTAGTGAGTATTTAGGATGTGGCCATCCTGAATTATGAGAACTTAGTATGAAAAACTGAAACTATCTCATTAATAATTTTATATTGATTACATGTTGAAATGATATTGTGTATATATTGTGTTAAGTAAAATATGCTATTAAAATATATTGTTATGAGTCTACCAGAAAATTTTAAATTATTTTTGTGGCTTGCATTATAATTATATTGGACTGATTTCATCAGTGCTGGTAAGGATTCAAATTCTGTTTGTTTAACTCAAAGTTCTGTATTTAAGAAAGCCTAATCAAAGAAGTACTTTTCAGCAACAAGATATTTTCAATAAAACCTGTAAGTAAAGCCTAGAAATGAAATCATTATAAGCAACATTTAAATAATTAAAAATTCTCAAGGTAAGCCTAAAAATAAATACAAAATGCAATACATCTTTTTAATGTAAGATTTATAATGTATAAAATGAATTTATTGTTGGTTAAACTGAAAGCACTGAAGAATGAAAATACAAATGCTGTCACCCCCAGTACAATTTAATTTTCCTTAAAAAAAGAGTTGAATTTTAATTATATAAAAACTAATATAAATAAAATGGCAGATGAAATCTGAATCACATGTTTCTTAGAGCAATATCTATTGATATTATTAAGCAGGAAGGGCAGTTGCATGAAATAGGTTCAAAACCATGAGAAGCTCTTTCTAAGGGTAAGAGCGCTTTCTTACAACTCAGTGTCAACTGATCCACAGCACTAACTCTAATTCAATCTAATACAAAAGTCCTGACTCTGGTGACTTATTATCCTCATCATTTTGACACCTTTGACCACTCTTACCATATGTCTCTTATTAGCCCAGTCTATGCCCTAACACCCAGAATGACAACACTATGAACTATGTCCTCCTTATCATGAATTCCCAATCTGGCAAGTGCTAGGACTATCCAAAGGGAGACCAATGGATTTGTTGACTACTAAGTTATAAGAAACTTGTCATTTCTGGAAGTTTAGATTTCAATCACGCTCCTAACTTTCCTTGAGTTTGAAGAGCTGAAGACCTGCATTGCAGGAATAAAAGTCACCTGCTGCTTCAGCTCACTGAGAGCTGACCTAAAAGCCCAGGCTGAGAAGTCACTGTTCCTAAAGGACTTGTTCTAAGAGACCTGCCTTTTTCAGTCAAAAGCTCCTTACAACTAGTCTCCTAAGTTGTTTAAAATTTTCAAAAACATTAAAAGTAAGAAACAATAATAAATATTTTGTAATAAATTTTATTTTTAGAGAAGTTTTATATTACAGAAAAGTTGCATCAAAAGTATAGTTGATTCCCATATAGAAGCCACTCCATCCACAACAACATGTTCTCCTATTATAAACAGCTTTACATCACTGTGGTACATTTGTTACAATTGATGGATCATTATTGAAGAATTGCTACAAATCAAGGTCTATAGTTTACGTTATGGTTTACACTTTGCTCTGTGCAGTTTTATATGCTTTGACAAATGCATCATAATGTCACTTACTTGTCATTAGTATCATATAGAACAATTCTAATGTCCTAAAAATGTCCTGTCTTCCACCTATTCATCTCTCTACTCCCTCTGAACTTCTGGTAACCACTATCTTTATATTAATGTTACAAGCTCTTCCATTTCCACATGATAATAACTACAAAAACAATAAATCTACTTTGGTCCATGGTTATACTCCCCCCTTATGTGCATTCATTCCTCAATCTTGAGGACTGCTTCAGATCAAGAGAGGACTTAATTATTATGGGGCAGGTGGATGGAAATGTTTTTCCTTGCAGTTGTATATACACCTTGTTCATTGGGATAGACTTGTCCATCATCCTCATTTTGTTAGCTGTCCTAGACAAGTCCAAGGAACTGGAAAGTAGGTACTGGTTGCAAATATGCTTGAATTCAGCCTCAAACAGTAAATGAACAGTCCAAAGATTGAAATCTCTGATACATATATTTAATGGGTATAGTGATAATTATAGATTCAAATAAAAGGGATAGAAGACTCATGAGTAGGGAGATTATAAATGAGTCTAACTTTATTATATTGGGGAAATAGATTATGATACATTCCTCAAAAGGGTCCACCAAGCAG
>JAKSZT010054486.1:2023391-2054211 GCA_026826555.1 Tolypeutes matacus | reverse complement strand
ACAAAACTAAATAGATCTACTTTTATCAAAGAATGAAATGACACCTGTGAGGTTTAAAAGGCACTGTCATTAATTCATTGTGTACCAGAGCAAAACTGAATAATCCTTAAAGTAAATCAACATAATCCAAACCCTCTATAATATATCAGTCACAAAATATAGTATATAATAAAAATACTAAAAAGAAGACAAAGCAATGAAGTGTGAACCATATGAATAAATAAAGAAGTTAATAGAAATATCTTTCAAGGTAATATAAAATGCAAATTTAAAATATCTGAAATGAAAAGTGTGGCATGTATGACTTCACATTTTCTCCCCAAACCTTCCTGTTCTTTTCTCCTCCCCAAATTGCAGCAGCGTTCCTGACTAGTTAAAGAGGCAAACTTGGGGAATTGGTCATGAACTGGTGAGTGATCAGTAAATATTGTAACATACATTCCTCATAATTCCTGCTGCCCCTCATGTGCTTTCCCTATCTGTGAGTGGACATGCATTATTAATAAACCCCACTTGTTTTGCAGGGACAATTGAGTTAAAAAATCTTGTCTCTCCTCCCACTGCTGAGGATGAGGATCCCACATAAGCCCCCTAAATAAATGCTCATTATTCATCATGCTGGACTTGTCTTTCTTTGGTCTGACATATCCACCTCGGTTGGGTGAAAAGCTGTTTTTCCACAATGACTCGCTATATTCAGGACAAAAATTACATGGAAGAACTAAACTGCGTATTTGCTTACAAAAATGTTATATATACATATATTTTAAGAGGTGCTTAGATTACCCAAAATATTACACAGAACCCCTGGGATTCCCATTTTGCCCACCCCCCACACCTCCCACCACGTCCCACACAAACATCTCCCACAAGTGTGGCCCACCACACTCAATGGACTTACACATCCTTTGCCACCAACCATAGACCACAGTTCACATCGTAGACCACACTCTCTCCCACACAGTTCTGAGTCGTGTGTGCTGATTTAAACATCCATTGCCACAACGGTACTCAGGACAACCTCCAAATCCCAAAGAAGCCCCTCTATTTCAACTACTCATCCCCTACCTGCCCCAAAAGTGTCAAGTGGCCACTGGCTCCACCTCATTGTTATAATTTCTTCCATTGCTAGAATCACCATATGTGTACAACAGAATACCATCAAGTCCACTCTAGCCCATAGTTCTTCCCCCAATCCTGAGGGGACTGGGATTGTGATGTCCACTCCACCTCCAACTGAGAGAGGGCTTATATCCCATGGATATGGTGGGTGGGATGATCCTGCCTGCAGATGCAGGCCCTCTCCATTCCCTGGGATGGCCGTTGCCCTTCATTGTCTCCTCGCCAGGTAACTTGGATGAGTCCATTGAGCTGTAGGGTAGGAGTTGCAGCTCCACTGAGATTCCACGCACACCTGGCACATAGGTAGGCCAGAAGCTCCAGTCTCTGGAAGTATACCTAAAAACTTCTGCATCACATATAGGTTTGAATAGAAGGGACTGATGAATCATGTGCAGGGAGGACTTATTTGAGTCCAATTCTGTCACTCTCAGGAGCACAGATTCCAAAGTAGAGCCCATTGATAAAGCATAAGTCTCTGGGGCCATCCCCACCTATATAGAACCTGGGTGTCTCCAGAGCTCTCAGGAGGCCCTCTGTGTGGGGTGATAGGCACTTAGATGTTTTATGAGCTCTTACTGAGGTGTGCATAAGAGTTACATCTGGGATGACCTCCCGACTGTCTTTGCAGTCTCTTAGCCACTTGAATTCATTTGTCTTTACCTTTTCCCCCTTTTATTCAAGGTCTTTTTCCAGTTGTGTTGCCAGTTGGCACTTGGTATAAATCCCTCGTTGCCAGGGAGGCTCATCCACGGGAGTCATGTCCCATGTTGGGGGGAAGGTAATGCAATCATATGCTGAGTTTGGCTTAGAGAGAGGCCACATTTGAGCAACAAGGAGGCTTTCAGGTGGCAACCCTTAGGCACCCCACAACTACAGGCTAAGTCTCAGTTACAAGTGCAAAGACTCACAAGAGTAGTCATCAATAAAAAGAACACATCAGTGGGTCATCCTCTTTTGACAGACACATCTTTTTTTATTCCAGTTTTATGCCTAAATATTTCATATTTTAGGCATTGTTTTGAATTTTCAGTTACTGTTGTTTTTTCTGTTCTTAATGTATCAATTTTTTTAACAAATCAAATATGTTTATATATATTAATAAAACATATAATTTATCCAAAGTGTACAATCAATGGTATTTTGTATAATCATATAGCTGTATGTTCATAACTTCAATCATTATTACAGCATTTTCATTATTTCAATAATAATAATAATAATAATAATAAACAACAGACAAACAAGAAAATCCCTCACCTCTCAATCTCTCTATATTTCCCTTGCTATACATAACTGCTATTTCTGGCTTTCTTTGCACAATTATTTATTTGTTTATTAACCAGTTTTATTGAGATATATTCACATAACATACAATTTATCTTAATTGTATATTCAATGGATTTTAGTATAATCACAATGTTGTACATTCATCATCTCACAAATTTTAGAACAATTTCATTATTCCACAAAGTCTCCACACCCCTTGCCATTCCTTCTTCAGCCCTACATAACCATTAATCTCATGTCATCTTTATAAATTGATTTATATTTATATGTTATATAAATGGAATCACACAATAGGTAATGCTCTGTGTCTGTTCTCTGTCACTTAGTATAATGTATTTTTTGTCTGATAGTAACATTTTGTAGTATTAACCTACAATTGTTCAGCTTCAAAGATAAATGGGGTTATAAATGCAATTTTACTCATATTCATATTTCACATAATATATTTATATTTCACATGATGTATTTAGTTCATAATAGGGCAGTCATACAGCATTTGTCCTTTGTGTCTGGCTTGGTTCACTCAACATAACTTCCTCCAAGTTCATCCAAGCTGTCATATGTTTCATGGCTTCTCTTTACCACTGCATAATATTTCATCATGTGTATACTCCACAATTTGGTTATCCATTTATCAGTTGATGGGCCCTTAAAATTTTTCCAAATGTTGGCTATCATGAGCAATGCTGCTATGAACATTGGTGAGCAGATGTCTATTTGTGTCACTGCTCTCACCTCTTCTGGGTATATATCTAGCAATAGTATTGCCGAGTCCCATGGCAACTCTATATTCAACTTCCTTAAGAACTGCCAAACAGTCCTCCACAATGGCTGTACCATTCTACATTCCCACCAACAGTAAATAAGTGTTCCTATCTCTCCATATCCTTTCCAACATTTACAGTTTCTGACTTTTTAATAGTGGCCAGTCTAATAGGTGTGAAATGATATATCATTGTAGTTTTTTGATTTGCATTTCCCTAATTGCTAGTGATTTTGAACATTTTTGCACGTGTTTCTTCACTGTTTGTATTTCTTCTTTTGTACCAGTGCTTTTGAAATGTGCATGTGGATCTTTCTCCTGCAACACTTGAAAACTCACTTGTTACTTCTAGTGAATTTTTTGTAGAAAAATGTAGAATTTTTTTTTGAATGTTGAATAGAAGTGGCTGTGAAGACACCTTGTCTTCTTCCTGATCTTAGGGTAGAAGCAACGAGTATTTCAAATAAAATACGATATTGTAAGTTGTAGGTTTTTTTTTAGATGTCTGTGTTAGTTTCCTAAGGGTTTCATAAGAAATACAAAATTCTGGAGAGTTTAAAAAACAGAAAATAGTTGTTCCACAGTTACAGAATTTAGTAATTTGAAATATGATTATGGCCATTTCCAGACTTCCTTTGAAGCCTGTAGGGTTCTGGCAGTGGCTTGCTAGCACTGTATGACATTTTCTGCTTCTGCTACATGGCTATCTTCTCTTGCTTTCTCTCTGTCCGTGTCCAATTTTCTTTCTTATAAGGGCATAAATCTTATTGGTTTAGGTCCCACCCTAGTCCAGTTTGGCCTCATCTTAACTAACATTATCTTCAAAGATCAGTTTCTAAAGAAGGTTATAGTATATTAGGGAGCTAAGACATGAATATATCTATTTGGGTGAAAAAATAATGGTGGCTTTTATCAGAATGAGAAAATATATTTCTTTTCTTCTGTGCTGAGAATTTTTTATTGCAAAATGAATATTGATTTTCAAATGCTTCTTCTGCATAACTTGATATGACCATATTTATGTGTATCTTTCATTTTTAATCTTAATATGTTGGATGACTTTAATTGCTTTTCAAATATTTATTTAAGACAAAATTAAATAATCATGATTTTATTCTTCCTTAGTGATAGTTAACCTCATGTCAATATTTGGTTATTAATTTCAGGTAGCTTCCATTATTTCTCTTTTATCAACCTCTACAATGTTTTAATATAAAATATAGAAGCCTCTTAATATTCTGACATTGCCAGAATTGAATCATCCACAGAGGACAGGAATCCCCTCCATTAGACATTTCATTCATGACATTGTTCCTGTGAGATTTTTCATATTCCTGTTAAATTCAATTACTCTCTTTCATCCTTCACCCTTTTTTATAGGAATTTGATCAAGTTTCTACTTTTTCAAAGGTAGAAACTATTTCCTTGTCTGGTAAATTGTTTTATATAGCCAATTTTATATCACTTGTAGGTTTCAAATTAACCTTGCAAAATAATTTCTGATCCTGGGCATTATTGTCTGAAAAAGAGGTTTACCTGTAGTTCTATCACTATGTTTACAGACATGTATGTTACACCACATAGCTATATTAGAGTGATCTAAATAAAGTTAGCACACTATACATTGGTTAAAATTACAGTATTACTCTCCATTCCTTCTCTTCAACAAAATCATTTTTTCCTATAAACATAGAGAGTGAGTCATATCGTGGACACAGACCATTGTTCAGTAATTTTGGATTCCATCTGGTTTGTGGGCATAACCATATCCCAAATGTTCACAAACATTGTTCAGGCATACAGGTATTCACAGACATTGGTTTTCAGAAATCATCATGTTTCTCCACATCCTCGCCAGGTTTTTGTGTTATCACTATATTTTATTTTATCCAACCTAATACATCTGTAGTGAATGTATTGTGGCTGAAATTTGCATTTCTCTAATGACTAGTAATATTGAATATCTCTTCATGGTCTTATTTGCTATCTGCATATCTTCTTTGGTGAAATGTTTGCTCATGTTATTAGCCCATTTTCTATTGTGATTGATAGCTTTTATTATTTTAATGATGAGTTTTGTGAATTCTGTATACAACTAGATGGTTATCTTCCCCCATTCTGTAAATTGTCTTTTCAACTAATTACTACAATCTTGATTTCTGTAAATATATAATGAGCTTTAACATAATGATCTTCCCACTTTATACTTCCTTTTCAAACTTATTTTGGCTATTATACTGCCTTTCATTTGTCATTACTTTTTAGTAAATGTTGTTTATGAATAAAAAATAATGCTGCACATTTTTATTAGAAATGGATTGAAACTTTAAAACAATATAGGCAGAATTTGTATCATTATTATGTTGTATTCCAATCCTTGAACTTAGTGTGACTCTCCCAGAATTGAAGTATTGTTTTTAGTTGTTTGTTTTTTACCTTGTCTCTTTTTACCCATTTTTTTCACTATTTGAATCACATGGTTTTGGCCATAGTAATTCGGCATTAAATTTGATTTCCTTCATATTCTGCAGGCTTTTTGACTAAATAAAAATAAAATAAATGAATATTTCTTCAATACATGAATAAAAAAAAAACAGAAAATTTTCAAATACACACATATACATATATACATATGAACATTTATTATTTTGGTCACTGTGTACATGTTAAAGACAAGATAATATTAAATGAAACTTTCCACTTCTTTCACCCAAAATACTTCTTTGAAATATTCCAAGTCATATATATAGCTATAATTTGTTTACTTTTTCCTTCATATTTATTCTTCTTAGAAATTTGTTATTTTAAACAAATTTGGAATATTTTCAATCTTTATCACTTCAAACTCTTTTCTTTTCCCATTTCCCCCTTTTCCTGAGACTGCAATTACACATTTTAAACTACTTCATACAATCACAAAAATCACAAAATTCTGCATATTTGTCAATATTTGTATGTTGTTCTAAATTAGGATAATTTCTCATGTTCTATTTTCTCCAACTCTGACACTTTCTTCTGCTAATCTTAAATCTATTCATAATTGTTAATTACAGTTATTTAATTTCTTGTACTAGAAATTCCATTTCACTATTTATGGTTCCTATAGTTTGCTGTTCTTTTACAATCTTTATTCATTATGACAGCATTTAAACTAAATTTTAATGCATATTTGTAATATCTGCTTTGATTTACTCAACTGTTAATTCCAACATCTGAAGCATGGCAAGTTTGTTTACTATTGACTGTTAATCTTTTGGATATGTGTCCCAAGTCTTGATCCTTTGCATACAAAGTAGTTTTTGATGATATGCTGGATATTTGTGGTTGCATTTTTCTTTCAGGATAGTTGATATTTTCTTCTGGTGGATAAATAATTTACATGTACTTCTGCTAGATATTTTTGAGACCTGTGAAGCTTTTCTAGATGGGTTTAAAATAATTACCATATTCTAGGATTATATTAGCTCTATGTCCAATATTTAGATTTTTTAAATTACAGATGAATAACCAGGGAGTCCAGGATTCTCCCAAAAATCTGACTGATCAGAACTACTATGGCTCCCAACTTGAAGGCAGCAACAATTTTTTTTTTTTAATGATGATCAAGGAAAATCCAAAATTGAAGTGAGAAATTCATATAAAAATTCAGGACAAATATATTTCTGGAATTCTCTAAATATTCAACATAGATAAGAAATACATGTAACCTATAAAATCTGTCAGTGAAGTCACATTAGGGTGGATGTTTCCTGGGTCATATCTCAGCATTACTAAAATAAATTTAAATGCCTGTTCTTGAAGATTTAATATTAGCTTTCTCAATTGTTGTTTTATTGGTATTTTTAGGGTAGTGGGTATTGAGATCAACAGACTGTGGGATTTGATCCAAATTTCAGGAATTGTAATACATAGGGAATTACATTAATTATCACACTGTCAGAATGTTGGAAATATACAGATTAAATGACTGCAATTTTGAGGGCATTCTATTGTGAACCAACCAATTTCATGTAAATGATCTTGTACCAGTAAGTTAAATATTTAAAATAATTGGCTCAATGATTTCCATGAAAAAGACTGTAAACTAGGATTTCAAGTAAAATTTACTTTAAGGATCAATCTGGATTACTAAAAGGAGTACTTCAAAGTCACATACTTTTCCATAGTCCATGTATGAAAAATATGTCCACAAAATCTGAAAGAATATCAACATGATTGTAACATAGGGGTTTGCAGATGGCTATATAGTGGTCATAGGACAGGGTGGCCAAGTGAAAACACTTACAAAAATTTTGGATGCCACAACTGTCGTATGCTATTATATTGTCATCTGCCATGTTGTACGATTGTCTGGGAATACAAGAAGATTTAAATGAGATTTCTAAGAAGGAAAAATTTTGTAGGAAAGAGTACAAGGCAGTTTTAAGGTTTGCATCCACAAAGGTGAGGGAGATGCTTGTCAGGTTCCCAGTTAAACTCAATATGTAGGTGAGGAATAGACAGATGAAAATGAGAACCTTCAGTTGTGGATAATAATTATTAGCACCAGGGTAAATGTTTTTATTGTGTGGTTAATCATCATTTAATCCTGACTACTATTCATTCTGCATTTATAATACAGAGAGACTTGAGGGGAGGAGAGGGGTATTAGTATCACTTTTCAACAATTAATGGCTCAAGAAATTCAGCCAACCTTCTCATATGCATGTAAGTTTTATTTACTTTGATTATAAGTAGAATCATTACACTAGAAGTATAGTCTCCACAATTATGTATTTTGGAATTATCATATAATATTTTTTTGACAAAACATGTATTTCTTTACCCATATCACACTCCAACATTTTAGGAATTCTTCCTTTTTACCACTTTTTATTCCCAATTTATATTTTATTTATCTGCATATTGGATGGGCATTATCCATATAGTTATCTTGGACTGATAACTGCAAATGAATCTTAAAGCCAAATTTAAAATTCTTAAATGATTCAATGTCTTTCATTTTAGTGTTGTTGTTTTTTTAATAAATTGCAAATATATGCCATTTAGTTTGGTCATCACTATACAGTTCATTGTATCTTTTGCTTTTGATATGAGTTTTAGCATTATTACAATTTCAATACTTTGTGTTTTTCTTTTACTACATTTCTATTCACTCTTTTCTGTCTCTCTCTTGTGTAAATCTCTCTAAAGTTGCAATCATTACTTAGAATGTTAAGGGCATTGAAAGTGCTATGTGCAGGGTTGTATGGCATATTCACAATTTTCTAATGTTCTTCATCTCAAATAAAAGTGAAACACATGCTAATATTCTGTCATTAATATCACCAAGTGCAAAAAAATCAACTTTAAAGTTCTGATCTCTTTCCCCTATCTCTGTTTGTTTCTCTGTGACTTCATTATGCAATTTCTAATACAGAAGTAATGATAATATATTTCATATATGATTAAGTAAACTATTTAGTATACATTGAACATAGAAAAGTGCTTGTCTCATAATATCTAATAATTTTCACTTAACTTTTTCGTTGCTCCAAAATGCAACCATTTTCTTTTTTGTTTGTCACATTTCTTTGTTCACCTAGTTATAATCACATTTATTGCCCTCACCATTACAATGATACACTTTTTGCCAAAGTTTATCAATTTTTGCCTCAACTTATTAGAAGACTTCTAGGTGAAATGTGTACTTTTTTCACACCTTATTTATAAAAATGTCATGAAACTTTTCTTAAAACCTCACGCATATTTCCTCTCACCTTTTTTTTTTTTTTTAATATCTGGAAAAGCTTTTATTTCATATAATTTGAAATGTTAACTTACACATAGAATAAATCCCAATACACTTAAGGGTATGTTAAGTGCCTTCAAGTCTATCAATCTGCTCATTCAAACTATACTTTATTTATTTATTTTTTTAATTTATTTTTATTGTGGGTAAAAATCAAAATTCTCTTTCTTGCTGATCCTTATTATGCATATTTATTTCTTTTTTCTGAGTTAGATCCTTGAACTCAATAAATATCTCCTCATGGATATTTTCAAGAACACCTAATTGCTTCATATCTAAAATGTGTTGCTCTTTGGAATGTCAAGAATAGGGTAAAATTCACCTTGTACTTAATAATTCCATGTTTTTAAAAAAATACTCTAACTAGTTTGTTTGTCCAATTATTGAAATAATCACTTTAAATCGACTTTTACCTGGAATATTCTTTTCTCTGTTAATCTCTGCTTTCCTACTTAACTATGGGCCCCAAACACTAGTTTCACCCACTGCAAATACTTAATCCCTGAGTTTTAGGTTTAAACATCTATTGCTCTTGGAACCTGACGAACTTCTGATATACGGCGTGGAAACCTTTCATAGGAAAAAAATCACCTTTCTAAGCATTATTCTAAGAAAGTACATTTATTTGAATTAAGACTGTGATTTTTACTGGAATAGTGTCCATAAGTAACACAAATTCAGACATGCACACAATGTCAAAGAAAATTTTAATGAAAAAAAAAAATCCAATCAGATTTCCCATAAACAGATAAATTATTCTTATTTGGTATATATCCTAAAAATACTATGATATTGAATTTTCTCATTTAATTTACTAAATCTTTGAGTCTAATATTGTGACATTTGTTCTTTAAATGCATTTATATAGTGGTGTGTATCTTAATATGAGAAGCACTATTATGATTATATACCCTATTTCTACTCTGGACAAAAGTGGTATTAGCTGCTTGTCTTTGCACATCTGCCAAGAATAGGAATAGTTGCATATTCATTGATCCTGATTTTGTCACCTTGTTGTAGCTCTCAGTAAGATATTAAAACCAGAAGTCAGGGACTTTGCAGTTCTGAATTTTTGTCAAATTCTTCTTCATAGATATCTTTTCAAAGGACATGCACTGAATACTACACTAGCTAAGCAAACATTTAAAAACTGAATCAGAGCTTCTCAAAAAAAAATCTTGCAATTTTCCTAGTGCTTTCAATTACATTATTTTGTAAAAGTTTTACTATTGTCCTTGTCTGCCAGTGCTTTTATGACAAATACCATACAATGGTTTGGCTTAAACACTGGAAATTTTTTGTATCACTCTTTTGTCCAGTAGAATCTTAAATCAAGTTTTGATAGGTTACGCTTTCTTTTCTAGTATCTAGTGTCTACTGCTGAGTTGCCTAATTCCTTTGGGTTCTATGGCTTGCATCTCTGCCTGTTCATATGATGACTATTTCATTCTTTGGCTTCTTTTGTCTTTAGGTTTCTTCTGACTTTCTGCATCAGAAAATTCTCTGCCTTTTAAAAACTCCAGTGATATAGAAAAGGGTCTCCCAAGATTAAATTTGGTCTCCCTAATTATGACCTTCAAAGACCCTATTCACAAATGAGTCCACACCTAAACTAATAATAACACCTTCAATGTGCCTATTTGAAAATGGGGTCACATTAACAGTAGTGTGGAATAAGTCTTCAATACTTCTTTATGGGGTACATGATTAAATCTACAACAATAAATTGCTTTGAAATATTACTCCCTGCTGAAGTGGGGATTGGGTCAGTTCTGATAATTTGACCAAATGTAAGAAGTAAATACTAGAGATTCAGTCACTGTGATAGAGAAAGTACATAGCCTTGCTCATGGTTTACCTGAGAGTTTGAATGTTCCCTTGTAAGGTAGGTCCACACTTGACAGTTATATCAGACCATCTGAAGATGCATAAAGGACCATTTCTTTAGCCCTGGTGAACAGTTTGAACAGCCAAATGAGTTATAATTTCTATCTTCAATTAATTGCATAAATTGACTTAAAAAGAACTCCTGCTAGCCATGAAAGAGTTGATTTTCTGTCCTATCTTTGCTCAGAGTAAGTAGTGCAGTTTCAAACTTGGTATTTCCTTTATTAGCCAAATCCCCAACCAAATGAATAAACAGGAGTCCTTGGTGACCAGGTTCAAAAATTACCATGGATCACTTGCATAATCAACTTTGGGAAAAAACATACATAACACTTTAATAGTGGGGACTCAGCTTTTAGGGACAGGAAAAAAACCTTTAAACAGGTAAGAAAACAGTAAGAATCAGGTTTTTAAAATGATAACCACTTCCTTTTAAGTAATTTTTAAATTGTAAAGTAATTTAAATGGTGATTCTTCTCCCTTTTCTACTTTATCGGTTTTCTTAAAAATGAATAAATTATGCGTAGCTATGACATGTGATCAGATGAGCAAATGCAGAAGCACATAATGAAAAGAGTAAGGGAAAAAAACTTTAAAAGGAGATAACAAATGCTATTATTTTCAAGCAAATATTTCCATAATGTCTTCCTACAAATATATACCATGTATATGATATGTAATATTTACAAATGCATCAACATTAAACTAAAAACATACTTGTATATTGAGATATATACCTTATCATATAGTATTTTTACCTTAAATATGTGTGAATCTATTTTTTATCTCCATAATTATTTATATATATCACTTTAATTCCATTTACTTAGGTCTATTTTGTTACAATAATGTCAGTGCTTACACCAAAATTTGTTGTAAATATATCTTTCCAATGTTTCACCATTTAAAAATATAGTTCTATGGCTATAAAACAAGTTTTTCAGAACAACTCATTTTAGGTTCTTTTCCATTTTTCAGAATTATAGTAAACATTTTCAAGGAGAATTCTTGAAAAAACATATTTTTTGCATACTGTCAGACAAATTGCCTGACATAATTGCAGTTTGGGCATTTGCATACCCTGATAGTGAATCTCAGTATAGGAGATGAGGATTTTTAGAGCAAGGCCCGGAATCCTCTATAGATAACTACATTTCTTTTGAGAAACAGATTTTGGCTTTCTACCGGATAGATGCAGAGATTGAATAATTGCTTGTGCCACGAAGTTACCATGAGACTGAGCTTCCCATCATGAAATGGGTATTGTCTGACCCACCGAGCCATAAAGTTGAGCATGCACAGCAGCACTCTATCATCAAATGGATGTGATCTATACAAGAATGGGTTCAAGCAGGCACTGAAGGCAAAAGTGAGTTACAAGAGGAACTGGCACAATGCCTATGGTCCTCATTCTTGCCACATTACCTTGTCTCTCCCAGCCCACAGCTAAGTACTTTTGGTTAGTTTTCTGTGATCAGTTGATTGAAGAAGAGAAAATTGGTCATGATTTCTCAGGCACTTGTGTGCCATGTGCAGGCACCACCTGCAATCTCTACAGCCCCTTTCTTGTATGTCCCTGAAGGACAGTGGTAAAAGGAAATCTTCCCAGGTGGCAGAACTTCAAGCAGTGCACCTGGTTTTCATTTTCCTTTAAGGAGAAATGATCAGAAAATTCACTGAATTGAGATACATGGTTACCAACTGTTTGGCTGGATGGTCAAGGAGTTGGAAGGACATGATTGGAAAATTGGTGACAAGGAGGTCTGGGAGATAGGTAGGTGGATAGAGCTGAACTTTCTAGATGGACAAAAAAAGTAAATATCTATCTGTCCTATGTGAGTGCTCACCAAAGTGTGATCTGAGTAAGTTGGGATTTTTATAGTCAAGTGAATAGGATGACCCTTTCTGTGGAGACCAGCCAGCTTCTTTCAATATCCACATCTGACCTTGTACAATGAGCTTTTGGACAAAGTAATCAATGTGGCAGGAATGGAGGTTCTGCATGGATTTAGCAACATGCCCATCCACCCCTCAAGGCAAACCTGGTCACAGTTTTTCTTTAGTAACCTATATGCCAGTAGCAAAGACAAAAACTCAGTTCTGCAAACACCCTATTGACTGAAGTGATTAGCCTGATACCTTTTGGCAGGTGACTACATTAGATTACTCCCATGATGGAAGACACAGCATTTTGTTCTTACTAGTATAGACATTTACTCTGGATATGAATTGACATCCCCTGCACACAAACCATCTGCCAAAACCACCATCAGTGGATTACAAGATGCCTTATCCATGACCAGAGTATTTCACACAACACTATTTCTGATCAAGGTACTCACTTCACAGCAAATGAAGTACAGCAATGCACCCATCTTCATGGAATTCTCTGGTTTTACTATGTTCTCCAACACTCTGTAACATCTGGATTGAAAGAAGGGTGGATTAGCCCTTTGAAAACTCAGTTATGGTGACCTCTAGGTGGAATTATCTTGCAGGGCTGATGCAACATTTTCCAGGAAGCAGTTTATGTTCTAAGTCAGTTTCCAACAAATGGTACTGTTTCTCCTGTGGCCAGAATTAATGGTTGCAGGAATTGAGAGACGTAACTGGGAGTTGAAGCACTCGCTATTACTCCAGTTATCTAGTAACAATATTTTTGTTTTCTGTCCCCTCGATCATTTGCTGTGCTGTTCTAGATGTCCTGAGGGAGGAGTGCTTCCAAAGGAAACACAGCAATATTTCCACTGAACTGGAAGTTATGACTTCTACCCAGTCACTGTAAATTACTGTGTCTTTGAATCAACAGGCAAAGCAGAGTCACTGCATTGGCTGGCATGATTCATCCTGATTGCCTTAAGGGAAACTTGGAAGTATTACTACACAAAGGAAATAGGAAGAATATGTCTGGAATCCAAGAGAACACAGCACATCTCTTAGTATGACTATTCTTGTGATTAAAGTTAATGGAAAACTGCAACAACCCAAACCAGGAAAGATCTTTCAGGTTTGAAGCTTTGGTTCAACCCACCAGGCAAAAGACTAGTACCATATGAAGTGTTCTTCTTCACAAACTTTGTAGCATTCTGGTGCTGGCTTGTCATAATCTTTGGGATTCCATTGTTTGCTCTCTGTGTCCTGTCACATACAATATCCTATATCACCACATCATATTTGCTCTTCTGCACACACTGACTTCTGGTTTTAGCTCCTACCTGTGGAATCTCTGACTTCTTTATATTTATAAGGCCTCCAATAATCCTTTAAGAGCCTCCTGATTCAGGTTCAACTCCACATAAATACGATCCTACAGGACGCTACTCACAAATGAGTCTACACATTAAGTGATAATACTTAATCAAAGTTTCCTTCTTACAAATGAGTTCACACCCACAGGAAGTCAGATTGAGATTACGAACATGTCTTCTGAGAGGTTACATAATTTAACCTACAACAACCTGTTAGATACAAATACCAAAAAGAGGGGGAGACAGAGAGAGATAGAGAGAAAACACTTGATATAAAAAATGTCATACTTCTGTGGAACTGATATAAATAATTTGAAAACAGTTTAGCATGCTAAACTTTTCCATTGAAGAGGATATAATGTTAATAAAATTTACATTATATAAAAAGAAATGGGGACAACCAGCAAGATGGTGGCAGAGTAAAGAGGTACTAGAATCAGCTCCTGCTTTGGGGCAGTTGGTGATCTCCCAGAGCTATATAGGATATCCAGGAGCCAGAAGTGCATCCTGCATTATCCTTCTAAGATTGGAAGGAAGATACTGCCCATCTGCAAAAAAAATTCATAAGTAGAGCACTCCATGCCATGGAGGCCAGTTCCCATCATCTACTGGAGGCACAAGCCACCTAGAGAGCTGTTCCGTGGCTGGAATTGGAAGCTCCACTTCCCAAAAATGGGGGAGGAGAGACGGTTGGGCACAAACTACAGCTACTGATCAGTAACTTCAGTGGGCTAAAGTAAAATCCTAAGAACAGTTAAAGTTTGAACCTGTCCAAGTCAGAAAGAGACTGGTAGCCGCCATCTTAACTCTGCCTGACTTGAGGGGAAGCAGGACTGACTGAAAATCACAGTGCTGGTAGGAAGCTGCTTCTTTCTATCTAAATCAGATTGCAGCTCCAGCCTAAATCACAGGCCCACCTCAAGCAAGTAGGAAGCTGGGGGAGCTGCACCAGCATCTCCGGTAAATTACAGACCACTCTAAATAGGCTGGTAATCATCCGACTTTGGCAGCACAAGCCACCCCAGGAGCAATTCTGTGGCAGGAATTGGAAGCTCTATTTCCCAAAAACAGGGGAAGAAGAGATGGTTGGCCACCAAATTCAGTTACTGATTAGTAAATTCATCTGGCTAAAGAGCTAAAGTTTGAGCCTGTCCAAGTCAGAAGGAGGAATGTAGCTGCCATTTTGACTCGACCCCCAGTATGAGGGGAAGCCAGGCTGACTGAAAATCACAGTGACCGTAGAGAATGGTTTCTTTCACACAGATTGGTCTATAGCCCTAGCTGGAAAAAAGCTGGTGAGCCCTGCACCAGCCTATCCAGGTAACTGCAGGTACATTTAGCTGACACAGACTGAATAACAGGAAGTCTACTTGGGCAACTGCAGTGATCTTGGACCTCCTCTGCATAGATTGCTGCCCATACATACAGCTCCATCCCCCACCCCAAACAGGGGAGAAAGGGCCTGAAACTTCATCAGTCTCTCTGGCAACGACAGTCTAGGCCTGCATTACTTGGATTATTCCACACAGCTGTGGCTCTGTCCCTAACCAGGGCAAAAGAGAAAGTTGTGAGAAGATTCAATGGTCTTTGGGGCAATGAAGGCAGCTTGAGCCTCCATAGCTTCTAGTGCCAACTACAACCTTGACACCTACTACACAGCCAGCAAGGGAGAAAGGGCAGGAAGCCCTAAACCAAAGTGAAAAATTGGACTCAGAATAAATACTCAAGTAAGCCAGATGCCAAGACACCAACAGAAAATTACAATCCACACCAAGAAACAGGAAGAAATATCCCAGTTAAAGAAACAAGATAAGCCTCCAGATGACATAAAGGGGCTGAGACAACTAATCATAGATGTTTAAACAAATCTCCTTAATAAATTCAATGAGATGGCTAAAAGGATTAAAGATATTAAGAAGGTATTGGATAAGCACAAAGAAGAATTTGAAAGCATAACAGAAAAATAGCAGATCTTGTGGGAATGAATGTTGCAATGTATGAAATTAAAAATACACTGGAATCATATAAAAGCAGGTTTGAGGAGGTGGAAGAAAGGATTGGTAAACTTGAAGAAATGGTCTCTGAAAGGGAACATACAAAAGCATAGATGAAGAAAGGATTGGAAAAACATGAACCAGGTCTCAGGGAATTAAAGGAGAGGAAGACACGTGCAAACATACATGTAATGGGTGTCCCAGGAGGAGAAGAGAAGGGAAAAAGAGCAGAAGGAATATTTGAAGAAATAATAGTAGAAAATTTCCCAAACCTATTGAAGGACATATACATCCATGTCCAAGAAGCACAAAGTACTCACATCTGAAAAAATCTAAATAAACCAACTCTGAGACACATACAATTCAGAATGTCAAAGTCCAAAGACAAAGAGGGAATTTTGAGAGCAGCAAAAGAAAAGCAATGCAAAACATATAATAGATACCCATTAAGATTAAGTGCTGATTTCTCATCAGGAACCATGGAGGCAAGAAGATAGTGGAATGATACATACTGCAAGAGAAAAACTTCCAGTCAAGGATCTTATATCTGGGAAGATTGTCTTTCAAAAAAATGAGCATGAGTTTAGAATATTCACAGATATACAGAAACTGAGAGAGATTGTGACCAAGAGACCTGCTTTGCAGGAAATACTAAAGTGTGTGCTACAACCTGAAAAGAAAAGACAGCAGAGAGGGGCCTGGAAGAGAGTCTAGAAAAGGAGATTATATCAATAAAAGTAACTAAAAGTTTCAAAACAGTGGTGAAAATAAAATATGGCAGATAAAACCCAAATATTCAGAAAAAACTTAACCAATGATGTAAAGCACTTGTATTCAGAAAACTGCAACTCATTGCTAAAAGAAATTTTAGCAAGACCTAAATACTTGGAAGAACATTCCATGCTCATGGATTGGAAGACTAAATATCATTAAGATGTCAATTCTACCCAAATTGATGTACAGATTCAATGCAATCCTGATAAAAATTCCACCAGAATTTTTTAAATAAATGGAAAACATGATTATCAAACTTATTTGGAAGCATAAGGGGTCCTGAATAGCCAGAAATATCTTAAAAAGGAAAAGCAAAGTTGGAGGACTCTCGTTTCCAGTCTTTAAGTCACATTACCCAGCTACAGTGATAAACACAGCATGCTACTGGCATTAAGACAGACACACAGACCAATGGAACTGAATTGATGGTTAAAAAACAGACCCTCACATCTATGGTCAAGCGATTTTTGACTAGCCTGTCAAATCCACCCAGTTCGGGCAGAACAGTCCATTTAACAAATGGTGCTGAGAAAATTGGTTATCCATAGCAAAAGAAAGAAAGAGGACCCCTATCTCACACACTATACAAAAATTAACTCAAAATGAATTTAAAAAAAACTGAATATAAAAGCAAGAACCATAAAGCTTCTAGAAGAAAATGTAGGAAAATATCTTCAAGACCTGGTGGTAGGTGGTGTATCTTAAAGGAAATAAGAGGAGGAATGAGATGGACTACTGATATTTAATGTGTGTAGAATTTTTAATTAGCTTTACTATAAAAGTGTGGAAATGTACAGAGTTGATGGTAACACATTAAGGGAGTAACAGTTGGTTTATAAATGAGGTTGTGGCTGAAAATGGTAGTCTAGAGATGTAAATGCCAATTGACAGGAAGCTAGAGAATAATCTAGGGACTGAAAAGCACAGTAAACCCAGAGGTGGATGAGAATAGTGGTTGATGGTTACAGATGCAAGAGTGTCCTCTTTGAGCTAGAGTAGGTGTACCTCAGTATTTCAGGGTGGTGGGAATGTAGAGAACCATGGGAAAAATACAACTAGAGTGACCTATGGAGTGTGGTTAACAGTAATAATGCAATATTCTTGTATCTATGCCAAAGATATACTGTGTTGATAATGGGGGAGTGTGAAAGATGTGTGCCTAATGTTCGCTGTGAACCTGGTAATTGTCAGTTGATATTATCTCATAGGAATTTATACACCAATGTTCATAGAAGCATTTTTCAATTGCTAAAAGATGGAAGCAACTCAATTGTCCATCAACCGAAGAATCAATAAATAAAATGTGTAAATACATACAATGGAATATTACTCAGCCTTAAAAAAAAAGAATAAAGTCTTGACATCTATAACACCATGAATGAATGTTGCAGAGAATCTTCACTGAGTAAAATAAGCCAGGCACAAAGGCACAAATATTGTCTGATGTTACCGATTTGAAGCAATTAACATAAGCAAACACATAGAGTCAGAACTAGAAATCAAGTTAATAGGGGATATGGTGGGTATAAGGAACGAGAAGTTAAGGCATAAAATATACAGGGTTCCTCTCTGGAATGATGGAAATGTATTATTATTGAGTGGGGATGGATGGTAGCAGAACATTGTGAATGCAATTAACAGCAATGAAATACATATCTGAATATCATTAAAGGAGAAATGTCAGATTGTATATATGGTAACTGAATAAAATTTTTAAACAATCCATAGCTACACTACACAGTGAACCTTAAGTTAAACAATGGTCTTTAATGAATAGCACAGTTATAAAAATTTGCTAACATCAAATGTAACATGTTCCACAATAATGCAAGTTGTTGTTGGTGAGGTAGTGTATGGGAATCTTGTATTATATGCATGATTAAACTGATATTTTATGGATAGTTAAACCCATAACTTCCCTAGTAAAGAAAAAAAAAAAAAGGAAAAATGAAATATCTGCATATCATTGCTTTCTGACCAGCAATTAGATAACTAGATATATGTTTTAAAAAACTTAATTCAAGGATTAATGATTGTGTAGATATTTACATATTTGTATCTAACTATTTAGATCATCATGAGAGAATTTTGACTGTAAAAGCAAAATCTGTGTTATATGTAGGCACAAGGTATCAAACATACCTAGTACATGATAGGCAACTTTCAGAAAAATGTATTCAACAGAATGCACGCGATTTTCTAATTCAAACTTTCATTGAGTGTGCAATTATTGGACAGTTCTAAATTTATTCTTTTGTGTCATTCCATATGCTAAAAGCATACTAAGCCTGAAAATTTTTACCTGAGTCGCTGGGATCCATAATCGACCCCCTGTTCCGATCACCATGTGATGCTCTCTTTCGCATACATAGTCATTTTATTATTCATTGCTCTACTTCTTTATTTCTGACTACTTATTTACAAATTTGCAACCCTTTCAGCTATAGACTCAAAAGAATTTTTATTAAATTTTATCCAGCAGTTCTATGTGTTTGTAGTAATATTATTTCGAGGTCACCTTAATTCTCCATTTTGTCAATATTGTACGAGCTATTATACTCTCTCTATGCTATTGTTTATATTTTCACATTATGCTGTGATTCATCCATTATAGACTTTTATGTAAAATGACTCATATTTTATATCATTATGTATATTTGAGTATAGGTACAACTTATTTTAAAATGCATATACTGAACTAGAGAAGAAACTTCTATATAACTTATAATATTATGTTGATTTATATCTAGTATGATTTTTGAAAAATTTTACATGTCCTCTCAATGACATGCAAAATATTATGAGGTTTTAGTTTGAAACAGAAATTACTTAAGCAAGATCAATTCAATATATTTTAAAGACATGTTGAAAAAATTAAAGGTATTGTTTCTAGATTATTTAAGAAACAATAAAATTAGAAAAAAATCAATGAGGAATTGTTCAGAAGCATTTAACTTTACTTTTCAAATGAATCTTTAGATGCAATTTCTTTTACTTAGCTGACAATAATGCTATTCTTTTAATTGAGTCCTTGAAAGCTTTCTTAACTTGATTGCTCCTCAGGGTATATATAAAGAGATTCAAGGTAGGTGAAATAGAAGAAATGAGCAGTGAAACCACTTTATTAATGGTTACTTCTTCCTTTGCTGTAGGGTTCATATAAATGAAAATGCATGTGCCATAGGTGATGGAAACCACAATCATGTGGGAAGAACAGGTCGAAAAGGACTTCTTCCTTTGCTGCACTGAGGGAAATCTGAAAATTGTCCTGATGATGTAAGCATATGACAGAACTACACAAGTCAGAGTCATATTCAGGGTCAGCACAGCACAGATTATAACTGTCTTTTCTACGTACCATGTGTCTGAGCATGCGATTTTCACCAGGGGAAATGCATCACAGGCAATCAATGATGTTAGAGTCACAAAATTCCAGTTTTAAACCCAGGCTAAGTAGTGGGATTAATACACACAAACCAGCCATCCAACAACAGATGACGAGAATCCAGTAGACTCAGCTGCTCATGATGGTCACGTAGTGTAGGGGTTTGCAGATGGCCACATAGCGGTCATAGGACATGGCAGCAAGGAGGTAAAATTCGGATACTGCAAAGAGGTCAGTAAAAAACACTTGGGCCATACAACCATTGTAGGTAATGACCCTGTCACCCATAGCTCTGCTATACAAGTATCTAGGAACACATGCAGATGTGAAGGACACCTCTAGGAAGGAGAAATTTTGTAAGAAAAAGTACATGGGTGTTTTCAAATGGGAATCCATAAAGGTGAGTGTGATAATGGTAAGGTTCCCATTTACTCTCAACATGTAGGTGAGAAGCAGAAATATAAAAAGCAGAACCTGTAGGTGATGGTGATCTGTCAGTCCCAGGAGAATGAATGTTGTTACTGTACCATTTCTCATCACTGACTTCTGACTTCTCTCCAATCTGTATGACATATTCAGAGACATTTTCTTATAGATTATTATAACTATTCCAAAACTCAACATATTCAGTGTTTTATTCCCACTATATTTTAAAAATATATTTTTAACTTCTATTCCTGCTAAATTTCCCCTTTAGCACAGATTGCTGAGGACATACATTTTTCTGGGTAGCAATGATGTCCTTTGGCTCTCAAGAATTCTTTCATATTCAATAAAAAATTCAGAAAAATTTCATAATAGATTTCATATCTTTTCCTGACAAATTTTATCTTTTTTAAAAGTGTAAATAAATAAAATATAACTTGTGCTTTTTATACACACTCTAGAGGAGTAATTGGGCTTGTTTTTATTCCAAAATAAGAGTTCTGTTTGTTCATTGATTTTTAGGTCAAGAAAGTTTAAACCTCTTCCCCTACCCCAACTTGCTTCTGAATCTCCTATATAATCCAACATATCTCAGAATATATACATAAATTTTGAATACCTGCATTATCTTTACTTCTGAATTAGGTGGTAACTCCCTTTCTCTGTGAATTTCCAGTAAAATGAATTAGCTTTTCTTCACCAATATAATTTGTGCCTAATAATAACATATGTAATGTGGAATTCAAGAACCTTTTGCTTCTGAGTTGGTGGTAAGCTTCTCCACTGATAATTCTCAGACATCAACCATTGGTTATGTAAGTAAGGACTCAAATATTTTCATTATATAGTCATTATCTATCTCAAGGTTTGAGATTTTCTAACATCAATGTATAGAAAAACTTTCTCCCTTGTACCCAGTTTATTTTATGAGCAATTTTAATTTCATATTCAACTTACTCTGTTCCCTTCTTACTGAAAATGGGTTGACTTACCTTTGAATGTTTATAAATCCCTGTGTTGCCAACATGGGGAAGAAGCATCGACCTAGACATGATTTTTTTTCTGAAATGAGAACCCTTCTATGGAATTTGATCTCTCAATCAATAACTATCAACTATTGATATCAAATTTTTGCAGTCCCCCTACCTTCCCTCCATCTTTTTCCTAATATATCAGATAATTCAGGCATCACTCTGAAAACTTACATAGACTTTCAGAGCACTATTTAATTCTCAAAATATATTTTCCCAATATATTAAAAGTTATTAATCAATGAAAGTTAATAAAAAAGATTGGCAATTAGTTGTCGCATACTGATTTCTGTTTATTCTCTCTTTCAAACAAATGTTTGAAATTAACACAGAATTCTTTAATGAAATGCCACTTTGGTCTCAAGAATTTTTTTGAGGGAGGCTGATAATATGGGCGCTGGGAATGTGGGGTTGAAGGGCCTTCTTTATAGATTTATATACATACAAATATACTTTACCATTTTTAAATTTAGAGTCGAATATTCAGCAAAAGTTTCCATAGATATCTATTATATTGAGTTTCTTTTGGATTTATTACTGCATTTTATGCATAAAATCCTTCCAGACAATGATATCACTCTACACAAGATAAAGTACCCCTAGAAAATGACATCTCATAAATGTCTGCTGAATACACGATAAAATGCATTAATTATCACTGAAGTCCATTTTCTTTTCAGGATGAAAACAAGACCAAATCCTACAAAGGAAGTTATAATCAAATAGAAAGGCATCATTATACTTATTCTTCTTTTAGTAAATCAGAGCGTCTGTTCGTTTATACATAGCAATATTAAGATTGCAATGTTAAAAGTGATATTCTTGAAAAATACATTTATATCTTCACATTTACTGGCATGTCTGGGAATGCATAGAGACCCCAGGATTGCCATCATCAGCAAGGTTTACAGACTACCTGATAATGGGTTTAGTGCTATTATAAGCCCCCAAATATATTCTTATTCTTTCCGTCATTGAAAAGAAAATAAATTACTCCAAATGCTGGAACTCTATTCACTGATAGAAGAGATATTATTCTAAATAATCAGGAGAGAGAGATACTTTTACAGAGTAGAGGATGACCTTTTAAAATTGAATATACCATTAAGTGAAAAAAAGGTCCTTTGTGACCTACATTCAAGAGCCATTAGTGAATTTTCTGGGTAATGACATTTGGAAAAAACAAAACAAAACAAAAGCCATGTAACACAGACTTCAGTGGGGACAATGTCCTTGGAGACGGGATGATACATTAGCATTCAGACAGAGATCAGGAGTACAACTCTACTACTTAAATAACAGCTCATTTTTAAAATTTTTGTATCTAATAAGGCATTCTGTAGATCAAAATCCATTATTATATGATCACATTCCTTTATTATATGATATGAATTTTTATTAGTGTTGGGCAGTTTTAATTAGGTATGCAGAAGGAAAAGTTTATACAATGATATGAAATTACTTCTTTTATTGTAGGACTTATCCTTCCAGATTTTCTTTCTCTAAGTACACCCAAAACATTATGGTTTTATTTACAAATGCATAAACATTTGCTACCAATCTTAATATAGATGTGTAAAATATGCTTTTCATCTTTACATATCTTAGAATATCACATAATAGCCAATTTATCACTATTAATAACTTGGCTCTATTAAAATGTTGACATTTACTTTAATGATGCCTGAAATACAATGTTCTTCACTTTGTATAGCTATCAATTATTCAACCAAACATATCTTCATTCTAATATTTTCCATATAAGTGAGAATAATTGCTGAAAGTGAAATTTCAAGATCAAAATCTTATTTTTAGAAATGTTGTACAATGTTATTAAAGGACTTAAAGAATTTTTTTTCAGTTATTTCATTTCATTGTACTAGTAATTCCATTTGATTCTAATCATGCTTTCTCTGTTTTTTACCAAATCTTTAAGTCAAGAAATCATCATACTTTTCAAAATGGTGAGCAGGAGATTCTCTAATTGAAGACAGAAAGTCATATAAAAATTCAGCCATAATTTATTTCTGGAATTCTCCATAGTTTCAACATAGATAAGATGCACATGTAACCTATAAAATCTGACACTACAATCATGATAATAGTCGAGTGGATAGTTTCTGGATCATATCTCATGGGTACTAAAATAAATTTAATTGTCTGTTCCTGGAGATTTAATATTAGCTTTCTCAAGATTTGTTTGATTAATATCTATAGTGGATAGTGGATTTTTTAGATCAATAGACTCGGGGTTATGATATCAATTTTTAGGTATTTCAATGCATAGAGGATTGATAACAGATTAATTGCCACACTGGCAGGAACATAGGAAAGATACAGATTAGATCACTGCAATGTTGAGAGCATTCTAATGTGAACCAACCATTGTCATATAAATGATATCTTGTACCACTAAGCTAAATATTTACAGTCATTGACTGTTAATGTTTTCTTTTATCATGAGAGATAATTTTGAAATTAAGGAAAGGGAAACTTTAATAGGTAAGAAAGGTTATTTCTCTCAGAGATTAGTGAAATGGCAGCTTCAAGATTGTGACCATCTGATATATGAGTCATGTATCTGAGCATGAAATCTTTATGAGGGGGTATGCATCACAGGCAAAATGGTCAATGACATTAGTCAAGAATTCCAGACTTAGGTCCCTGCTAAGTGGTGGGAATAGAATCAACAAACCAGTTGTATAGCAACAAGGATGAGTCTTACAGACCCTGTTGTTCATGATGGTCATATCATATAGGGGTTTGCAGATAGTCACAGAGCTGTCACAGGACATGGGGGACAAGAGAAAAAATTCTGTAAGAGCAAGGTCTGGAAAAAATTTTGGATGACACAATTATCATATGTGATTGTTTTGTCACCTGTTGATATGTTTATAAGAATCTGGTAATATAAGCAGATATAGATGAATTTTCTAAGAAAGTGAAATTTTGTAGGAAAAAGTACATGGCAGTTTTAAGGTTTGAATACTTGAAGGTGAGGGAGATGATTGTCAAATTCTCTGTTACACTCAATATGTAGGAGAGAAATAGAAAGATGAAAATAAGAACCTTCAGTTGTGGTTTATCAGTCAGTCCCAGCAGGATAAATGTTGTTATTGTGTGGTAAATCATCTTTGAATTGTGACTTTTATTCAATCTCCATTTAGCGTTCAGAGATATTTGATAGGAGGTGATATGTATTAACATCACTTTGTAGCAATTAATGGCTAAACAAACTCAGCCAACCTTCTCATATGCATGCAAGTTTAATTTGGTTGTAAGTAGTATCATTACATTAGAAGCATTGTCTCCATTGTGTGTTTTGGAAATATCATGGAATATTTTTTAATAAAATAGATTACTTTATCCATATGACACTCCAACCTTTTAGGAATTCTTCCTTCTTAACACTTTTTATCCCCAGTTTATATTTTATTTGTCTTCACATTGGATGGAAATTAGCCATACAGTTTTACTGGACTGCTAACTGCAGCTGAATCTTACAGCGAAATCTCAAACTTCTTCAACATTTTAATGTCTTTCCTTGAAGTTTGGTCAGTAATAAAGTACAAACAAATGACACAAAATTTGGTCCTCACTGTACAGTTCTTCAAATATATGTGTCTGATTATGAATTTTAGCATTATTACAATTTTCAAATTTGTGTATTCTCTATTAGTAACTTTCAACTCACTCTTTCTGATCTTGCACTCATGTAATTCTGTCTAAAGATATATTCATTACTTAGAATGTTAAGGTATATTGAATGTAATATGTTCAGGGTTACAAAACATAATCACAATTGTTTTATGTTCTTCATCTGTTAAGTAATATTGAAACACACTTCAACACGCTGGCATCAATGTCACTAAGTGCAAAAAATGAGCTTTAAATTATTAATCTCTTGCTTCTTGTTGTTTCTTTTTTTTTTAAGATTTCTTTATTTACTTATCCTGATTCACAATGGTTTTTCTTTTGTTTGTCATCATTCAATGTTCACCTGATTATAATCATACTTTTTGCTCTTACAATTAAATCAAAACAGTTTTTTTCTAAATTTTATAAATTTTTTCTCCAACTTATTAGAAGACTTCTATGTGGAATGCGTACTTTTGACCACACACTATTCATAATATCATCGCAAAAATTATATTAACACCTCACATATTTTTTCTCTCCACTTTTTTATTTCTAATTCCTGAGTGCTTCTTTTCTTGCTGGGCTCTATTCTGTTTATTTTTCTCATTCTTCTCTGATAGTTCCTTTTAATTCAATAAATACACTCTCATGGATATTTTCTTGAACTCCTTATTGCTTCATCTCTAAAACGTACTGTTTTGGAATCTCAGGAATATAGCCAAGTACACATCAAACTTAATAATTCCACATTTACATCATTTTCTCCTCATGAATTTTTTATAATCTAACTAGCATTTTTTGTCCAGTTATTGAAATAATCACTTTAAATGGATTGTCTACCTAGGCTATTCTTTCCTCTGATATTCTCTGTTTTCTTACTTATTTAGGTGTGCAAACATTAGTTCCACCTGGACTGCAAATACTTGATAACTGGGTTTTAGGTTTAAAGGCTCTTATTTTAAAATCATAGACACTTCCTTTTAATTAATTTCCAAGATGTAAGGTGATTAAATGGCCATACATCTTCTTTTTCTCCTTCATCAATTTTCTATAAAATGAATAAACTTTGCATTGCTACAAAATATGATCAGATGAGTAAATGCAGAATTAAACAGTGCCAAAGAGTAGGGAAAATAACTTTTAAAAGAGATAACAAATGCTATTATTTTCAAGCATAGGATTCCATACTTTCTTCCAGCCAATATACTCATGTATGTCATAATATAATGTTTACAAATGCATCAACATTAATTTGAAAACATATTTGTTTTTTTGATATATATATAGCCTATCTAATGTTATATTAACAGATGTGTGTTAATCCATTTTATGCCCATAATTATTGATATATCTCATTTTTTTCATTTAAACGTTTATTGAAATATATCATTCATACTTGATCATACATAAACAATAAGTGTTTAGTAAAAGTTGTGAACTTACAAAATAAACATGCCATAAAACCATACAGGGCTCCCATATATCACCCCACCACCAAATACCTAGCTTTGTTTTGAAGCATTTGTAGCAAATTATGAAAGAGCGTTTGAGAAACTAACTATAGTCCATTTCTTGCCATTGATGTATTTTAGCCCAACAAACCCTATTATATTTTTTTGTTCATAAACCTTATAATTTATCTAAAGTGCAAAATCAATGGCATTTATCTAAAGTGCAAAATCTATGACATTTGGTATAATCACAGAGTTGTGCATTCATCACTTTGATCAATATTAGAGCATTTACATTATTAAAAAAAAAGAAAAACAAACCCTTATCATACCCATATGTTATTGCTGCTAATTACAAATCTTATGATATGCTTTCACAATTTGTATTCATTTCTAAACATTTACAAACAACACTTTATCAATTCTGCATAGATTAAACCTCAGCTTTCCATTCTCTAACCACATTCTATTACCTGGCAAATTATATTCTAGCTATTAACTCCATGATTTTGTTCATTATATTTAGTTCATAACAGCGAAATCATACAATATATTTCATTTTGTATCTGACTTGCTTCACTTAACATAAAGTACTCCAGGTTCATCCATGTTGTCTTATGTGTCACGACTTTATTTCTTTTTATGGCTGAATAAAATTCCATCATGTGTATATATCAATATTTGTTTATCCATTCGTCAGTTGATGGATTCCTGGATTGTTTCCATCTTTTGGTAACTGTGAATAATGTCGCTATGAACACCAGTGTGCAATGTCTTTTCATGTCACTGCTTTCAGTTCTTTTTGGTATACACCTGGTAGTGTTATTGACAGGAAACATGGCAGATCTATGTATAACTTCCTTAGAAACCTCCAAACAGACTTCAACAGTGGTTCTACCATTCTATATTCCCACCAAAGGGAATAAGCATTCTTATCTCTCTACAGCCTCTCCCACACTTGTAGTTTTCCAACTTTTTAATAGTGGCCATTCCAGTAGATGGGAAATGATATCCCATTGTACCTTTGATTTGCATTTCCCTCATAGCCATGTTGAACATTTTTTTCATGTGTTTTTTCACCATTTTCATTTCTTCTTTGGTAAAATGTCTATTAAGATCTTTTGCCCGGTTTAAAATCAGGCCATTTATCTTTTTATTGTTGAGTTGTAGGATGTCTTTATATATCAAGGATATTAGAAACTTGTTGGATGTGTGATTCCCAAATATTTTCTCCCATTGAGTACAAAGCTGTGATTTGAGCTGCAGATTTCTGAGCACTGGCCATAGTATAGTCCTGGGCGAGTAGATACTGCCTTTTATCCTCCTCACAAAGTCCTTTGAGGTGCAGAAGTGTTTAATTTGAGGAGGTCCCATTTATCTAATTCTTCTTTTGTTGTTTGTGCTTTGGGTGTAAGGTTTAAGGGACCCTCGCCTCCTACCAGTTCTTTTTATTTTTTTCAATTAGGAAATAGAATTTAGCAGTTCATTAAAATAATACTCTAACATCAAATACAGTTTCTTCTAGGAATGTAGGGATAATTTAATTTTAATTTTATCAAAATAATTTATATTAGTACTAACTCAAAGGGGAATAACCTATACAAGCCAAATGAAGAAAAAAAAAGTTACATGGAAATTACACTTAATTCTTTTCTTTTAAAAGATACTTAGATTAGATAAATGTTACACAAAATGTATAGGGATTCCCATATGCCCCACTCCCCACATCTCTCACACCCTCCACATAAACTACATCCTTCATTAGTGTGGCACATTCATTGCGATTGATAAACACATCCTGGACCATAGTTCACATTGTAGTCTACACTCTCTCCCATGTAATGGGATGATATAAAATGGATTATATTTCTCATTGCAATGTCATTCAGGATGATCCCCAAGTCCTGAAAAAACCCTCATATTACAACTGTTTTTCCCTCTCCCTGCCCCAGATCCTCCAGTGGCCACTGCCTCCACATCAATGTTGTAATTTCTTCCATTTGTAGAATCACAATAAGTCTATAGTAGAATACCAGTAAGTTCACTCTAGACTATAGTTAATTCCCCAATCCTGAGGATTCTGGGATGTTGATGTCCACTCCTCCTCTAAGTGAGAGAGGGCTTTGCTTCCATACAGCCGATGGATGGGACTCTATTGCTTGCAGTTGTAAGCTTTCTTGCTTCCTTGGCATGGTGGTTGTCAATCCTCACTTTCTTGTGAGTTGTCCTGGGTAAGTCCAATGAACTGGAGAGTAGGTGTTGCAACTTTGCTGAGGTTCTGGGCACAGCTGGCACATGGACAGCACAAAGATTCCAGTCTCTTGGATGTACACCTACAAACTCCAGTAGCAAGTATAAGTTTAAATATTAATATCAGTTCTTGCAGATGTTCTCTTACATTATCTTCTAGGAGTTTTATGGCCCTGGCCTTTAAGTTTTGGTCTTTGATCCCTTTTGAGTTGATTCTTGTATAATGAGTGAGATAAGGGTCCTATTTCATTCTTTTGGTTATGGATATCCAGTTCTCCCAGCATTATTTGTTGAAGAGAATGTTTTGTCCCAGAAAAATAGACTTGGTAGGCTTATTGAAAATCATGTGATCATAGAGGTGAGGGTCTATTTCTGAACTCTCAATTTGATTTCACTGATCAATATGTCTATATTTATGCCAATACCATGCTGTTTTGACTACTTTAGCTTTATAATACACTTCAAGGTCAGGAAGCAGGAGTCCTCCAACTTCACTTTTCTTTTAAAGGATGTTTTTGGCTATTTGGGACTCTTTCCCTTCTAAATAAATTTGGTAATTGACATTTCTATTTCTGTAAAGTAGGTTGTTGAAATTTTGATTGGTATTGCATTGAATATATAAATCATTTTGGGTGGAGTCAACCTCTTCACAATGTTTAGTCTTCCAATCCACGAACACGGAATATACTTTCAATTGTTTAGGTCTTCTGGGATTTCTTTAAGCAGTGTTCTGTAGTTTTCTGGGTATAGAACCTTTACATTCCTGGTTAAAGTAATTCTTAGATATTTGAGTCTTTTTGTTGCTATTGTAAATGGATTTTTTTTCTTGAGTTCATCCTCAGCTTGCTCACAAGTAAGTGTGTAGAAACACTACTGATCTTTGCATGTTGATCTTGTATCTTGCCACTTTGCTGAATTCATTTATTAGCTGTAATAGCTTTGTGGTAGATATTCAGAATTTTCTAAATATGGGATCATGTATCATGTATATGGAAATAGTGACAGTTTTACTTTCTCTTTTCCAAATTGGATGCCTTTAATTTCTTTTTATTGTGTAAATGTTCTAGCCAGCTAGAAAATTGTTGAATAACAGTGGTGACAGTGGGCATCCTTCTCTTGTTCCTTTCAATCTTTCCCCTTTGAATAAGATGTTGGCTGTGGAGTTTTCCTATATTTCCTTTATTATATTGAGAAACATTCCTTCTATAACTATCTTTTGAAATGTTTTTATCAAGAAAAGATGCTGGATTGTGTCAAATGCCTTTTCTGGATCAATTGAGATGATGATGTGGTTTTTTCCTTTGATTTGTTAATGTGTTGTATTATGTTAATTGATTTTCTTATGTTAAACCATGCTTGCATAGCAGAAATAAAACGCACTTGATCTTGGTGTAAAATTCTTTTGATATGCTGTTGGATTCTATTTGCAAGTATTTTGTTGAGAATTTTTGCATCTATGTTCATTAGAGAGATTGGTCTGTAATTTTCTTTTTTTGTAGAATCTTTATCTGGCTTTGGTATTAGGATGATGTTGGTTTCATAAAATGTGTTGGATAATTTTCCCTCCTTTTCAGTGTTTTTGAAGAGTTTAAAACAGAGCTGGTATTAATTCTTCTCAAAATGTTTGTTAGAATTCACATGTGAAGCCATCTAGTCCTGGACTTTTCTTTGTTGGAAGACATTTTTTAAATATAATAACATTTATTTTTTTTTATTTTTTATTTTTTTTTTATTATGGGTAAAAATCAAAATTCTCACAATACATACAAACA
>JAKSZT010054486.1:2008908-2022991 GCA_026826555.1 Tolypeutes matacus | reverse complement strand
ATTGAGGTTGGTGGGCCACACTGTGGGAGATGTTTGTGTGGGATGTGGTGGGAGGTGTGGGAGGTGGGCAACATGGGAATCCCAGTGGGTTCCGTGTAATATTTTAGGTAATCTAAGCACCTCTTAAAATATATGTATATATATATATATATATAAATAACATTTTTGTAAGCAAATACACATATATGCATATATATTTATATATCATTTTACAAATGTTTGTATGTATTGTGAGAATTTTGATTTTTACCCATAATAAAAAAAAAGGATTAAATAAGAAAAAAAAAACAATAATAATAATAATAATATCTGCAGTTTAAAAAAAAATAAAAAATAAAAAAAAAATAAAACCATCACATTTATCTGTACTTCACACACCTAACAAATACCGAAGGAGGCAACTACCATTGTTATAACTTCTTTAAAGCCAAAAACCTAAGTACAAATCAGAATTAAGAGAAACATCCGAATGTTCATATTTGCAAGCATTTTTGGCTGAAATTCAAAGATTCCATATATATCAAAACCACAACTGGAATAAAAATTAATATTAAAAACATTTAAGCTTTGTGACAAACTTACTCTACAGAAGCTACGAAAACAGAGTGAAGAGTAACAGCAGTATATTTCTAGGAGTGAAAGTAATCACTTATTTCCTTTATCATAAAACAAAAGTCAATGAGTCAACATTTTAATAACACTGACCAAGTTATTTACTATCCAAGAATTTGCTTTTCAAGTGTGTCTTTAAAATGTATCCATCCATATATTTGAATTAAATTAAGCTTATGCATTAAAATATTTCAATTCCATTTTATTTAAGTCCATTTTATTAATTTAACTTCAGTGCTTAAACTGAAATTTGTTGAAAACTTATACTCCTCCCAGTGTTTTGCCATTTAAAAATATATTTGCATGGTTATAAAATGATTTAACAACAATAAATATTTTGTTTCTTTTCCATTTTTCACAAATGTAATAAAACTTTTTTTCAAGGAGATTCCTTGTGTGAAAATTTTGGAATAGAGGAATAGAGACGGATCTTCGACATGACAGAAGCCCCGGTGAGAGAGACAGAGCCATTCGCTTAATAGTCTCTAGCTGGCCTTGTGCAGAGAAGCAAAACCTAGAGAGCTTCATAGTCTACAGTTGATCTTGTGGAGAAAACAGAGGAGCTGAGCCTGGAGAGAAATGATCCCTGGGGAGAAAGGAACCCAGAATGACTGAGCCCTGGCAGATGATGGCAGCCATCTTTCTCCAACACATGGCAATGGACTTTGGTGAGGGCAGTAACTTACACTTTATGACTGGGTAACTGTAAGCTTCTACCCCAAATTTTATACCCTTTATAAAAACCAACCAATTTCTGGTATTTTGCATCAGCACCCCTTTGACTGACAAATATAGACAAGAAGCATAGATCAAGCTATAGAATCCCAAGTATTATGGCAAGCCAGCACCAGAAGGCTACAAGGTTTGTGGAGAAAGTTTGATTCTGTCAACTCATTGATTTGACATTTCAGGAGTCGAAAACCATGAACTAATATGTTCTTGTTTTAGCTAATCTATAACATGTTATTTGTCATAGAAACCTAGCAAACTATGGCACAGGTGCTTTTACTATAGCTCTGACATTTATCACAGACATGCTTATGATAACATTATTATATCTTCATGTAGATGTAAAAGGATTTCACAGATGAGAAGTATAATATTACCTCTGCCTCATGGTAGTTAGTATGAATTCATGGCTACCCCAAGTTTGACTGTGTGACTGTCAATTTAAACTACTGATAATCTCTCTAAGAATATGGAGTGTCATATGTAATGATATTTACATGAAGTCCTGTGCATTTATATCACCATCCCTGTCCAGCAATTAATTTAAATCCATGCTAAGATTGGAAAAACATGTGAGGTTGCAAGTTATACAAGGGTATAGTGCACACTTCCCCACTTCTCCACTACTACCTACCTTCTGAAATTAGAAAAAAGTTTCAGTGGAACTTGCCACCACCCTCTACATTCTCTCATATCCATGTATTCTCATATTAAGCATACAGCCATTTCAATAACTAAGTTGTGTACATTGTTATCACGTTTTGAGTGAGTTTTTTGATTGTCCGTTCAAATTTTCAATCAGACCGCTGATATTGAGGTGAGAATTGATGTGATTGCCCATGTTATATTCTGTGCACTTGCCCTATTCTGTACATTGCTGGCAGTGAATGCCAGAAGTAATATACTTAGGTGCGCTAAATTGGGACTTCAGTGATTCACACCTTAATTTTGTTTCAAGAGCATATCTATTATATACCTGGGAAAATTTCAGCTCTCTTTCAAGCATTTTCCATTTTAAATCATGTTGTTCATAACTGGATTGAATTCCTCCAGGCCAAGACAAATAGGTAAAACTTGCTAAGTTATTTTAAGACATGTGGATATGCAATGACATTTTAAGAGTAACTGCCTTACTTCTCAAACATTGAATAAATATTATTAAGTCATTAGTGAAAATGCTCACCAATTTTGAATTTTCATATGATTTTTAAAATGTCATCTAACTGATCTGCCCAGTTGGGTCATTTATTGTTTCTCTCCTTCCCCTCTCTTTTGAAATATTTTTCCCAATATGCTGCACAATGTCAATAGTCGCATGAATGTCCTTTCCTATGTTTTGGCCTCCCAGGAGCAAGGCTCATAATAGTCAACATATATAACCTGAACTCTTTACATTCCAATTTATTTTAGAAATAAATCCATTTATTGGTTAAGAAACGGAAAGATGAGGAAAAAAAAAAAAGAAATGGAGAGATGTACATTTCCAGGTTAAATTTGCCAAATCCCTCCCTTTATCCATTGCAGCAGATTGGTAGTAATTCCACTTGAGAGCATTACTTTTCAGTTCTCAATTCAAATGATTTCTTTTTGTGGTACATATATCTAGCAATATTCCTTCAATCATTAATATCAAGAAGTATAGACAAATTAAGTATTAATTTATTATTAATTAAATATTCAACTAAAGTATGTTAAGATAAATCCTGAATTCTTGAGCTTGAACTGTAAACATCACTCTGAATTCCTAGTTTAATTTAATAAAAATCTCATTTCCTAGTTCTCCCCACTGAAATGGCCTTGAAATGCTGGCATAAGAGCAACATGTACATCTTTGTCTGAAGAGTGGTTTCCAAATGCTATTTCCAATAAAAGAAATAGGTCACATGGAGAAATGGGTGATTCTATGCTTGCAGTAGGAAAAATATTGTTTCCCATTACTTTAACAAATTGCCACAAGCAAATTTATTTCCAAATGTTTCTGGCAGGGGTGAAGTCTGGAATGGATTGGCAGTGCTGCATTTTTCTGGAGGCTCTAGAGGGAGAATCTGTTCCATTTCTAGAGGATGGCAGTATTTCCTGCTAAAGGCCCAGCTTTACTCTGACCTTGGCTTATGTCATAACATTTCATTTTCTTAAGTCCTGCCTCCATCTCTCCCTTATATGGACCCATGTGATTACATGTTCCCGTCTAGATAATCCAGGATAATCATCTCAAGATCCTTAACTTAAGCATATTTATAAAGTTCCTTTTCCCCTTAAAGTAGGATATTCACAAATTCTGGAGATTAGGACTGGGGCATCTTTGGGACAGCTTTTTTCTGCCTAATACAGTTGTGTTCTAGTAACCTGGAAACTTCTGTTATACCAAATAGCCACTGAGATATAAAAGACTACTACTGTTTTGTCAAAAGGATTTTGAAAGGCTCACTTCAAATAAGACAAATTGAGCACCAATAAGGTTAATAAATGCATGGTAGAAATCTATCAAATATGTTTTTATGAATGAATTGATAGAGATAATTTAAGAAATGTTCAATTCACGTGTTACTGTTTATCTATTTTTTACTTTTGTTCTTTGTGCAAAGTTTATGAAACCATTTCCTAGTACAACTTCTCCTAGATGCTTCCCTACATTACCTTCTAGGAGCTTTATGGTTTTGGCTCTTATATTTAGGTCTTTGATCCATGTTGAGTTAATTTTTATATAGGGTGTAACATGGTGATCCTCTCTCATTCTTTTGGCTATGGACATACAGTTCTTACTGCACCGTTTGTTTAAGAGACTATTCTGTAGCACTTGAGTGGGTTTTTTGACCTTATCAAATATCAGTTGGCCATATATGCATGGGTCTACATCTGAATTTTCAATTCAGTTCCATTGGTCAGTAAGTCTATCTGGGCAGAATCTATGATAAGGTGAATAGGGGTGATGGTGGTGCAGGGATGTGAGTGGGGTCAATGGTGATGGAGTGTGATGGTGAGTGAGGTTGAGGGTGGGGGAGAAAACCTACCCATGGAACTAAGGGGAAGAGTGGCTGAAGGAACAGGTGAACACTAGAGAGGTGGAGATCTGAGTTTCAGAATACAATTGTTCTTTGGGCAACTATGGAAGGGAAAGGGCAGTGGTTCAGGGTGTCAGTGGTAGGGAATATATAGGAAAGTGTGGACCTGGGACATGCATCTATGGAATATGAATGTGTTCATCTGGTCAAGGGAGTTATCTAGTTAGTGAAGAATTACACAATAAAGAATGAAATATTAATCTCCTATTTTGGAAAGCCCTGCTACATTCTCAGATAGAGGGCTTAAAATCTCAAGAGTACATAGGCAGTGCCTAATAAAAGCAAACAGAACAATATGCCAAGCCGTTGAAGTTAATTCTTGTATTTATAAACCTTATTTGTGTAAAATTGAAACTTAGTTTAATAATATCTATTGCCTAAGAGTTACCTGTTGAAATCTTTTTTTTTTTTTTAACTCAAATGTGGCCTCTCCCTAAGTGAAACTCAGCAAATAAACTCACTACCTTCCCCTCAACATGGTACAAACTTCCAGGTATGAGCTTCCTTGGCACCAAGTACTAATACCAAGCACCAACCAGCAATGCATTTAGAAAAAAGACCTTGACCAAAAGGGGCAAATATTAACTATAAAAGACTTTCTACAGCTAAGAGATTTCAAAGTGAGTCGGGAGGTAATTTCATAGGTTACACTTATGCATGTCTCAGGCAGATCTCAATAACTGCCACAGTAAGCAAAGCCTCAAATAAGGATGCTCCTGAGGGCTTTAGAGATAAACAGACATTACAGGCAAGGCACCCAGCCCCTTGAAATCAGCACCCTGCTGGTGAGACTTACCTTGGAATATATGACAACTTATTTCCCCAATGTAATGGAGTTAGACTCATTTTTAATTTTCCTATATATGATTCTTCTACCCTTTTTATTTGAACTTATAATTAGCAAATACCATTAAATATATGTACCAGAGACTTATATCTTCTGGCTGTTCATATGCTGTTTGAGCCCTGAATCTCAGCAGAGTTGCCACCCAAACTTGCTCTTCAGTTTATCAGACTGGCCCAGGACAACTAAGAAAATAATGATCATGGACAACCCCTATCCCAAAAGACAAAGAGTATCTACAACTGCAAAGAAGACAGTTCAATGCACCTGCTCCATGGGTTCTAAGGCCCCTCAATCAGGATCAGAGAGGGAATCACTATCCTAAAATCCCCTTGGTCAAGGAATGAACAAACACAGGGGGGATTGCAACCTTGGACCAAAGTAAACTTATCATTATTGTAATAATGGAAGAACATGTAACATCTATATAAAGATAGTGGTTTCCAGAGTTTCTGAGGGTACAGGGAGGGAATAATAGTTGGAGTATAGGATATTTTTAGGGCATTGGAATTGTTTTGCATGATATTGCAAGGGCAAACACAAGCCATAATACATTTTGTTCAAAATCTATAAAATTGTACAATGTGAAGCATCAGTCATAGGTTAAACTGTAGAACTTGGTTAGTAACAATGTTTCAATATTTATTCATCAATTTTAACAAAAGTACCACACAACTGGAAGATGTTATTAATAGAAGAAGATATGGGAGGGGAAGGAGGTAGAATATATGGAAAACCCTTATACTTTCAATGTAACTTTTCTGTAATCTAAAACCTCTTTATAGATAAAGTTTATTATATGAATAAAAGAAAAATGTTCATCATTGGAGTCATCTAGGGAACTGATTTATTATGCTGATTTTTAAATTTATTTTAAAAGATAAAATTGGTTTTACATTTTAATGTCTGTTTTTAAGCAGAATAACAGATATGAGACATAATCTTGTCAAATTTTCAAATAATTGTTTTTTTGAAAAATAATATTCTTGCATATTTCTTTTAAATGTAAGGAAATATCATGTAAGATGATTACATTGTGCACATATTTTCCTATTGATTATAATATTAATATAGTTTCATCAATTTGATATTATAACAATTCCTAAAATAAACTAGACATTCTTTTTAAATACATACATGTTTGAAAATTCATCTCATTGCAATGTGTGAAACCAAAACAAAAGTGATCATCTTTCTTCAAATATAATTCCCCTGATATAACCGATGTCATCTGATTGGTGTATATGTTATCACACCAGTGATACAAACACTTGCACATTTTTAAACATTATTTCTTTATATTTTTTGTTTATTGTTACTGATATAGAGCTATCATTAACAAAATACCCTTCAACTTAACTTTTTTCACTCGGCAAAAGAGATTTTGCATCCCTATAATTCTGTAAATAGAAATCTATCTGAAATATATACAGTAACCCACACATAAAAATGGGATCATTTGACAATATCTTATTTTGATTTTGTTTCTTTTCTCTTTCTACCCTTTTTTATCTTTGACTGAATCACTCATTTCTTTCAGCAGTTACCCTGCCTTAAAAATAGTCTTCCTTTAATATTCTATAAGCTTGGAAAATATATGCACAGAAATAAATTTTTATGAATCAATGAATGAATGTTTCCACAGTGAATATATATATCTATATATTCACACAATTGTGCTCATAATCTAATTAAAATTCTCATCTAAGAATATTAGGGCCTTTCATTTATTTAAATTATATATTTCCTAACAAGACTTTGAGTTTTCTTTCTCTTTTTCTGTGTATTTCATCATAATTATTCTCTTCACAACTATATTCTAGAGCTATTGTGATTGACATAATATTTTTATATTTATCTCTGGTGATTATGTTATTATAAAGATAGTCTATTGATTTTTAAAATATTTTCCATTTGTTCAGCTAGAGTACCAAAATATGTTAGTAATTCTGCCACTTTTCTATTAGAAATTCTTGAGTTTTCAGGATATGTAAGAATAAGCTGAGAGGGAAAAATGATATGCAAAATTTCATCAGTTTTAAGACAACATCAATTCTAAAAATTCGAATATATTTTATATCAATGACAAAAAGGAAAGTTGCCATTTAAACTATGAACAATGCATAATGCTATTGATTATGTGCCTTATCTCCATGTCATGAAAGTAAGGTATAATGAATTAAACTTTAGAATCATGGAATTATAATGGTTTTCATTTGTTCTTTCTAATATTCATTCAATATTTGATTGCATTGGTTTCTTACTTCTTTCAAAGACCTTCCAAAAAATATTGACTATTTTTGTATTTTTTATTCATTTGGGTTGTAGTTTATTGATGTTCTTTGACTTTTCAAAATACTGGATTTTTAAAATATTTCACCTATTAAGTGATTTCATTTTCTATATTTAGTAAGTTTCCTTTTTTATATATTTTTATTTATTTTTAATATTTGTTTACATTTATTAGGAAAAGAATAAAGTACACTATTTTGGTGTAGTTGAAAATGTGGTAAATATTGATTACGTGAAAGGTAAATAGAAATCCTTTTAAGTATAGTTTAAGTGCTCCAAATAATTTAAAGTGAAATATCTGGAAAGAAAACAACTACCAGCCAAGAATTTTATCTCCATCGAGACTCTTTCAAAAATGATGGAGAGGTGAAGACATTCTGGGATAAACAAAAGTTGAATAAGTTTATCACCACTAGACCTGCCCTAAAAACACTGCTAAAAGGAATTCTTCATACTGAAAAGTAAAACACTAGACAGTGCCTCAAAACAAAATAAAAAAATATAGAACTGCAGTAAATGTAACCATTTGGGAAATTATAAAAGCCAGTATTTTGTACTGTATTGTTCAGTATTTAACTTAACTTCCTCCTCAGGTACTAAAATGCAAATTTATAAAAGATAATGATAAATCTGCTGTTGACATATGTTGTACAAAGATATAAGTGGTAACAAGTGTAAAAATGTTGGAGTAGTGAGGAGTATAGGAAAAGTATATGAGCATGTGTATTAGTCAGGGTTCTCTCGGGAAACAGAATAAAGAGTAGATATCTGTCAATAATATGAAATTTTAAAAGAGTCTCTCACACGACCGTAGGGATGCACAAGTACAGGTTCCACAGGCAGGCTGCAAACCAGTGGCTCCGATGAAAGGTCGTTGATGAGTTTCTGGGAGAAGTTGCCTGTCCAAGGACGACCTGGGAAATTCTCTCTGAATGTTGAAATCCCTTCTCCTTTTAAGCCATTCAATTGATTGGATAAAAGTTCCACCCATTGATGATGAAATCTCCCTGATTGATACAGATGTAATCAGCCATCCACGCAGTAAACTCACTGGTGATTGAAGTCCATAAATGCTCTTGTATTACAAATAGCTCAGTGCTTGCTGAAACAAACACCTGGACACAATTTCCTGGCCAAGTTGACACATTAGCCTAACCATCACAGTCCACCCCTTGTCAACTCGACAATGATATACATTACTCTAAACCATACTTAGTAAAAACAATAAGAGACAAGCATACATATATATGTCTGCCTAACAATGTTCAACTCTCCTGTGTACAACCTGAAATGCATTAATTCCACACAGAATAGGGTACAAGTCCTTGGGCAATAGTCACTCTTAAACTTGACATCCTTAAATATTATGACATGGAATTAATACAACTTTTCATGATAGAGGAAAAGGTTGGGGAAGAAAACAAAGAAATTCGTTTTGTGTACATATACAATCATATTCATAATGAAACATGGAAGAAGGGTTCATGACTATCACAGTCCTCATTTCTGTAACTGGTCATGTGGTCGAAGTTCATATTTATCACTACCTTCTTCCACTACCCATCCCATGTTCCCATTACCTTCAGCAAGCACTTCAGCTGGCCGTGGTTCTTTGCCTGATGGGGTGACCCAAACTTTCATGCCTGAAGATTCTGGACCATTGTTAGTCCTGCTTGAATTGGTTTATTGCAATTTTCCATTGATTTTAATCACAGGGCATGGCGGGACTAGGAGACACCCTAGAGGATCTCCTGCACTCCAGGCAAACTCTTCTTTACCCCCCCATTATATAGATGTAGTCTTATTTCCCCTTGATAGTCAGGATCAATCACCCCAACCAGTACAGTAATTCCCTTCTTTGCCTTTTGATTCATACGTAAGAGGAGCCCAAAGTGGCCAGGTGGCAGTCTTAACTTCCAGTTCAATGGGATCATTGTTATGTTCCCAGGTGGCAGCTCTCCTCCTTTTGGGACTAAAACCTGTAGACCAGCAGAGCTTAAGGTTGCAGGGACAGGAAGCAAAAATTTTCCTAGTGGGTCACTAGGGGTAATAGTGAATAGTATCACTCCCATTTCCACCCCTTGATTCCTGGACCCATTAATCCTGACTATGGGAGAAACAGCACCATAGAGAGGACGCTGATTCAGAGCAAACACAGCCTCCTGGAGAACATTGCCCCAGCCCCACAAGGTATTGCACCTAGTTGGCGCCATAATTGAGGCTTCAAAAGGCCATTCCACCATTCTATTAATCCAGCTGCTTCATGGTGATGGGGAACATAGTAAGACCAGTGAATTCCATGAGAATGTACCCATTCCCACACATCATTTGCTGTGAAATGGGTTCCCTGATCAAAAGCAATGCTGTGTGGAATGTCATTGCGGTAGATAAGACATTCCGTAAGTCCACGGATGGTAGTTTTGGAAGAAGCATTGAGTGTCGGAAATGCAAACCCATAGCCAGAGTATGTGTCTATTCCAGTTAAAACAAATCGCTGCCCCTTCCATGGTGGAAGTGGCCCAATGTAGTCCACCTGCCACCAGGTAGTAGGCTGGTCACCTCAAGGAATAGTGCCAAATCTGGGGCTGAGTGTCGGTCTCTGCTGCTGACAGATTGGGTAATCAGCAGTGGCTGTAGCCAAGTCAGCCTTGGTGAGGGGAAGTCCATGTTGCTGAGCCCATGCATAACTTCCATCCCTACCTCCATGGCCACTTTGTTCATGAGCCCATTGGGCAATGACAGGAGTGGCTGGGGAAAGAGGCTGAGCATTAGCCACAGAGCGGGTCATCTTATCCATTTGATTATTAAACTCTTCCTCTGCCGAAGTCACCCTCTGGTGAGAATTCACGTGGGACACAAATACGTTCATGTTTTTTGCCCACTCAGAAAGATCTATCCACATAGCTCTTCCCCAGACCTCCTTGTCACCAATTTTCCAATCATGTTCCTTCCAGGTCCCTGACCATCCAGCCAAACCATAGGCAACAGCCCATGAATCAGTGTACAAGCGCACCTCTGGCCATTTCTTCCTCCAAGCAAAATGAACAACTAGGTGCACTGCTCGAAGCTCTGCCCACTGGGAGGATTTGCCCTCACCGCTATCCTTCAAGGATGTCCCAGAAAAGGGCCACTTTCGGGTGGTACCTGCATATCGTGCAGAACCATCTGTAAACCAGGCCTGAGTTTTCTCATCCTCAGTCAACTGATTGTAAGGGACTCCCCAAGAGGCCAAAGCTGTGGGTTGCGAAAGAGAAGGTAACATGGCAGGGGTGGTGACCATGGGCATTTGGGCCACTTCCTCATGTAACTTACTTGTGCCCTCAGGACCAGCTCGAGCCCTATCTCGTATATACCACTTCCACTTTATTATGGAGTGCTGCTGTGCACGCCCAACTTTATGGTTTGGTGGGTCAGACAATACCCAGCTCATGATAGGCAACTCAGGTCTCATGGTAACTTGATGGCCCATGGTTAAGCATTCAGTCTCTACTAAGGCTCAGTAGCAAGCCAAAAGCTGCTTCTCAAAAGGGGAGTAGTTATCTGCAGAGGATGGCAAGGCTTTGCTCCAAAATCCTAAGGGTCTGCATTGTGATTCCCCTATAGGGGCCTGCCAAAGGCTCCAGACAGCATCTGTATTTGCCACTGAAACTTCCAGCACCATTGGATCTGCTGGATCATAAGGTCCAAGTGGCAGTGCAGCTTGCAAAATGGCCTGGACCTGTCGCAAGACTTCCTCTTGTTCCAGTCCCCAATCAAAACTAGCAGCTTTTCTAGTCACTCGGTAAGTGGGCTGCAGTAACACACCCAAATGAGGAATGTGTTTTCTCCAAAATCCAAAGAGGCCAACTAAGCGTTGTGCCTCTTTTTTGGTCGTAGGAGGTTCCAGGTGCAACAGATTATCCTTTACATTAGAGGGGATATCTCAACAGACCTCACACCACTGGACACCTAGAAATTTCACTGAAGTGGAAGGACCCTGTATTTTTGTTGGATTTATCTCCCATCTTCTCTCACGCAAATGCCTTCCCAATAAATCTGGAGTCTTTGCTACTTCTTGCTCAGTAGGTCTTATCAACATGATATCATCAATTTAATAGACCAGTGTGATGTCTCGTGGGAGGGAGAGATGATCAAGGTTCTGTGGAAAATATTATGACATAGGGCTGGAGAGTTGATATACCCGTGAGGCAGGACAGTGAAAGTATACTGCTGGCCTTGCCAGCTGAAAGCAAACTTTCTTGTGGTCCTTACTAATGGCAGTTGAGAAAAAAGCATTTGCCAGATCAACAGCTGATACCAGGTACCAGGGGAAGTGTTGATTTGCTCAAGCAACGATACCACATCTGGGACAGCAGCTGCAATTGGAGTCACCACCTGGTTACGTTTACGATAATCTACTGTCATCTTCCAAGATCCATCTGTTTTCTGCAGAGGCCAAATAGGAGAGTTGAATGGGGATGTGGTGGGAATCACCACCCCTGCATCCTTCAGATCCTTGATGGTAGCACTAATCTCTGCAATACCTCCAGGAATCCAGTTATTGCCTTTGATTTACTATTTTGCTAGGCATGGGCAGTTCTAGAGGTTCCACTTGGCCTTTCCAACCATAATAGCCCTCACTCCATGAGTCAGGGATCCAATGTGGGGCTTCTGCCAGTTACTGAGTAAGTCTATTCCAATTATGCATTCTGAAACTGGAGAAATAACCACAGAATCGGTCCAGGGACCCACTGGACCCACTGTGAGACGGACCTGAGCTAAAACCCCATCAATCACCTGACCTCCATAAGCCCCTACTCTGGCTGGTGGACCACAGTGACGTTTTGGGTCTCCTGGAATTAATGTGACTTCTGAGCCAGTGTCTAATAATCCCTGAAATGTCTGATCATTTCCTTTTCCCCAATGCACAGTTACTCTGGCAAAAGGCTATAGGTCTCCCTGGGGAAAGGTGAGAGGAAGATTAACTGTATAAATTTTTGGCAGTTTAACAGGATCCTTCCCCAAGGGGACCTGGCCTTCTCCTCATTCAAGGGGATCTGGATCTGTAAACTGTCTTAAGTCTGGGAATTGATTAAGGGGCCATGATTCTCTATGTCTATAATTAGAGTTAGGATTTTGTTCACTTGACCTAGAACTCTTCTGCTAATACAGATCCAGAAGAAATTTAGTAGGCTGCCCATTTATTTCATTTCTGGGTACCCCATGATCTATTAGCCAATGCCATATCTCCATGTGACTCAGACTATTCTGTGTGCTATTTTGAATCTGTCTTTCATTGCGGTAGCCACTCCCACCTTGCCTTTGGCAATTAACTGCCAATACTTGACTTTTACCAGGCCTAGACCATATCATCCCCATAATATTTAAGGATTCCAATTCCATTACAGCCCCCCCACCACAGTAATATCTGGACTGCAGATAAGAGCAACCACAGAGCTCTTCAGAGAAGATGGAGTTAGTCTTACAAATTTATTCCTCACAGTCCAGGTTGAAGGTGTGTTTTCTGGACATTCCTGGGGTAGGTGGGCAGATCTCAAATGGTAAATCCATTCTAGCATTCCAATCTCTCTAAGCCTTTGAATCCCCTCATCTACTGTATACCACGGCAAATCAGGCATCTCAACATCAGACATGCTAGGCCATCATTTAGTCCATCCTTCAGTGAGCCACCCAAACAAACTGTTAGAGGCCTTTCTAACCTTTGAGCTACAGTGTTGAATCCAGAATTTCTGCTTAGTGGGCCCATATCAATAAATTCAGCCTGATCCACTTTATATTCCTTCAACCATTATCCCATACTCTTAGTATCCATTCCCACACATATTCCCCTGATTTCTGTCTATGTAAGTTGGAAAACTCATGCAGTTCTTTCAGAGTATAGTGTACTTCCTCATGGGTCACACTTTGTATTTCACCTTTGGGGGTTTGTTGTGATTTCAATCTAGTAATGGGTCTAGAAGACAAGAGGGGTGGGGGATGTGGGTAAAGAGAAGGATTAGAGAAAAGTATATGAGCATGCTATCGAAGTTCAGTTGGTATCCAACCAAATGATTGTTATATGTTGAGGATGTCAAATTTTAACCTTATGTTAAACATAAAGAAAATAGATGAAAAATATATCCGGAGAGGAATGAAAAGGCATACAATATGGTACAACACAAAAGAGTTAATAAATACGAAAGCATGCATTAACAAAACTGAGAGACAAAAAAGGTATAAGACTTATAAGGCTGAAAAGCAAAATGTCAGAAGAAAGTTCTGCGTATTCAGTAGTGAATTTAAATAAAAATGGATTAAACTCTCCAGTAAAAAGGCAGAAATTGACAGAATGGATAAAAAAGTATGACCCAACTATAAGCTCTCTGAAAGAGACTCCTCTTAAATTCAAACATTCATGTAGACTGAAGGTGAAAGCATGGAAAAGAAAACATACCATGCAAGTAGTAACCAAAAGAGAGCTGGGTGGCTATAATAACATCAGCTAAAATAGACTTTAAGTCAAAACAGTTATGAAGGGCAAATTGTCATTACATACTGATAAAAA
>JAKSZT010054486.1:1987215-2008898 GCA_026826555.1 Tolypeutes matacus | reverse complement strand
TGGATACATGACAAAATATATAAATTATCACTGAAATCCATTTTCTTAATCAAAGAAAACACATCATCATACTTACTCTTCTCTTAGTAAATCAGTGTAGCTTTTGGTTGTTTAAACGTAGAACTATTAAGACTGTAATGCTGAAAGTGATATTTTTAACAAATACATTAATAGCTTCACATTTACTGCCCTGTCTGGCAATGCATAGAGCACCCAGGATTGTCATCCTCACAAGGTTGACAGACTACCTGATAATGGGCTTAGTGATATAAGCCCCCCTATATATTCTTAGTTTCTCCATCATTGAAAAGAAAATAAATTACTCTGAAGACTGGAATGTCAGGAACTCTATCCATTGGTAGAAGAGATGATATTCTCAATAATAAGGACAGAGAGGTGATTTTATAATAGAGTGTGGCTTTGTAAATTTGATAATATGTCAGTAAGCAAAAAAATGTATCCTTTGTGGCCTACATTCAAGAGTCATTAGTGAATTTTATGAATAATAAGAGTTGGCAAAAATTTTTTTAAAAAAACAAGTAATTTGGGCTTCAGTGGGGACTGTGTCCTTGGAGATGAAATGATACATCAGTATCAAACACAGGTCAGGAGGAAAACACTGCTAGTTAAATAATATAGCTCATTTTTAAAAACTTTCATATCTACTAAGGCATTTTGTAGATTAAAATGCATTATTATGAGAATACATTCCTTTACAATATGATATGAATTTTTATTATAGTTGTACTGTTTGAATCAGAAATGTAGAAAGAATAGTTTATACAATTGTATGAGACTACTGATTACATTGAAGGAGTTATCCTTCCTGATTTTTCTTTCTCTAAGTACACCTGCTCTATATTATAGTCATTATTTAGAAATACATAAACATTTGCTACCAATCTTATTATAGATGCAAACAATATGCTTTCATATTTTTAAAAACATCGTAATATTTCACAGATTAATAATTTCTGTTCTTTCCAATTTATCACTATGAATCAAATTGTCTGTGTGAGGATGAAGACATTGCAATTTGTTTTACCAATGGCTGTATTACTTATCATGCTCTTCATTTTGCATAGTCATCATTATTCTATCAAAAACGCCTTCATGCAAATATTTTCCACATGTGTAAGAATAATTACTAAACCTGAAATTTCAAGATAAAATTTTATTCTTAGAAATTTTGTATATATATTTTAAAAGCCTTAAGTTTAGTTTGTTTAAAAAATTTCACTCTAATTAGGTCATTAGTGTACATTATTTGTAATTTTGGGATCTATTCATACTTTGCTCTTATAAATGTATTAAATATGTATTCTAAATGTATAAGTCTTTACAGGTGTCTATGCTGATATTTTGGCATATAGTTTATATTTTTATGCAGTCAAATCTATTGGTGTTTTTTGTTCCTTCGTAGTTTTTGACATAATTATAATGTATAATTGACATACAATAAACTACACATATGTAAAGTGTATATGATAAGTTTTGTGATAAGTTTTTAAATGTGTACTTCCTGAAATGTGTTACCACAATCAAAATAATGAACATATTCCTCATAACCAATGGTGTCCCTGTGCCCTTTTTAATCTGTCCCTCTTGCTTATCCCCCAACTCCAGCAGTTCTCAGTAATCCATTGATCTGTTTTCTGTAACTATAGATTATTTTGCATTTTGAAGAATTTTATATAAATGGAACCATATTGCATAAACTCATGTTTTTCTCCATTTGCTCAGCATTAATTTTTTTAATACATCAATGTTATACTATTTATAGTTCATTCCAGTTCATTTCTGAGAAAAATATCCAATGTGCTATATACCACAATCTTTTTACCTATATACCTGTTGGTGGATGTTTTGTCATTTCAATTTTTCCGCAATTTTAAATAAAGATGCCATGAACATGCATGCCAAAGCCTCTGTAATGGCATGTGCTTTCATTTCTATGGGGTAAGTACATAAGAGTGGAATGACAGGGTTTTGGAATGTATATGTTCAAGTGTTTAAAAAACCGCAAACGGTTTTCCAAAGCGGTTTTCTGTTTTTACATTCCTACAAGTAATGCAGGAGTGCTGTCCTTTGTCCATATTTTTGGTATGATTAGTATTTGCAATTTTAGGCATAGTAGTAGGTATGTAGTGATTTCACATTATGGTTTTAATTTGCATATACCTAGTAACTAATGAATTCGATCATATTTTGGCATGCTTATTTGTTGTGTATCTTCCTTAGTTACATGTTTAATTAAACCATTCACCTCTTTTATAAAAGGATTTTGATTTTTCTCATTGAGTTTTCATAGTACTTTATACAGTGCTTGATGCAATGTTTTTCAGGCATTTGGTTCACAAATATTTTAACCAGTTTATAACTTGTCTTCTCATTCTCTTAAAACTTTCTTTAACAGCAGATACTCTCAATTTTGATGAATTGCATTTTATCAGTTTTTAATGGGTCATGCTTTTTATTTTCCCTAAGAATTTGTGGCCTAACCCAATATAAACATTAATTTTGTGGATAGAAGTTCATTTTATTTAATATGATTATCCAATTCTTCTGTGCCATTTGTTGAAAAGACTATCCTCTTCCAATGAATTATTTTTGCATCTCTATCAAAGATCAGTTGACCAAAAATATAAGGGATTACTTCAGGAGTTGCAAATCTTTTCCATTGGTCTTGGGTCTAGCTTAATGCAAATATTGCACTCTTAATTACTGTAGCTCTGTAGTACATGTAGGTCCTATAACTTTGTTCTTTTTCTGAGTTGATTCAGTTATTCTAGGTTTACTACATTTCTATTTTAGTTATAAGCAGCTTGCCAAGTTTTACATAAATTGTGCTTGGATTTTGATTGGGATTGCACTGAATATAGATATTAATTTGGGTAGAATTCAACTCAAAAAATATTTAGTCTTTTGATCGATGAAAATGTTATACACCTCCATTTATATGTCCTTTTAAAATTCTCAGAAAAATTTGTAGTTTCAGTGTATAGGATTTCCACATATTTTGTCAGATTTAGGCCTACATATTTCATATTTTAGGCACAGCTTTGAATTTTCAATAACTGGAGGTTTATTTATTAATATACCTATACATTTGAATTTTTTGTGGATCTTTTTCCTGCAACACTTAAAAATCCACTTGTTAATTTACTGACTTCTTTGTAGAATAAAGATTTTCTCCATAGATGACCTCATGGAAAGCAAGTAAATATGAATATTTTCATCCATCCAATAGATCTAATCTTTTATTTCTATTTTTTTAAATTATCTGTGTGACTATAAACTTCATTTGAATATTGAACAGAAGTGGTATGTGTGGACATCTTTGCCTTTTTCTTCATCTTAGAGGTGAAGCATTCAGTATTTCACATAAACTGTGATGCTAAATATGACATTAAATATGATGTGATAATTTGTAGGTTTTTGTACATGTCTTTTTTAGTTTCCTAGAGCTGCCATAAGAAGTACCGCAATCTGAGTAGCTCAAAACAACAGAAAATCATTGTCTCAGGTAATGGAATCCAGTAATCCGAAATAAGGGAAGAACCATGCACAGGCTTCCTCCGCTATTTTCAAGACATGTTGAGAAAATTAATGGAACTAAATCATAGGTTATTTTAATGACAAACAAACAAGGTGAAAATGCCCAGGGCCATTTGTCTTTACTTTTTAAGTGTTTCTTTATAAATAATTTATTTACTTAGTTGAAAACAATACTACTCTTTTGATTGAGTCCATGAAGGCTTTCTTAACTTGTATGTTCCTCAGGGTATAAATAAAGGAGTTCAATGTAGGTCAAGCAGAAGAAATGAGCTGTGAAACCACTTTATTAATGGTCACTTCTTCCTTTGCTCTAGGGTTCATATAAATGAAAATGCACGTGCCATAGGTGATGGAAACCATAATCACGTGGGAAGAACAGGTCAAAAAGGCCTTCTTCCTTTGCTGGACTGAGGGGAATCTAAAAATTGTCCTGATGATGTAAGTGCATGACAGAACTACACAAGTCAGAGTAATACTCAGGGTCACCACAGCACTGATTATAACTGTCTGTTCTATGGACCAATTTGTCTAAGCAGGTGATTTTCACCAGGGGGAATGCATCACAGCCAAAATGGTCAATGATGTTAGAGTCACAAAATTCCAGTTTTAAACCCAGGCTAAGTGGTGAGATTCTTACACACAAACCAGACATGCAACAACAGATGACGAGAATCCTGCAGACTCCATTGCTCATGATGGTCACATAATGCAGGGGTTTGCAGATGGCCACATAGCCATCATAGGACATGGCAGCAAGGAGATAAAATTCAGTTACTGCAAAGAGGTCGATAAAAAACACTTGGATTGCACAAGCATTGTAAGTAATGACCTTGTCACCTGTTGCTAAATTATACAAATATCTGTGAATACATTTAGATGCGAAGGAGACCTCTAAGAAGGAAAATTTTTTTAAGAAAAAGTTCATGGGTGTTTTCAGATGGGAATCCACAAAGGTGAGTGTGATGATGGTCAGGTTCCTGGTTACACTCAGCGTATAGGTGAGAAGTAGAAGTATAAAAAGCAGAACCTGCAGCTGAGGGTCATCTGTCAGTCCCAGCAGAATGAATGTTGTTTTTGTGCCGTTTCTCATAACTGACTGCTGACTTCTTTTCAAGCTGCACGTGATAATCAGAGACATTTTCTTATTCATTATTTTACCTGTTCTAAAATCACACATATTCAGTATTCTGTTTCCTGCTACATTTTAAAAATTTACTTTTAAGTTCTATTCTCTGCTTAGGATTTCTCTTGTGAGGGAAATAAATTAGTCTAATGAGGTATAAATTTATACACAGCAATAATGTCTTTCGGCTTGCATGAGTTCTTCTTTATTCCCAATAAATCAGAAAATTACACAATAGATTTCATGTTTTTTCTTCTCATTTGTATTTTTAAAAATGATGCTAATACTTAAAAATAATTTGAACTCTATACATTCTTTAGAATAGTTCTTTATCTAAAGTAACATTTTTGCATGTTTGTTGTTGTTTAGGACAAGCATTTTTAATTCATAGAAACAACACTTCCCCCTGGTGCTCCCCCTACATAATCCAATCTTTCTATTGAATATTTACATTACTTTTACAGAATATGCTTATTTGCTGCCGGCTAAGTTAATAACTGCCTTCCTTTCCCTCCCTGATCTTCCAGGCAAATGGATTATTTTATCGTCATTGGTATGTTATTTGACTCAAAATATAATTGATCCAACAGTCAAGAATCTTTGGATTCTGAGTTAGTATTAAGCTGCTCTGTGGATTTTTCTCAGGCATTAAGCATTAATTACATTGTTAGGTATTCAAAATTGTCCAATGTGCAATCATTATCTCAAGGCTTAAGGTTTTCTGACATCAAAGAACAGAAAGTCTTTCCCTTTTATGTACCCAAATTATATGATTCATGCACAATCTCACCTTATTTTTTTTAACATATTATTTTCTCTTCTTACTGAGGTGTAGGATGATTTGGCTGTGTGTATTTGTGTGCTATCAATATAAGGAAGAAGCACCGATGTAGAAATATGGTTTACCTACAAGTTAGAATCCTCCTAGTGCAGGGATTCATAACTTATTTTTATTCCACCGACTCCTTTGCCAGTCAGGTGTAAATCATGGACCCCTTACTAAGCACACTATACTGTATATTATTTAATAAATATATCATATCCACACCAATACGTCCCCACCAAAATGTGTTTTTTTTTTATTTTAATTCAAGTTTATGGACCCCTTATTAAGAACCCCTGTCCTAGGGAATTTGGTCTCTCATTCAACAACTATCAACTATTTACACCAAATCGAGATATAGGATAGTTATATTTTGCAACCCACTTACCTTCCTTCCATCTTTCTACTAATTTCTCAGGTAATATGTGCATCACTTTGAAACATTACTTGCACCTTCAAACTCGAAGCAATTCTCAATCCTCAAAATATACTATCCCTAGATATTACAACTTATTATATAATAAAAGTTAATAGAGAGGTTGAAGGTAAAGCATAACTGACTAATTGCTTTTATTTTTCAAACAAATGGTTAAAATGAGCACAGTTTCTAATAAGATGCTGCCACTTCAACCAATATGCTATACTTTTGGGGTTTGAGAATAAAGGGCATGTTTGTATACTTCTAAAGATACAAAGATATTTTAGTATTTTTATTTGAGGTTCAAGTTATAGTCAACTTTCCAGGGATATTTCTTAGATTAAGTTAGATGTGGATTTATTTATGCATCTTATCCATTAATACTCCCAGACATTTATCTATACAAGAATTAGGAAAAACTCATTTAGCTTTACAAGTACAATTATTTTTTTAAAAATGGCATCTCATAACTATGTGTTAGATGCATAACAAAATAGATAAATCATCACTGAAATCCATTTACTTGTCTACCCAGGATAATATGACCTAATCCTTGAAAAGCAATTATAATTAAAGAGAAAAACTTTATTATACTTACTGTTCTTTGAGTAATTCAGAGCTTCTGTTGGATATTTAAACATAACAATATTAAGAATGAAATGTTGAAAGTGATATTTTGATGAATACATTTATATTTTCACATTTACTAACATGTCTGTGAATGCATAGAGCTTCCTGAGATTTTCATTCTTGACAAATTTGACAGAATTCCTGATAATGGCCTTAGTGCATTTATAAGCCCCCTAACATTTTCTTACTCTTTCCATCACTGAAAAGAGCATAAGTTCCTCTGAAGGCTGGAATGGAACTGTATCCACTGGTGGAAGAAGTGATATTCTAAAAAGTGAGGCAATGGGAAATTCTTTTACAATGTAGAGCACTTTTCTTTTTTAATTTGCTGAAAATACCACTTAGTGAAAAAAAGGTCCTTCGTGACTTACATTCAGGAGTCATTAATGAATTTTCTGAGTAATGAAATTTGGCAAAACAAAACAAAACAAGTAACACAGGCTTCAGTGGGGACAGTGTCCTTGGTAAAAGTGGAATTTCTAAATAAAAACATTATCTTATTTCTAGAAATTTTGTATACTGTTATAAAAGAACTATAAGATTAGATTTATATCAAATATTTGTCACTATAATTAAGTCATTAGTATACATCATTTCTATTTTCATGCCTGTTCATATTTTGTTATTTAAAGTAAGTTAAATATGTATTCTAAGTTTAATAAGTCTTTAAAGTTTCTGTGCTGATTTGTGGCCTGTGGTTTATGGTTTTATACAGTTCAATCTATCATTTTTTTTCTTTTTAGTTTTTAACAGCATTATTGAGGTATAATTCAAAATAATAGTTTGTACCAGTCCTCTTCAGATTCCTTAGTGCAAGACAGCCTTTGTCTGTGACACATATTCTTATTTTAATGTTGTTCCTATATTGTATTATTTTCCAGTAAATAACTGCAAATTTGATATCATTGTCATTCTGAGTTCTGCGGGTCTTCCTTAATATCAAATGCTGTTTAACTGCCACCATTGGTGAAGAGTGCTTTATGGAATGTGTCAATTTTATCTAAGTTGTTGTTTTAAGGCTATATGTTTCAAAATAATATTCCCTTATCCTTTAATATTTGTAGAATGTGTAGTGCCACATCTGTCATTTATCATATTGGTAAATTGTTTCATTTTCTTTCTTTACTGAGATTTTCTAAGAACCAACTTTTCTGTTATTTTCCTTTTACATTCTAATTGATTTCTACGATGATTTCCATTATTTATTTTCTTCTATTGATTTCAGATTTGAATTTTTCTTCTTTTCTTTCATAAAAGGGGGAAAATGCCTATAAACTCTTTTAGCTGCATCCAACAAATATTGACATACTGTTTTTAAATTCAAATTCATTTGAAAGGACTGTTAATATCTCTTTTGATTTCTTCTTTGATTCATGTTTTATTTAGACTTATGTTAATGCCCACATATTTAGAGATTTTCCCTATGTCTCCCTGTTAAATTTCTATTTTAAATCTATTGTGTTTAGAGTTCATACATTGCATGATTTGAATTATATTATGGCTCAGAATGTGGTCTATATTAAAAATTGTTTGTAAAACATTTGATATGATTGTTTATACTTATTGTTCTCTAAGTGTTGATTAAGTCAATTTGATTGATAGTTTTATTCAGATTTTCTATATATTTTTCTAAATTTCTTGGGTACATTTTCTGTTAATCATTAATAAAAAGATATTGAACTCTTTAAATATAATCCACAACTATAATAGTGGATTTCTCTTCATAGTTTGATCAGTTTTTGTGTTATGTATGGTATTTATTTGATATATTGTTATTAGTGACATGAACATTTAAGATTGCCATGTCCTAAATGATCCCTTTTAGCTCAGGTAACATTCTTTGCTCTGGGATTTACTTTGTCCAATATTAATGTAGTCATCTCTGATTTCTTTTGATCGGTGTTAGCATAGTATATAATTTTTTCATTCTTTAATTCTTACTCATTATATATTTTCCTTAAAATTAAAACAGATTCGTATATTGCCTAGAGTTGTTTTTGCTTTTTTTATTCAATCTGACATTCTCTGGTGTTGATTGGATATGTTTAAGCCATTTATATTTATTATGATCATTAATATTGTTGGCTTGAAATCCACAACCTCATTATTTTCTATTCATTCCTTTTTACAAATTATAGGAAGATAGTTAATGTGTTCAAGTTCACACTTACCTTGTAGGGATTTTTTAAATAAATGTTATTGAAATATATTCACACACCATACAACCCATCTATACTGTACAAACAATAGCTTTTGGTATAATCACAGAGTTGTGTTTTCATCACTGCAATCAATATTAGAGCATTTTCATTACTCCAAAAGGAAAAACTTCCTATCCCTTCATATTAACCTCTAAATCCCTCTATCCTTCTCCTGCCATACATAACTTCTAATCCATTTCTATCTCTAAAAATGTATTTGTATTTACATTTTGTATAGATGGAGTCAAATATAGTACATTGAGTCTGATTTCTTTCCTTTGGCATTATTCTCTTTTTTACCATTCATGGGAGAATATTAATATGTTACTATTACCTACATTTCTTAATTTGCTTTAGCTGTATTTTTGAACAAATATCACCCTATTATTAACATCTTGTAACATTAACATTCATTTGTTCTTATTCAGAGAAAAACATTCTTATATGTGGACTATTATCCATACTCTCTGTACACAAGAGAGTTTGTTATGCTATACAGATCCAGGTTTCATCTTTTAGTTTTCCATCTAGTTATATATACAACCTTAAGCTTTCCCTTTCAGTCACAGTCATACTCCTGTATTAATGAAATTACAATCAGTATAATGTGCTGTCATCACCTCTATGCATATCCAAACATTTACAAACACCATTTTTACAGATTCTGCACAAATTATACCACAGCTTTCCATTCTTTATCCTTCTATCTTCAGGTGACCTATATTCTAGCTATTAACTCCATAACTTTTCTCATTATATTTAATTCATATTAGTGAAATCATACAATATTTGTCATTTTGTGTTTGGCTAGCTTCACTCAACCTAATGTCCTCCAAGTTCACCCATGTTATCACATGCCTCACAACTTCATTTCTTTTTATAGCTGAATAATATTCCATCATGTGTTCATATGACAATTTGTTTACCCATTCAACAGTTGATGGAAAACTAGGTTGTTTCCATCTTTGGGCAATTGTGAATGCCACTATGAACTGATAATATACAGATATCCATGCTCTAAGTTCTTCTAGGTATATACCCAGTAGTGGAATTGATGAACCACATGGAGTATCTATATTTAACTTCCTTAAGAACAGCCAAACAGTCCTCCATAGTGGCTGCACCATATACATTCCCAACAACAGTGAATAAGCATTCTTTTTTCTCCACATCCTCTTTAGCACCTGTAGTTTTCTGTGTTTTTTTTTTTTTTTAATAGTGGTCTTTATAATAGGTGTGAAATAATATCTCATTGTAGTTTTGATTTGCATTTCCTTAATATCTAGTGATGCTGAATATCTTTTCATGTGTTTTTTCATCATTTGTATTTCTTCTCTGGAAAATGTCTATTCAAGTTTTTTCCACATTTTTATATCAGGTTTTTGTCTTTTAATAGTTGAGTTATAGGATCACTTTATATATTCTGGATATTAAACCCTTATCAAATATGTGATTTCTAAATATTTTCTCCCATTAAGTAGGCTGCCTTTTCACCTTCTTGACAAAGTCTTTTGCCCTACAAAAGTGTTTAATTTTGAGGAGGTCCCATTTATCTATTTTTTATTGCAATGTTAATGCTTTGGGTGTGAGTCTCAGAACGCCAAATCTTGAAGATACTTTCTTATATTATCTTCCACAGTTTTATGGTCCTGGCTTTCATGTTTAAGTCTTTGATCCATTTTAAGTTGAGTTGATTCTTGTATAAGGAGTGAGATAGGGGCCCTCCTTCATTCTAAGTTATAGGTATCCAGTTCCCCCAACACCATTTGTTGAACAGATTGTTCTGTCCCAGTAAAGTGGACTTGGTATGCCTGTCAAAAATCAGTTAACCATAGAGGTGAGGGGCTATTTCTGAACTCTCAATTCAATTCCAATAATCAATGGTCTATCTTTATGCCAATACCATGCTGTTTGGAACACTATATCTTTGTAAAATGCTTTAAGATCAGGAAGTGTGAGTCATCTGAGTTTGCTATTCTTTGGTTTTTGGGTATTTAGGTCACTTTCCTTTCCAGATAAATTAGATAATTGACTTTTTTATTTCTGTAATTTTGGAATTTTTGGAATTTTGATTGGAATTGTGTTGAATCTGTAAATAAATTTGTGTAGAATTGACAGAGTAACAATATTTAGTTTCCCAATCCATGAACATGGACTGTCCTTCCATATGCTTATATTTACCAAAGTTTTGTAGTTTTCTGAGTACAGGTCTTTTACATTCCTGGTGAAATTAATTCTTAGATATTTGTTTCTTTTAGTTGCTATTGTAAATGGAATTTTTTCTTGATTTCCTCCTCACATGGTTCACTACTAATATATAGAAACACTACTGATTATTTTCATGTTGATCTTCTATCCTACCACTTTGCTAATCATTTATTAGCTCTAATAGTTTTTTTTTTCTAGATATTTCAGAATCTTCAAAATATAGGATCCTGTCATCAAGAGTGAGAGTTTTACTCCTTTTCCAATTTGAATGTCTTGTATTTCCTTTTCTTGCTTAATTGCTCTAGCTAGAACTTCTAGTGCAATATGGAATAGCAGTGGTTAGAATGGACATCCTTGTGTTCTTCCTGATCTTAGAGAGAAAGCTTTCACCTTTTTCCTTTGAGTGCTATGCTGGCTATAGGTTTTTTCATATATATGCCCTGTATCATGTTGAGGACATTTCCTTCTATTCCTATCTTTTGAAGCATTTTAATCAAGAGAGGATGCTGGATTTTGTCAACTCTGTTTCTGCATCATTTGAGATGATCATGTAGATTTTTCCTTCCATTTGTTAATGTGGTGTATTACATTAATTGATTTTCCTGTGTTGAACCACCCTTGCTGTAACCGTTGGGGAATTTGATGCAATTATGAATTCCAAAAATATAATTGAATCATGCTTGTAAACTGATCTCTTAATCTGGGCATGATTAGGTTAGGATTAGGACGTTGAGCCCCACCCCTTGGTGGGTGGAGAATTGAATATAAAAGACAAGGCAAAGGACAGTTGAAGCAGTCTTTTGAGAAACAGTTTTGATGTGGAAAGAAGGCCCCAGGAGAAGAGAAGCAAGCTGTTCGCCTGATCCTCTACAGCTGACCTTGTGGAGGAAACAGGAGCTAAGCCCCAAGAGAAATGCAGCCCAGGGAAGAGAGGAACCCCAGAAGCCTGAGCCCTGGCAAACGCCAGCAGCTGTCTTGCTCTAACACGTGGCAATGGACTGTGGTGAGAGAAGAAACTTAACACTTTATGGCCTGTATCTGTGGACTTCTACCCCAAATAAATACCCTTTATAAAGACCAACCCATTTTTGGTGTTTTACATTAGCACCCCTCTGGCTGACTAATACACTTGCATACTCAGAATAAAACCTACATGAACTTGGTTATTATTCTTTGAATATGCTGTTTGATTCACTTTGCAAGTATTTTGCTTAGAATTTTTGCATCTGTAATCATGGAAGAAATTAGTCTGTGATCAATCTTTATCTGGCCTTGGTATCAGGATGATGTTGGCTTCCTATAATGAGTTAGGTAGTTTTCCCTCCTTTTCAATTTTTTGGAAGAGTTTGAGCAATATTGTTATAAATTATTCTCGAAATGATTGGTAGAATTCACCTCTGAAGCCATCTGGATCTGGACTTCTCTTTTCTGGGAGATTTTTGATATCTGATCAGTCTATTTACTTTTGATTGGTTTGTTGTGGCCTGCCTTGTACTTCTTCTAGGGTCAGTGTTGGCTGTTTGTGCATTTCTAGGAATTTATCCTTTACATCTAGGTTGTATAATTTGTTTACAAGCAGTTTTTCATAACATCTTCTTATGATCCTTTTTATTTCTGTGAGATCGTTAGTAATGACATGCCTTCCATTCCTGACTTTATTTATGTGCATCTTCTTTCTTTTTTTCTTTTCTTTTCTAGTCTAGCTAAGGGTTTGTTAATTTTATTGAACTTCTCAAAGAACCAGCTTTTAGTTTTGTTGATTCTCTCTCTCTTTTTTTTTTTTTTTTTTTTTTTTTGGTTTTCAATTTTATTTATTTCAACTTTAATATTTGCCATACCTTTGTGTCTGTTTGATTTGGTATTAATTTGCTCTTCTTTTTCTAGTTCCTCCAGGTGTTCAGTTAGATTGATCTTAGCTCTTTCTCCCTTTTTAATATAGATATGTAGGGCTATAAATTTCATTTTCAGAACTGCCTTTGCTGTATACCATAAATTTTAATTGTCTTCTCATTTTCACTCCTCTCAAGATATTTACTAATTTCTGTTGCAATTTCTTCTTTGACCCACCACTGATTGTTTAAGAATGTGTTGTTTAATCTCCACATATTTGCAAATTTCCCCATTTTCCACCTATTATTGATTTCCAGCTTCAGTGCATAATATCAGGGAAGGTACTTTGTATAATTTCAATGTTTTGAAAACTGTTTTGTGACCCAATATGTAGTACACCCTGAAGAAAGATCCAAGAGCATTTGAGAAGAATGTATATTCTGCTGATTTGGGATGCAATGTTCTGTAAGTGTCTGTTAGGTCTAGCTCATTTAGGTAGTCATATTGTTCAAGTTCTTTGTTTCTTTGTTGATATTCTATCTAGTTGTTCTACATATTGATGTGAGTGACATCTTGAATTATCCAACTATTTTTGTATAGACGTCTACTTCTCTCAGTTTTGCCAGAGTTTGCATCATGCATTTGGGACACCCTGTTTACATGCATAGATAATTATGATTTTTATTTCTTCCTGGTGGATTTCCCCTTTTATTAATATATAATGGCTTTCTGTAAATGTTGTAATATTTTTGCATTTAAAGTCTGTTTTGACAATGCTATTATAGATATCCCTGCTCTTTTTGATTATGGTTTGCCTGGAATATCTTTCCCCACCTTTCACTTTCAGGTTTTCAGTCCATACTGTCATGCCGAGACTGGATGACCCAAAGCTATCTGCCCTGTCAATGGGGGTTGGGAGCCTACAGTAGCAGATCCCCACTGCAGTTTCTCCTTCTCTTCATCCCTCTTTTTGGGTGCAGTACAGCACTTCTCTGGTTTCCAGAGCTCTAGAACAGTTGTTCCGACAGTTTCTGCCTGTTCTCTAGCTGATTTTGTGGTTGAGAAATGTGCCCTGTAACTCTCTATTCCTCCATCTTCTGAGAAATTCTCTCCAAAGTTGCATTCATCCTTTTGTTTTCTTTTGTCTCTCATTTTCTGCTTTTTGTGTTAATTGAATGTTTTTTATGATTCCATTTATCTTCCTTTTGTTTCCTTACTTGCTATAACAATGCCTTGTTATTTTAATGGTTGCTTATGGTTTATAATATACTTGATTAACTCTTCACTTCATATATGCCATAAAAGACTTACACTAGTTAGTGCTATCATTTCATACATGATGCTTCTACTGATGAGCCCTTAAAAGTTTTGGAGCTTTCCCTGGTGAAAGAAATATGAAGTGTGAGAAAGATTCAACATAAAGACTTTTCATTTCTTTCTTGAAGCTGAAAGGGGCAATGTGGCAAGGACTGTGGGCAGCCTGCAAGAGCTGAGAATGACTCCTAGCTGACATCCAACAAGGAAATGGGCACCCAAGATCAAGGGCAATGAACATAAATGTAAAGAGGAGCCAGGAAAGATAACATAACTCAAATACATATTATTGAAAGATAAAGAAAATAATAAGCATCAGGGAAAGGTTTATCGCCATTCATCTTTATTTGAACATTATTTGTTGTCTGCTACTTTCTTTTTACTTCCTAAAAATGATACAATTCTTTTGAGTGAATCATTGAAGGCCTTCTTCACTTGCTTATTTTGCAGAGTATAAATAAATGGATTTAACAAAGGTGAAATAGAAGAAATGAGCAGTGAAACCACTTTATTAATGGTCACTTCTTCCTTTGCTGTAGGATTCATATAGATGAACATGAATGTGCCATGGGTGATGGAAACCACAATCATGTGGGAAGAACAGGTTCAAAAGGGCTTTTTCCTTTGCTGGGCAGATGGAAATCCTAAAATTGTCTTGATATATAAAGGTAGGACATAACTACACATATAAGGGTCAAGATGAGGGTCAGCGCAGCACAGATTATAACTGTTTGTTCCATGAACCATGTGTCTGAACAAGCGATTTTCAGGAGTGGTGAAGCATCTCAAAGGAAATGATTAATGGCATTCAAGACACAGAATTTAAGATTTAGCCCCAGACTAAGTGGGGAAATTATGATCAACCAACCAGCCCACCAACAGCAAAAAACAAGTCTCCTGCAGATTCTATTGCTCATGATGGTCACATAATGCAGCAGTTTGCAGAAGGCCACATAGCAGTCATAGGACATAGCAGCAAGGAGAAAAAATTCTGTTACTGCAAAGAGGTCAGTAAAAAAAACTTGGATGACACAAGCATTGAAGGTGATAACCTTGTCACCCATAGCTATGGTATACAAGTACCTAGGAATACATGCAGATGTGAAGGAGATTTCCAGGAAGGAGAAATTTTGTAGAAAAAAGTACATGGGTGCTTTAATATTTGAATCCACAAAAATGAGGATGATGATTATCAGATTCCCAATTATACTCAACATGTAGGTTAGAAATAAAAATACAAAAATTACAATCTGCAGCTGACGGTCATCTGTCAGTCCCGGAAATATGAATGTTGTTTTCATCACTTCTGTCCTTTCTGCATTTCCAATAATTCAGAAGGGTTATTTTACAGATTATTTTATGTGTATAAAATCTAACAATTAAATCTTTCTTCACTTTATTTTATATTAACTTTAAAATCACACCATGGGTAATGATTACATGTATCTGCCTATATGGTGTGATTTCTAGGGTAACAAAAATGTCTTTAGCTCTCCAAAATTCTTCCCTACTCACAAGCTAAAAAAATTTACACTATTAATGTTATGGTTATGCTTAATAAAATCTTGTCAAAGTGTTTGATCTTTGACAAAATGCTAATACATAATATATTCTACAAATTCTCGAGCAGAAGTTTGGAGTTTTGGCTCAAGCTTTACAACTGGATTTTTTTCTTTGATTTTTGGAGAAAGATGTATTTCTCCTTTGAACAATCTTAATGCTTCCACCCAAGACCACATACGAGCTCCTTTCTCTCATGTTTTCCTTCTATGTTTCTCTACCAGTATGCAGTTTACTTATTTATTTATAGTATTGTGATGTAGAATTTATTTGAGTTTACATTCATTAAGTTAGCTTAAAAAAAATGACACTCAGATTTTTATCTTCCTCCTTTGCCTATGTTGATTCCTTAGACCTCTAAGCTTCTCTTTACATCTTACTGTACACTCTCTCCCTGTTTTTCCCACTGTTCTTACTATTTTATATAATGTCTTTCAGTTAATGATTACTAAGTCTGCTTTCAGTAATGGATTTTTTCTGAATTACATATTGATTGGCTACCAAACATATTAACTTATATATTGAACCTACTGCCAAACATACCTACCTGCACAAATCACAAGCATGTCTATCTTAATGTGCCTTTAACAGAAGTCATAATATTTCACATCTCTTATCACTCTCCAACTTTTCTTGTGTGCTAATACATTCCACTTGTTGACTTTGTATTCTGTGCCACGAGTTCTTGTAAGTACTGCTTTTATGTGCTTTGTGCCATATTAATTAATTTAATCTGTATAACAATTATTCATCACTTATTTTCATTTGAAACACCACTTCCTCTTGGAAGTTTTCTGAAAAATTTTTAGCTGTCTTACGCCACATGCCCACTCCCATGCATCCATAGCAAACAATACATGCTCCTACCTTAGTGCTTTGAGTGCGAATGTTTTTAAAGTTATTGTACTGCGGCTTTCTCACTGTGATAGCCACAGCGACATACACAGTTCCAGATATATGGTCATTGTCTAAATATTTTTTGAACTAATTTATATATCACACATTTGCCAAGCAGATACAGACAAAACTATTTCTTCCTCTGTTTGGACTTAAATTCATACTGTTCTGATGCTGAATTTGCTAAATAAATTTGCTGTATATCTGATTGTGTTACTGGAAATTTTTATATATTTTTCTTTTAAAGAAGACATATTATTTATCAATTAAGTCTCATTGTGCTATGAGCAAGTTTTCTGCTTATTTGTTTATCTTTATTATTGACAATATTTACCAGCCTTCTCTTCTTTTGCTGATCTTTCAGATAAATTATTTTATTTTCTTTAATGTCATGTTTACCTCCTCAACAGAGTTCATGAGTTTTATGACAAGGAGTTCATGTCAAAAGCTGCTTCACATTAAATTTCTCAGGCATCAAAATTTAACTTTTGTAGTGAAAAACTTGAATATTTTGCATTTGCAATCAGTTTCTCAAAGCATGTAATGCTACAAACAATAAAACTTCCCCCTTGAAATACCTGTTTGTGAGTACTTTCTTTTCATTATTTATTTACTGTAATTTAGTAGAAGAGCTATATCTGACTTTTTTCCAATTAATTCTTTTAAGCCCAAAGGGCTGCAGTCATCCATTTGGAGAAGAAGCACTGACTAGTTTCATAGTTTGTCTGAAATTTAGAACTCTTCTAGGGAATTTAAGACACATTTGACATATATATTTGATTAAATTGTGAGGCAGTGAAAAATGATTATTAAAGTCTACTCATCCTCCTTTCATTGTTTCTCATTTCTAAGGCAACAAGTACATTACTACATAACCTTACTCAGCTCAACACACTATGGGCATTATTCAATGTTCAAAAATATATTTTTTTCCTCACAAGATATTACAAATTATTTCAAGACAGATTCCAATAAACTAATTGACACCAATATAAACGGACTGATTTCTGCTTATTTTCTCATTTGAGCCAACATTTGAAAGGAGGCAGGGATCTCTAGTGAATGATCCTACCACAGTCACTGTTTTGGAGGGATGAAGACACACACATACACATCACACACACACACACAAGCAGAATTAGTGCTTTTATTTTCCAGTGTCAGGTTGATAATATACCTGATGTCACTTCTGATATTTCTCATATTAGGATACCATTATTTCTTTACCTATTTGCATTAAGTCATCTCATATATATTTCTGAGGGCTTTACAAAATATATAAATTCAAACTTACATCTTTGATTTGACTAAGAGCAATTTAAACATGTATTTTTTTCTGAGAGAACAATGTACCAGGAATTTACAAAGGAAAACAATAATGAAAATTTATTTACTTTTCTGTCAGTCAGTCGTAACTTCTGTAAATGGTTTGAATACACTAATTCTTAAAGTCACTTAGTTGGAAATGGTAGGTGAGAAGAAGATTTTCATTTGAACTTCTCTTCACTTTTGCTGATTTTTCCATACTGCCACTCACATGTTCTCTAAATAACAGATATTTCTCTGAGATAATTGTGTCCAACAAATTGCACTTTGTCATGACATATTTTACCATTATAGACCTAAGAAATATTTTCTTATAAATTTCAAAACATAAAAAGAAAAAATATTTTAACTGCAGTGAAATACTGGAAGCTCCTCTTTTGAACAAGATGGTATTTCATATCTCAGGACAGGGACTGATGTTTGAATGATATCAAACTTGACTTTCCTTTTTTCTTATTTAGTTGGCTGAATCTGAAAATAATTGAATAAATAAATGGTCCTCAGTGATTTACATTCAGAGCCAGCAAAGAATCTTTGGAGTAATTTTTTTGGCAAAAGCAATTAACAAACGCTGCCTTCGGGACAGTGTCATTGGAGACAGTATGGCAACAACAATTACCAGGTTATTTAATTCATTTTCTTATTTTTCTAAACAACTTTTCCTCAGGTAAGTTGACATACAATCAACTTCACATATTTGAAGTGTAAAATTTGATAAGTTTTGACATATGTGAACTACTGTGAAAATATTACCACAGCCAAAAGAGAGAACATATCCATCATCCTGAAAAGTGTCCCTATGCCTCTTTGTAATACCTCAGGCCGTCTGCTTCTCATACCCTCCTGTTCCTAACTGACTACTGTTAAAGTTTCTGTCAGTATAGTTTAGTTTTTCTGTTCATGAGTTTATGATTAAAGGAAATGCAATAATAAAATATTGTATTACTTTACCTTGGTTCTTTCACTGAGCATGCTTATTTTTTTTTCCCCATTGTGTTTACCAATAGTTTATCATTTTTACTGCTGAACAGTATTCCAATGCTGGTAGACCTATGGTGTTTCCGGTGTGCAGCTATTAAAAATAAAGCCACTATCAATGCTTGCATATGGGATTTGAAAGGACATGTGCTTCCATTTTCCTTGGGTAAATACCTTGGTGTGGAGTGGTATGGTTGGTCATAAAGTAGGTATATGTCAAAATTTTTGAGAATCTGCCCAACTGTTTTCCAGAATGTCTTTAGCACTTTACAATCCAAATATCAGTGCTGGCATTGTAAAGTCCTTCCTGGCACTTGCTCCATATCAATATCAACTGTTAGCATGATCAGTTTTTTAAACTTTAACTTTTCTAGTAAAGTGCACTAGTATCTCACAGTGGTGTGAATTTGCATTTACCTAAAGACTAATGATATTTAGTATGTTTTCATATGTTTGACTCCTATATACCTTTTCTACTAAATTGCTGTTCAAATTTTTAAAAATGTTTTGTTAAGATATAATAATTCACATAAATAATTGACACTTTGAAAGTAAAGAGTTCAATGATTTTAGTATATTCATAGAGTTGTGCAGGCATAAGCATTATCTAGCTTTACATTTCATCACTCCCAAAAGAAACACAGTACCCCTGAGCAGTCACACCCTATTCCTTCAGTCACCCTACTTTGCCCCACCAGAAATCTACTTTTTGTTTCTATGGATTTTCCTATTCTTCTTATTTAGTATAAATGAAATCATACAATATGTAGCCTTTGTGTCTGACTACTTCATATAGCCTGATGATTTCAATGTTTTCAATGTTGTAGCATGTATTATTACTTCATTCTTTTTATGTCTCAATGATACTCCATTGTAATGATATACCATACTTGGTTTATCTATTCATTATTTAATGAATATTTGGGTTGTTTCCATTTCTTGACTATGATGAATTATGCTGCTATGAACATTCCTGCACATATTTTTGCATGTAAATGGATTTTCAAATCCCTTGGGTATACTCCTATGGGTAAAATTGCTGGATCATGCAGTAACTGTATCTTGAACATTCTGAGGAACTACCAAACTGTTTTTCAATGTGGCTGTACCATTTTACAATCCTACCAGAAATATATGAGTGTTTCAATTTTTCCACATCCTTGTCAACATATGTCATCTTTATTTTAGCCATCTTAGTGGGTGTAAAGTGCTTTCCTATTGTGGGTTGAAATTACATTTCCTGATGACTGATGATGTCGAATCACTGCTATGAGCTTTTGGCCATTTTTATATCTTCTTAGGAATAATGTCTATTAAAATTCTTTGCCCCTTTTTCATGTGTTATTTATCATTTTATTATTGAGTTTTATGTATTCTTTATACTGGTGACAAGTCTCTTATGAAATATATGATTTTGAATATTTTCTTCTATTGTGTGGATCTCTCACTTACTTCATGGTGTCCTTTGAATCACAACAGTTGTAAATTTGAGGAAATCCAACTCAGTTATATTTTTCTTTTATTATCTGGGCTTTTGGTGTCATATATAAGGAATCATGGCCTAAGATTTACTCCTAAGTTTTCTTCAAGAATTTAATAATTTTACCACCCAAATTTAGGTCTATTATCCATTTTGATTAAATTTTTGTATATGGTGTCTATCCAGTTGTCCAGCATCAGTTATTGAAAAGCCTATCATTTACCCAAGACAATTTTTGTACCACAGCTCACTTTTACTCTGTAGTAAGGTTCTTATATGAAGTGACATTATAAAGTAGATGATAAGTTAAAGATGTATACTAATCCACCCAAAGTAGCCATTAAAAGAAAAGGGGATATTATAGATTATAAATCAACAAAGGAGATAAAAAATAAATTTTAAAACATACTCAATTAATCAATAATAAAGGAATAATATGGAAATAATAGGGGAATATTAAGAACTTTGTGCCAATACATTGAACAACTTGCAAAAAGGTACAAATTTCTTGAATGACAAAAATTAACAAATCCTCCACAAGAAGACAAACTAACTCAACAATTTATAATACAATGCTTACATTTTCTGTTTCAAACAATCTATTATCCTTTGAATAGATTTCAAATCAAGATAACTTGGTTAATATCTGTTTTAGTTACCTAAAGCTCTTAGGAGAAAAATACAAAATTGGTTTAGCTTTTACAAGAGATATTTATTAGTGTAAAAGCTTACAGTTCTGAGGCCACAAAAATTTCCAAGTCATGGCATCATCAGAGATGCTTTCTCACCAAAGTTTGTCTGGTGGCAGATACTGGACTCCTGCCATGCGTCAAAAAGATGGCAGTTGATCTCTCCTGAGGTCCTTGCTTTCCCCTTCATGCTCACATTCTTGGGCTCAGTTGTGGGCCATCAGGCATATGGCTCATCTCTCCTGGGCTTCTCTGCTGATTCCAGTCTCCAGCTCTCTCTCAGCCTCTTGGGGTTTCCCTTTCTGTAGGCATCCTGGAGCACTCTCTCTCCCATGGCAGTGTAAAAACATCAGCTCTCTTTCTCTTTGTCTGTTTCTCTGTATGCTTCTCTGCTTATGTAAGACTCCCACAAGAGGGTAGAGCTCCACCCTAGGTCACACCTCATTGACATAATCCAATCAAAGGCCCTGAAGTGATCTAATTATCGGGATAAAATCTAAAGTTCCCTTAACCTAATTTAATGCAATCAAAGGGTCCCACACCTACAGGAATGGATTAGCTCAAAAACATGTTCTTTTATGGGATTCACAAATCTTCAAACTGTCACAATATCTAACTACATATTTATCACTTCTCATGCTTTTCATT
>JAKSZT010054486.1:1860450-1962215 GCA_026826555.1 Tolypeutes matacus | reverse complement strand
TTTTATTCTTGGTCTGTAGGAGGAAGCTTTGAGTCCTTCACCATTGAGTTTAATGTTAACCATGGATTTTATGTGAATTTCCTTTATCCTGTTGAGAAAGTTTTCTTCATTTCCTATTTTTATGATTTTTTTCCATGAAAGGGTGTTGGATTTTGCAAAATTCCTTGTCTACATCAATTGAGATTATTATTTGTTTTTATTTGTTTTTCATTCTTTTAATGTGGTGTACTAATTTATTGGTTTTAATATGTTGAATCACCATTGCATTCCTGTGATAAAACTCATTTGGTTTTGTTCTATAATCCTTTCATTATGCCGATGCTTTTGCTTTGCTAGTATTTTGAGAATTTTTGTATCTATATTCATATGGGAAATTGGTCTGTAGTTTTCTTGTGATGTCTTTATTTGGCTTTAGTATTAGAGTAATTTTTAACTCATAGAATGAGTTAGGAAGATTTTCCTCATCTTAAATTTTTAAGAATAGTTTACGTAGGATTGGTGTTAATTCTTCTTTGAATGTTTGGCAGATTTCACCTGTGTAGGCATCTCGCACTGAACTCTTCTTTGTTGGAAGGTGCTTTGATTACTGTATAAATCTCTTTATTTGTTATAGGGTTGTTGAAATCTTAAATTTCTTTTTGAGTTAGTTTAGGTAAATTATGTATTTCTAGCAATTTGTCCATTTTCTCTAAATTATCTCAATTGTTGGTGTACAATTGTTCATAGTATTCTCATATATTCCTTTTAATATCTGTAAGATCAGTAGTAATGGCCCCACTTTCATTTCTGATTTTATTTGCAACCTCTTTCTTTTTGTTTTTTATCAGTCAAGCCAAAGGTTTGTCAATGTTATTCATCTTTTCAAAGAACCAACTTTTGGTTGCACTGACTCTCTCAATTGTTTTTCTATTCTCTATTTCATCTATCTCTGTTATAATCTTTAATATCTCCTTCCTTCTAACTTTAGGTTTGTTTGCTCTCCTTTTTCTCCTTCCTCAAAGTGTGGATTTAGGTATTGATTTGAAGAAAGATATGTCTTCTTTTTTAATGTAAGCATTTACAGTTATAAATTTCCCTTGGGGCACTGCCTTTGCTGAATCCATACATTTTGTTATGTTGTGTTTACATGTTCATTCATATGTAAGAATTACTTGACTTCCACTGTGATTTTTTTCTTTTACCCAATGTTTTTTTAAAATGTGTTATTTAATATCAATGCACCTGTGAATATTTTTTCTTTTGTTATTAAATTCTATCGTTATATATTTGTGGTCAGAGAAAATGATTTGTATGAACTCAATAGTTAATTGCATTGAGACTTGTTTTGTGATTTATAATATGGTCTATGTTAAAGCAACATGAACTTGAGAAGAATGTATACTCTGCTGTTTGTGTGTGGAGTGTTCTATACATGTCAGTTAAATCTACTTACTTTATAGTATTTTTTTCATGTCTTCTCTTCCTTTATTTACCAGCTGTATAGATGTTCTATCCATTCTTAAAAGTGGTATATTGAAGTCTCAAACAACTATTGTAGAACTATTTTTCTCTTTAATTCTGTTTATGCTTCCTTCATGTATTTAGGGGCTATATTTTTAGGTGCATATGTGTATAATTATTATGTTTTCTTGGTAGATTGACTCTTTCATTAATATATACTTTCCTTCTTTATCTCTTTTCCTGACTTGGAGTTTATTTTGTCAGATATTAGTATAGCCACCCCAGCTAACTTTTGTTTACAATTTGCATGGAATATTTATTTCATCCCTTCACTAAACATGTTTGTGTCTTGGGTCTTGTGAGTCTCTTGTGAACAGTATATAGTACCATCATACTTTTCTATCTATTCTGTCAATCTCTGCCTTTTAATGGAGAGTATAATCTATTTACAATCAAAGTAGTTCTGATAAGGTAAGACTTTACTCATTTTGCCATTTAAAAAAATATCTTACTCCATTTTTCGTCTTTCACAGCCTTATATTTTTATAGTTGGTCTTTGGTAGTGAAACAGTTAATCAACTTTTCATATTCTTTACTGTGCTTTTTTTTTTTAGATATTTTCTTTGAGGTTACAAAAGATTTTATGTTTAACATACTTAATCTATAAGGATCTAATTTTACTTGTTATGAACTTTTAACTTCAATAACATATACAATCTCCTCACCACTTCTCTAAGCTACGTGAATTCTGTGTTAGGCAACCAAAAAGAGTGCCTTTAGTCAGTCTTCAGAGAGCATGCTAGAGCAGACATACAAACACACTAAGTTAGATGTGCTAATATCCAGACTTGCATTGGGAATGTGAGCTACCATATTGGGAATGCAGGCCTCTGGGCCACCATCAGTCCCACAGATTACTGTCTGTTGCTGGTGGAGGGGGAGTGCCCAGGGCAAGAAAAGGTACCCTACAGCTTTCCTATTGTTTTTAAGTTTTCTTTTACTTGATTCAGGTTTTGCTTGGTGGTTATTTATCCTTGATTATTTTCTAGGGTTCTGGGAGAGTTCTGACATATTCTGCTTGTTATTATTATTATTATTTTTTAATATTTCTACTGATGGGGTTGAACTATGTTTCTGTTAATCCTCTATCATGCTGACATCATTGTCCCACAAGACTCTCTATTAACATTAGTCACCCAATCACAGTGATTCTGTTTCATTTTTCTGGATTAGGACTACATTAGAGTGTTAAGAATGTTTTTCTACTTACCCAATCCCCTACATCATATTCTTAAGTTACTCTAAATAAAATTGCACACTTATGAACATTTAATACACCTTAATTCACATATGTTCACATCACATACTATCATCAAAAATATATAGAATTTTTTGTTTACTTTCATAATCTTTTTCTCTCTGTACTATAAAGATACATGAGACTATATTTTACTGTATGTAAATTTAGTGCTATATTTCCAGAATGTAAAACAATACATGCCTCATAAGAAATACTCAATGAATATTTGTTGAATGGATAAATATTGCCTCTGGAGAAGTTAGTATATAAACTCTTCATTGACTCTTTTTTATTTTATTTTTTTATTCCTTTATTTATTTATTTATTTTGACTCTTAATACTTACTCCCAGTAGATGGTTATTTTCATGTTTTATCAAATGAGAATATAATTCTTCCTTATAATGCTGCTAAAAACTTGGCTTTTTTTGGACATTAATTAGATTTGAGAGTTTGATATCTACCCATACCACCATTAATTCATTGAAGATATGTTTCTTAATCTTTTAATTTTTAATAAACTAAATTCAAATACCATTTAGTAATCACTAAATTAAAATTTCATTCTAATTATCACAAATGCAAGACCATTGTTTAAAAAATGGAATGGTAAATATAAATATAATATATTATCAATGGGTCCACTTACAAAGGCTAAATAAGATGAAAAAAATAGAAGTATAATCCCAAATCATGAACTAATCAGTAGTACTCATTGTTAAATTATTACCACAGTTTTCTGGAAATTTTGTTTAATAAAATAAATAAACATTTGGTTAAAATATTTGGAAAGAGATGATATTTTATGTTTATTAGCATATTGCTAAGTGTTCTTCTTGCAAAAAACATTGTTTTGCAAAGTTGCCATAAAACAATCGACAATAATAAAAATGGTTTCCTTGGGTTCAATGATAATGATTTAGAAAACATAATAGAAAAATGATTTCATTCACATTATAAAATGAATCAGAATATTAGAAGTCTTAAAGAATGCTCTAAACTCTACTGCATCACATAAGAAATGGGCTTGAGTAAAATGAGAAAAAACTTCATTAAACTACTAATTTGGAAAACTCAGCATTGTATTAGTCAGCCAAAGGTGTACTGATGCAAAATACTCAAACTCTGTCGGCTTTTATAAATGGTATTTATTTTGGGTAGAAATTTACAGTTACCAGTCCATGAAGCACAAGTTACCTCCCTTACCAAAGTCTGTTGCCATGTGTTGGAGCAGGATGGCCACTGATGTCTGCAAGGGTTCAGACTTCCTTCTCCCTCTTAAGGCTCCATGGGCCCAGATTCTTCTGATTTCAGCAGTAAGTTGGTATAAGGCTAGTCTCTCTTCTTAGGGCTCAGCTGCTCTGCTCTCTTCCCAAGGGTCTCTGCTGTGTCTAATGGAGCTTTCTCTCTTTCATTACATATCTGCTTCTCTGTGTATTTACTTCCCAGGGCTCCAGCATCAAGATGCAAACTCTTTCCTCTGCTGTGTCCTTTTCTCTGAGTCTCTGCACATAAAGGGGGTGGAATATGAAGTTCAATCATTAAAAACTGATAGAACATCACTATATATTAATAATTAAAGATAACCATAATACATTGGAAGAAAATGATAGACCACAGGACATTTTTTGTTGGTTTTCTTATGTACTTTTATATTTGACTGGAACAATCTCTGACATTATTTTAATTTAAAAATTACAGTGGTTCAGTGGTTATCTCTGCTACTTTTTCTTTCAATCTTCGTATGTTTCCTAAAAATCATGAGTTACTCGTTGAAAACAAAACAGATGAAGGGGTCTTATGCAAGTTCTATTGCCTTAGATAATATAGGAAAAATGATAATAACAGACATGTTATAATATAACTTATGTTGTCCAACCCCATCACAGAGTGTCTGATGCTATTATTGTATCTTCTCTAAAGGCACTGTCCCTATTGCTTCCTGTGTAAGGCTGATTGCCAAAACTGATTATACTGAACATCCCATAGAGACTGCTATATCTGGGTCACTAAAGGCCTCTTGTTTATTGACTCTATTGATTCCATTATAGACAGAATATATAAAGTAAATAGATATAATGTTTAGTGCCAGGTATGTTTCCTGACTGATAAGTTCAGAATTATGCAATAGGTCATGAAACCCCCAGTCCTTTGTTTAGACATTAGTTTAATTGACAAGAGAACAATAGTATATCATCTTAGTTTAAAATGGCAGAGGCCCTCTTATAGAATAAATTCTGTCTTGTGCAGAAGGGCTCTTATTATTTCCCAGGCCCTTTCTGGCTGAGTGTTGTTCCCAGAAAAAACAGCAGTCACATGCCTCCACTGGCATATTCCTGTTCAAATGTGCATCACATTATGAGCATGGCAAATAAACTGTGAACATGCCATGAAATAAATTTTTGCTTTAAAGGTAAGAATAAAAATATTTGATACTTCAGATATTTTCATTGTATTCATATATACTAAGGAGGAGGTGTGTGGGAAATGGCATGACATAGCTCTCTTTTTCAGCGAAGGTTTATACTTAATAACCAATATATTTCATAGTAATGTTTGCATTTGATGATAAGACATGAGTTATTTATGATATATATATATATACATAAATATATTTTTTCTAGAGTGATGACCCTAAAAATCTTTACTAGACCTTGACTGAAGACTTTTCAGAAGCAAAATCTCTACCCCCAACCCACAAATCTATGTGCAAACACACATCAACACCAGACTGACATATTGACTGTGATTTTATTATTCATTTCTGATCTTTTGCAAAATTAAAGTCCTTTTGGGGGTTAAATATATAAAGCAGAATTTTATATATATATATATATATCTAAGAGGTGTTTTTTTATAATTGTGGGTAAAAATCAAATTTTTCACAATACATACCAATATTTGTAAATGATACATAAATATATATGCATATATGTGCATTTGCTTACAAAAATGATATATGTATGTATATATATATATATATATATTGTTTTTTTTTCTTTAAAGGTGCTTAGATTACCTAATATTACACAGAAACTACAGGGATTCCCATGTTCCCCACCTCCCACACCTCCCACAACATCCCACACAAACATCTCCCACAAGTATGGCCCATCACCCTCAATGGACCTACACATCCTGGGGCCTTGTCATCAACCATAGACCACAGTTCACATCATAGACCACACTCTCTCCCACACAGTTCTGAATAGTGTACACTGATTTAAAATGGCCTACATCCGTCGGCACAACAGCACTCAGGACAACCCCCAAGTCCTGAAAAAGCCCTGTGTTTCAAGTGCATATCCCTTCCCTGCCCCGAAAGTGTCCAGTGGCCACCGGTTCCACCTCACTGTTATAATTTCTTCCATTGCTAGAATCACCATATGTGTACAACAGAATACCATTAAGTCCACTCCAGTCCATAGTTCTTCCCCCAATCCTGAGGGGACTGGGATGGTGATGTCCACTCCACCTCCAAGTGAGAGAGGGTTTATATCCCATGGATATGGTGGGTGGGATTATCCCGACTGCAGATGCAGGCCCTCTCCATTCCCTGGGATGCCCACTGCCCATCATTGTCTCCTCACCAGGTGACTTGGATGAGCCCATTGAGCTGTACGGTAGGAATTGCAGCTCCACCGAAATTCCATGCATACCTGGTACATTGGTAAGCCAGAAGCTCCAGTCTCTGGAAGTATACCTAAAAATTCCAGCATCTCATACAGGTTTGAATAGAAGGGACTGATGAGCCATGTGCAGGGAGGACTTATTTGAGTCCAATTCTGTCACTCTCAGGAGCACAGAGTCCAAAATAAAGCCCACTGATAAGGCATCAGTCTCTGGGGCTATCCCACCTTATATAGGACCTGGGTGTCTCCAGAGCCCTCAGGAGACCCTCTGTGTGGGGTGATATGCACTTTGATGTTCTATGAGATCCTACTGAGGTGTGCGTAAGCGTTACCTCTGGGATGACCTCCCGACTCTCTTTGAAGTCTCTTAGCCACTTGAACGCATTTGCCTTTACCTTTTCCCCCTTTTATTCAAGCTCTTTTTCCAGTTGTGTTGCCAGTTGGCACTTGGTATTAATCCCTCATTGCCAGGGAGGCTTATCCCTGGGAGTCATGTCCCACGTTAGGGGGAAGGTAATGTTTTCATATGCTGAGTTTGGCTTAGAGAGAGGCCACATTTGAGCAACAAGGAAGCTCTCAGGTGGCAACACTTAGGCACCCCATAACAGTAAGCTAAGTTTCAGTTACAAGAGCAAAGACTTATAAGGATAGTCATCAATAACAAGGACTCAACAGTGGACCATCCTCTTTTGACAGACACTGTCCCTGCACTCAGAAGACTTAAGCTACTCCCTTGGAGAATGTAGCAGAGCTCTCCAGGCTAGGAATTCAGATTCCCTCATTTATTGAGTGATTGTCCACCCACCGTGACCATGCCCCATCCTTTGTTCATTTGAACAATTTTTTATATCTTTATGAATATTCAGATGAACTTACTCCCATAAATCCCCCCTCCCAGACACCCCCCACCAATAATCACCTGCAGCACCTATTGTAACCCTTCTGTGATCTAAATATTCCATGAACATGTAGCCCATATAATAATCAAATATACTTAACAGGAAAAAGAAACAACAGTGATAACCATACATGCAAGAGACAAACATAGGGAAACTCAGGGAAAAACAAAACAAAAAAACAAACAAAAAACAAAACAAAACAACATATTTTTAGCAGATTGGGACATTAAAAAAAATGGAAAAAAACAGAAAAGAAATGCCTTAAAAATATATATATATATATTCTTTTTTTCCTTTTACTACTGTGTTATCGGATGTCCGGTGTGCCGTGACACCTTCCCCCTCTCAATCCCCAGTGTCTCCCAAATTTTCATTTAATTTTCAAAGAAGTTTTAGGTCACAGAAAAGTCACACACGGAATACTGGAGACTCCCAGTTACCAAACCACCCCCGCTTCCCCACACCATATTAAAACCCCCCTTTTTTTTTTGGATGTTAGCATTGTTATAAATGTTATACAGATAGAGAAATATAGCAACTAAACATTGTCAATGATTTACAGTATAGTTTACAATTTATACGATACAGTTTAATACATTTTGATGATATTTACCATGTCCTGTGTCATTTACTGTAAGGTAAGGAAAAACCTTTCCCATGACCACTAAATATCCCATTAGATCTTAACTGTTCCTTCCTACCCCCCCCCCTGGGGCATATGACACTCCCCTGTCTTGACTCATGGAATATCAAGATTCATAGTTACATGCCCTGGGTATTTGAACCTGCCCTTCCTATTCTACCCACTTGTCAATGCTGCACCACCAAACCAGTAATATCACTACCTATCTGTCCTATCCTTAAATATGCAACTATACTCTATCCCTTTACCATAGATTATGTCCATATGGGTGATGGCTCAAATCCTGCTCTTCTCTTTCTCTCACTTGTTAACCTATCTTTCAGACAATGGTTCTCAGAGACTGCTCACTTTCCTCAGTTCAAATCAGTGAGGTCATATACTGCTCATCCTTCAGTGCCTGGCTTGCTTCACTCAACATAAGGTCTTCAAATTCATCCACGTTATTCCATGTGTTAGCACTTTATTCCTTCTTAAGCTGAGTAATATTCCATTGTATGTATGTACCACATTTTGCTTATCCATTCGTCTGTTGATGGGCACCGTGTATGATTCCAACTTTTGTCAATGGTGAACAATGCAGCTATGAACAGTGGTGTGAATATATCTGTTTGTGTCTTTGCTTTCAGTTCTTCTGGGTATATACCCAGCATTGGAATCGCTGGATCATACAGAAGATCTATTGTTAGTTTTCTGAGGAACCGCCAAACTGTCCTCCACAGTGGCTGGACCATACCACAGTCCCACCAGCAGTGGATGAGTGTTTCTATTCCTCCACATCCTCTCCAACATTTAATGTCTGCTGTTTTTTAAATAGCTGCCATTCTGACGGGTGTAAGATGGTATCTCATTGTAGTTTTGATTTGCATTTCCCTGATAGCAAGTGATGTTGAGCATTTTTTCATGTGCTTTTTAGCCATTTGTATTTCTTCCTTGGAGAAGTGTCTTTTCAGGCCACTAGCCCATTTATTGAATGGGTTGTTTGTCTTTTTATTTTCAAGGTGTAGGATTTCTTTATATATGCAAGATATTAGGCTCCTATCAGATATATGGTTGCCAAATATTTTCTCCCATTGGGTAGGCTGCCTTTTTATTTTCTTAATAACATCCTTTGAGGTGCAGAAGTTTTTAATTTTGATGGGATCTCATTTATCTATTTTTTCTCTTGCTGCTCGTGCTTTGGCTGTGAAGTTCATCAATCCATTTCTTATTACAAGGTCCTATAGATGCTTCCCTAAATTATCTTCCAAGGTCTTTATGGTTTTGGCTCTTATATTTAGATCTTTGATCCATCTTGAGTTGATTTTTGTATAAGGTGTGAGATGGTATTCTTCTCTCATTCTTTTGGATATTAATATACAGTTCTCCAAGCACCACTGGTTAAAGAGGCCATTCTCTCCCAACTGAGTGGGCTTCATGGCCTTGACAAATGTCACATGACTGTATATGTGAGGATCTATATCAGAACTCTCAATTCAGTTCCATTGGTCAGTTGGTCTATCCTTGTGCCAATACCACACAGTTTTGATCACTGTAGCTTTGTAGTATGTTTTAAAGTCAGGTAGTGTGATACCTCCAACTTCAGTTTTCTTTTTCAATATGTCTTTGGCAATTCGGGGCCTCTTGCCTCTCCAAATATATTTTGTGCTTAGTTTTTCCAGTTCCTTAAAAAATAGTGTTGACTTTTATTGGGATTTCATTAAATCTGTAGATTAGTTTGGGTAGGATAGACATCTTGATGATGTTTAGTCTTCCTATCCATGAACAGGGAATATTTTTCCATTTATTTAAGTCTTCTTTGATTTCCTTTAACAGTGTTGTGTAGATTTCTGTATATAAGTCCTTTACATCTTTAGTTAAATTTATTCCTAGGTATTTGATTCTTTTAGTTACTATTGTAAATGGTATTTTTTTCTTTATTTCCTCCTCAGTTTGTTCATTATTGCTGTATAGAAATGCTACTGATTTTTGAGCATTGATCTTATAGCCTGCAATATTACTGAACTCCTTTATAAGTTCTAGAAGCCTTGTTGTAGATTTCTCAGGGCTTTCTATGTATAGGATCATGTCATCTGCAAACAATGAAATTTTTACTTCTTCTTTTCCAATCTGGATGCCTTTTATGTCCTTTTCTTACCTCAGTGCTTGCACAATATACAATGTTAAATAGGAGTGGTGATAGTGGGCATCCTTTTCTAGTTCCCAATCTCAGAGGGAAGGCTTTTAGGATTTCACCATTGAAGATGATGTTAGCTTTGTGTTTTTCATATATACCCTTTATCATTTTCAGAAAGTTTCCTTCTATTCCTATCTTTTGCAGTGTTTTTATCAGGAAAGGGTGCTGTATTTTGTCGAATGCTTTTTCTGCATCTATCAAGAAGATCATGTGATTTTCTTATTTCATTCTGTTTATCTCGTGTATTACATTGATTGATTTTCTTATGTTGAACCATCCTTGCATACCTGGATGAAACCCACTTGGTCATGGTGTATAATTCTTTTGATATGTTGTTGAACTCGATTAGCAAGTACTTTTTTGAGGATTTTAACATCTAGGTTCATTAGAGTAATTGGTCTGTAAATTTCATTTCTTGTGTTATCTTTGTTTGGTTTTGATATTAAGGTAAAATTGGCATCATAGAATGACTTAGGCAATGTTCATTCTACTTCTATTTTTAGGAAGAGCTTAAGCAGAATTGGTATTAGCTCTTTCCAGAATATTTGGCAGAATTCAACTGTGAAGCCATCTGGTCCTGGGCTCATCTTAGTTGGGAGGTTTTTGATGACTGAGTCTATCTCTTTATTTGTAATTGGACTGTTGAGTTCATCTATTTCTTCTTTCATCAGTGTAGGCTGTTTGTGAGTTTCTAGAAACTTATCCATTTCCTCTAAATTATCGTTCTTGTTGGCATATAATTTTTCAAAGTATCCTCTTATGATACTCTTTATTTCTGTGTGGTCAGAGGTGATATCCCCTTGCTCATTCCTTATTTTATGTATTTGCATCTGTTCTTTCTTTTTCTTTGTTAATCTGGCTAAGGGTTTGTCAATTTTATTGATATTCTCAAAGAAACAGCTTTTGGTTTTATTTATTGTTTCCAGTGCTTTCTTATTCTATTTCATTTAGTTCTGCTCTAATCATTGTTATTTCCTTCTTTCTACTTCCTTTACGTTTAGTTTGTTGTTGTTTTTCCATTTCCTTCAAGTGTGAAGTTAGGTCTTCAATTTTAGCTCTTTCTTCTTTTTTAATATAGGAATTTATGGCTATGAACTTCCCTCTCAGGACTGCTTTCACTGCATCCCATAGGTTTTGATATGTTGTGTGGTCGTTTTCATTAATTTCAGGTAGTTACTGATTTCTTTTGAGATTTCCTCTTTGACCCACTGTTTGTCTAAGAGTGTGTTGTTTAACTTCCATATCCTTGTTCCTAACCTGTTTATCTGGCCCTTAGTGATATCCAATTTCATTCTGTTGTGGTTAGAAAAATTACTTTGTATAATCTCAATCTTTCTGAATTCATTGAGAGTTGTTCTGTGGCCTAGCATGTGGTCTATTTTGGAGTATGTTCCATGTGCACTCGAGAAGAATGTAAATCCTGCTGTATTTGGGTGTAGTGTTCTGTATATTTCTATTAAGTCCAGGTCTTCTAATGTATTGTTGAGTGCCTTTGTTTCTTTATTGATTCCCCGTCTAGATGTTCTGTCTAATGATCATAATGGTGTATTGAATTCCCCTGCTATAATTATAGAGGCATTTATTTCCCCTCTTATTTTTTCCAGAATTTGCTGCACGTATTTTGAGGCACCCTGATTAGGTGCGTAAATGTTTTTAAACTCTCCTCCAACTCTCTCTCCCTTGTTTTTTTCCTTTCAACTTGTAGAGATTCCTTTAGTATTTCTTGAAATGCTGGTTTCTTATTGACATACTCTCTTAATTTCTGTTTATCTGTGAATATTTTGAACTCTCCTTCATTTTTTAATGCCATTTTTGCTGGATAGAGAATTCATGGCTGGAAGTTTTTTCTTTTAGTATTTTGACTATGTCATACAACTGTCTTCCTGCCTCCATGGTGTTAGCTGAGAAATCAGCACTTAATCTTATTGTGCTTCCCTTGAATATGATTGTTCTCTTTTCTCTTGCTGCCTTGAGTATTTTCTCTTTGTCTTGAGCATTGGACATTTTGACAAGTATATGTCTTGGAGTTGGCCTGTTGGGATTTATACTATTTGGGGTGCACTGTGCTTCCTGGATCTGCACATCCATCTCTCTCATTAGGGTTGGGAAGTTTTCAGCCATTATTTCCTTCAACACTAATTCTGTTCCCTTTCCCTTCTCCTCTCCTTCTGGGATGCCCATAATGCGTATGTTTGTGCATTTTCTGTTATCAGTTAATTCCCTGAGTCCATGCCAGATTTTTTCTATCTTTTTGTCTATCTGTTCTACTATCTATTTGATTTCAGCTGTATTGTCTTCTATATCACTAATTCTTTCCTCTGCATGTTCAAATCTTCTTTTATGTGAATCCAGTTTCTTTTTATTTCTTGGATTGTGCCATTGTTCACCACCATATCCATTATCTTTTAAGACATGTTTGCAATTTCTTCAGTATGTTCTCCCCGTGTCCTCTTTATATCCTTAATCTCTTCCTTAACTTCTTTAAATTGGTCCATGTTATTTGTTTGGATAGCTTTGATTAGTTGTTCGATGTTCTGCATCACTTCCTGTTTTTTAATTTGTTCATTGGACTGGTCCATGTTTTCCTGTTTCTCAGAGTCATTTGTATTTTTTTGTTGTCCTCTGGCCATCATATTATCTTGATGGGTTTGTTCAGTTGATTAGCTTTTCTCTGTGCTCTAGAGTTTTATTTAGCTGGTGGTTCTGTGTGTGTGTAAGTTTTGTCTTTGGCAGTTTTTCTTCTTATTTTATTTCCTTGCTTCTTTCTATGTTCCCTTGAAGGCAACAGATTAGGGCCAGAGGAAGTAAAAGATGTAAGGAAACCAGAAGGATAATAGTAATATTGATAAAAGTTAGAAGAGGGGCCAAATGAGACTTAATGAGATGTATGTTTAACTTGTGTAGGCAGTGTAGAGTAATAGGAAAAAAAGTGGAGTTCCTACAATGGACTGGGAAAACAAATAGAGGAATATATATATAGTGATTTAAAAGGCTAGAATTATGAGGAGGGAGAGAAATAGTGAAGAAAGGGCTGAAAAGAAAGAGTTAATACTAATAAAAAAAAAAGAAGAAAACAAAATAGATGGAATAGAAATTGACACCCTTAAGTTGTGGGCCTTTGAAAAAATGTGGTATCTAAGAGCCACAACAGAAAGCAGAAGGCAGAAAGATGAAGGAAGGATAAGCTAAAGTTTGAAGTACAAAATCAATATAGACAGAGAGTGGAAAATTACTGAACAAGAAGCACAGCAAAGAAGCGACAAGTTAGCAGCACCTAATTTTAAAAAATGAAAGAAAAAAGAAAGCGGGGAGGAAAGAGGAAAGAAAAGCAAGAGACAAGTAATAAACAAAGAAAAACCAAAGAACCACACAAGCAAGCAGTCAAACAGAGCTAAGGAGGTTCAATGATTCCCCCAGGGTCCACCTGGAATCACTCTGCCTGCTTGTATTTATCAATCAATTTCCCTACAGGGTTCTATATGCAGGTCCTGAAACAGCTTTTAGCTATTAAACTAAATTAAAAAGAATTTATTTTTCATTTATTGAAGTGATGTTCTCACTTTATTTTTGTTGTTGTTGTTGAAATACAGGACCCAAAATAATTCCTCCTCTAGACCAGCCCCCTTATGGATGGGACCTTAGCTGGGCTCGTGGAAATTAATCAATCATGTCCCACTTCCTGGACTCCCCAGGGTCGCTGTAGCTCTGATGTTAGTCAGTGCAGAATACTAAAGATGGCCGACCCCGCCCCTTTTGGAGCCAAGCCCCAGCGTCACTGGGTTTGCTGTGTAAATCAGGTTGACACAGCAGATTCGCCTCTCCTCTCAGCCTGGTGCTGCTTCAAGTCGGCTTATCTGCTCCCCAAAGCTATGGGGTGGTCCAGGCAGCCAGATTGATGGCAAAAAAGAAAAAAGAAAAAGAAAAAAGAAAAAAAAATTAAAAAAAAATTTTAAAATTCCCTTCCTGTACTCCAACAGAACCCTCCCTCTTTTGGAGAGTGCCCCCTCTTCCTGGCTCCGTAGTGGCCTGTGGTTTATCCCTGGGCAGCTAGGCAAATCAACTCCCTCCCTGAACAGATTCACCCCTTCCCTCCACCAGGTGTCGATTCACTCCTGCTGCACTGTTCACCCAAGATCCAAGGGGCTCCAGGCAGCCAAATCCCCAGAAAATAAAACTCTAGCCCCTTTACCAGAGCACCCCCTCAGAGAGTGCCCCCTCCCACTAGGCCCTGTGTCCTGGTTGCTGAACCTTGCTCACAGCTCCAACTCACCATTTTATTTATTTATTTTTCCCTAACTGCGGGGCTCAGCCATCCATGCCAACCACCACTGGCAGGCTTAAAACTCACGAATCTCTACCGTTCTGTCCACGCTGTTAATCTGTGCAGATAGATGTCCCAAGCTTCTCATTCCACGTGCGCACAGCACAGACCCTGGGGCAGGACCATGTCCACAATCCACCTTGCTCTGGGAGCTTGCAGTGTGTGCCCTCCTACACTAATGCCATCTTGGCCCCTCCCTCAAAGCAGAATTTAATCAACCTGAATATGAAGAGATTATTAAATGCTTAATATTTATGTAAAAATAAATTCAGATAAAAACAAGCTATTGATCTTTGAGGATGATGGACTAGACTTGTGATAGGAGGAAAGTTGAAATGAATACCAAGGATGTTCCTGAGTGGTGTCTTGATATTGTGAAAAGAGGAAAACAGGTAAAAGTTCTCAGGGTTAACTACAGAGTTACCTACTGATGATAATTCACTGCTCAATCGAGTAACAGATTTCTAGGAAGCTTTATCTACCATAAACCTAGATTGGTATTCCTATCCTGTGAAGGTATCTCTTTAATATATTGGGTCTATAGTGGCAGAAAACAATGCCTACTGAATTAAAAAAAAAGAGAAAATGATATTTTTCAAATATCTGGTAATATACAAACTAAGGGTTTCCGAGGGAATTCTTTTAAAAAATGAAAACTGCTTATTTTTAGAACACTTTTGCTTTTAATAAAGGTAAGAGAATCTGGAACCATTGAAACATTACTTATAAGGTGGATCTCTGTGAATGTCTATCAATGTAATGCGATACACATGAGAAATAACTCTCAATTAGCTGCTGACCTTAATCCAGTATGACAGAATCTCTAGTCTCTACTCTTAATATTTCACTGAAAAATATTAAGCAAACAAGGAAGGATCAGGACACTTAAAAGGTTAAGAATAAAGCAGGGGATATTCCAGTTTCACTTTGGCAATTTTAATCTCCATCAGTTCTGATATTACACATGAATTTAATAAATGATTATATATATACATATATATATATATGTAGAGTGACACATTTACTTTTGGAACTTAGCAGTCCTATTTACACCAGTTTTAGCAACATAATTACTAATATTCTCTCCTTTGTTTCTTGGATCATCTTGGTTTGGACAACAAATTTTATGTGTGTGTGTTTATATAAATATGGGGGTGGGGGGAGAGAGAGAGAAGTTTGTTATAAGAATGAGCTCACACAGCAGTGGGTTTTGGCCAGTCTGAATTCCATAGGGCAGGTCACAAGTTGGAAATGACATTGAGGTTGAAGTTGAATTCCTCTGGAGAAGTTGGCTGGCTGAAGTAGAGGTAGAAATTCTTTTTTTCTGACTTCAGAAATCCTTGGTTCTGGCTTTTAAGACCTCAAACTGATTGGATGAGGAGCCTCCCCTCATTGCTGAGGGCAATCTCCTTTGCTGATTGTGCATGCAGTTAGTCTTAGATAAAAATAACTGTCTATAGATGAAATCAATCTATGAAATATCTTTACACAGTCATGTCAGCACTTGCTTGAACAAACAACCGGACACCATAACCAAGCCAAGTTGACACACGAAATTAGCTATCATAGTAAACCTACCTTGACATTTTTAAGTATTAATAGGAAGACTGTTTCATTAAACCAAAACTTTCTGCACCAACAATCAGAGTGCAGTGACTAAGACCTGTAACTCTGGGGTCTTCCTGACTGAACCTTAATATCTCTGACCCTTAATATCTAGGAAACAGTGGATGTTATGTTACTTCTCTGTGCCTCAATTTTCTCATTTACAAAATGAGGGCAAAATACCTCTCTACCTCACAGGTTATCCTAAGGATTACATGGATTATATATGTAATAAATTTGAAACAGTGTTTGGATCATGGTAAGAGACTTATTGTTTGCTACTCATGATTATACTGCCTTAAGTAATACTGAGATGCATGATGCAGCAATTTAAAAGACTGATGAAATTAAGTTATTAACAGGTTGAGAAATGAATGCATAACATAGAAACAGAAGCAAAGAGTGTAGACTTAAAGCAAATAAGAAAGGAGAGAATATGGTAATGGTGAGGATATTAAGTAACCTTAGTCTTGGCTTTTTATTCCAGGTACTACATAATGTATTTTATAGATGTATTTCAATCTGTGTGATGCTAACTGAAAGCATGAAAGTATAACTTTTATTTTTTTCAGCGATGCATTCATTATAAATAACATTGCCTCAAAATGTGATTTAAAAATTGCAGCAAGATCATCAGATTGTGCTATTTACTGTGTTATCTGAGGAGTGGAAATAAGATGTCAGTAGTAAAATTTAGAAAGGCCATATGAAATTACAAATTTGATTGTTTAAGTTTCAAAGCATGATTTGGCCTTAAAATATGCACCGCAAAATTGAAAAGCAATCCAGAAGCAAACAAATCTACAGCAGAGGAAATTGAAACGCTTTGTTTGGATTCTCGTCTGAAACTTTATTTGGGGGTTTTAACAATCCCCAAGCATTCAAGGAAAGAAATGAAGCTAAAGTGAAAATTTCTTTTTAATTTGGCTCATGTTTTGAACATGATTGGAAGCATAAAACAAGCTACTATATATAGAATGAAAAATAAATTTAATGTAACCAAATGAAATACACAACATAGGGTAGGGGTTCAAATATTAAATTCACTATAAAGTAATTATGGAGAGTTGATAAAGGAAAAGTTAAACTATAAATTAAAAACCGAAATGTATTAATAATATCAGTTGACCATTATGTATAAATAGATCAGGGGAGTTCAACTCACTACAAAATATTCCTCAGGTCAACAGATAAAACTCGTGGAGGCTGAATAAAGTGTTTTCATTATTAGCTGATTTTGTCATAGATTTCTGCAGTTCAAATCTCTATGACATTTCCATGCAAGTTAGGCTAAGCCAGAAGTCAACAATGAGAAACCACACAGCAATAACAGCATTCATCCTTCTGGGACTGACAGAAGATCCTCAGCTTCAGGTTTTCCTTTTCATTTTTCTACTTATCTCCTACATGTTGAGTGTGATTGGAAATCTCACCATTATTACCCTCACCTTGGTGGATGCCCACCTTAAAACTCCCATGTATTTTTTCCTTCAGAATTTCTCCTTCTTAGAAATATCATTTACAACAGCCTGTGTTCCAAGATTCTTATACAGTTTATCAACGGAGGACAGAAAAATTACCTATAATGAATGTGTTCAACTGTTTTTGACAGATCTCTTTGGGGTAACTGAATTTTTTCTTTTGGCCACTATGTCCTATGATCACTATGTGGCCATGTGCAAACCCTTGTACTACATGAAGATAATGAGAAACAAAGTGTGCAAACAATGATTATCTGCTGCTGAATGGCAGCATTTGTGATTATCCTTCCACCACTTACTTCAGGTCTTCATTTGGAATTCTGTGACTCTAATGTAATTGACCATTTTGGCTGTGATGCAATGCCTATGCTGACAATATCATGCTCAGATACATGGTTAATTGAGCAGATGGTTATAGCTTGTGGTGTATTGACCTTCATCATCACTCTTGTATGTGTGGTTCTGTCCTACATATATATCATAAGGACAGTTATAAAATGTCCCACTGTTCAACAAAGGAAAAAAGCCTATTCAACCTGTTGTTCCCATGTGATTGTGGTATCCATCACCTATGGCAGATGCATTTTCATTTACATCAAGCCATCTGCAAAAGATACAGTAGACATTAATAAAGGTGTGTCAGTACTTATTTATTCCATATCACCAATGTTAAATCCTTTCATACATACTCTGAGGTGTAAGCAAGTTATACAAGGCTTTAATGACTCATTCAAAAAATTTGCATTTCTCTTAAAGAAATAATGTATACATAAGTTAACAAATCAAGTTAAAAGATGCAAATATTTTCCCAAAAGTTGATAACCAAATTTATAATCTCTCAGCTTATAGATCAATCAGGGTGACCTCAGATCTATTTTATCATTTTCCCTATCAATTCATTTATTGAACAATGCTGTGTGGTAGACAAAATACATCAAATTTAATCCTTTAATCAGAACCTACCATGATGAAATCACTTTTTTCCCTTCTTTTCAGATGGTTTTCCCAGTGGATTTTATAATATTGGTGGGAAGAACTCATTCTTAAGCAATAAATAAGTTCCTGCCTCTATTTTTAAAAATGCCCAATTCAAATAGCAAACTTTGAAATCTTAATAGTAAAATGCTGAAATTTATAGGAAAACATTAATGAGGACATTTAGCTAAAATAATTGGTTTGTGGTACACTTAGTAGGAAATGTTTAATATAAATATATGAGAAGCTTCTATGAATCAATTAAAGGCAAACAATTCCTTAATAGTACTAAGAGAAAATAAGATTTAATTCCCTAAAATAAATGAAATTATCTATAACAATAGGAAAAGGTGCACAACTTCATCATTAATCACCTATTTGCAAATTAATACCATGAGGTATAATCCATCCATCAGTTTGCCCAAATTAACAATTTTGATGATGATCTGTGTTAACAAATATTCTGAGAAACAGTTATTTTCATGCTCAATTCACTTGAAAACTTTGTAATCAATTATTTATCAAAAGGACATGAAAACTTTTACTTGGAAAATATACATTTAGGGATTTAGACCATAGCTGTATTTGCCAGTAACCATGGAGATATATTTATAACCCAGACCACTATAGTAATTTCCTTTAATGGTAAAAGATCAAAAACAGCCAAATGAACATCACTTTGGTAAATGTGTCAATTAATTATCGTGATATATCATGTAGTACTTATCAGATGATACAGATCTTGATCTTATAATGGAAATAAATTAATATATATATATATTTTAGTGCATTTTCCAGATAATACCTAAGTGATTGTGCCATTTATGAAATGAAAATTTTATATTGATCATAAATGTATGAAGGTAGGATGATAAATATTTTAACAGTCCTTCTCCTTCAACTAGAGTACCAAGTACTACAGTAATTCACACACTATAAACTCACTGTATATTCAATGAATGAATTAATGAATGGGTGAATCACAGTGGCCCAGATGAAATATTGCATGGGTGATTGGATTAATAGATGACATATTTCTAGCTACTCCAGCTTTTATTTTTTTTTTTTTTTTTTGTTACAGCATGTGTGGAATATCTGTTTCCAGTCTTTGATTTTCTTTTTTTTTTCCCCTTAGTTATTTATTTTTCCAACAATCTGACCTATGTCATGCTCAGTTCATGGGACTTTTTTATCTTGTGGTTTTAAGAAAGAAAAGCTGTGAATGGATTCTTCCTTCCATGATGGGAGGTGAGGAGCTTATTGTTGACTGGCATACTGAAATTTTTTAAATTATTTTTTAAAGAATCTGTAGATTATATAAATGTTATTTAAAAAATATAAGGTATTCCTATATAACCTACTCTCTCCCCCTCCCACACTTTCACACATTAACAACATCCTTCATTAGTGTGGTACATTTGTAACAAATGATGAACATATATTGAAAAATTGCTCCTAACCATGGACTAGAGTTTACATTATAGTTTACACTCTGTACCACTCAATTTTTTAAGTTATGAAAAAATATACAAAGGCCTGTATCTGTCACTGCAATGTCATGCAGGACAAATGCAGTGTCCAAAAATGCCCCCATATTACACCTATTCTTCCCTCTCCGATCTCTTAGAACCTATTGTGGTCACTCACCTTATAGCAATGCTGAGTTTTTCCATTGCTAGAATAATAATAAATCTATGGTAGAATGATCATAAGTCTACTTGAGTCCATTTTTCATTTCCCAATCTTGAGGATTTGGGGATGGTGATGCCCACACTGCTTCTAATTGAGTGGGACCTTATATTCCATGGGGCAGATGGTTGGAATTATCTTGCTTGCAGTTGCAGACACTCTGTTCCTTGGAATGTGTGTAGTGTCTCATTGTCTCCTTCTTTGTTGTCCTGGGTGAGTCCAATGAACTGTAGAGTAAGTGTGGCATCTCTGCTGAAATTCAGGGTGCAACTGGCAAATGGACGGAACAAAGATTTAAGTCTGGAACATATATTTATTAATTATAGTGCTAATTATAGGTTCAAATAAAAGAGGCAGAAGAGTCATGTGCAGAGAACATACAAATGAGTCTACCTCTGTTACAGAGGGGAGCATAAATTCCAAAGTAAGGCCCACTGACATGGTGCTGAATTTCTGAGTGGACTGCTTATAATTTCTGGATGTCTCTAGATCCCTCAGGAGACCCGCTATTTAAAGTATTGTTCACTGTGGCAGTCAATGAGGTACTGCTGAGACTTGCATAAGCAGAACCTCTAGAATGACCTCCCAACTCATTTTGAAATCACATAGCCATAAAAACTCATTTGTATTTACTATTTCCCCCTTTTGGTCAAGGTCTACTTCCAGATACTTTGTTAGTTGGTATTTGATAATAATCATTCCTTGCCAGGGAGGCTCATTTCTGGGAATTATGTCCCACACCAAGGAGAAGGTAGTGTGCTTATATGCTGATTCTGACTTAAAGAAAGAACATATTTGAGCAACAAAGAGGCTTTCTTGAGGTAACTCTTAGGCAATATATAATACTAGGCTAAGTATCAATTTCACCAGTAAAGGTTGATAAATACAATCATCAATATCAAGGGCCTGGCATAACGGTCTGCCTTCCTTAACTAGACATTGATCTTGTACTCAGGTAATTCTTGCTTTCCTTTTAAAGAATATAGCAGAACTCCCCAGGATGGGAACTCAGTATTCTTTTGGTTACTGTGTAAATCTTCATCCACTGAGACAATATCCAATGAACAGTTGAACATATTCATTTGCCTTAGAGGCATGTGTCCGATAAACCCATTCCCATGTATCCTGCCATCACGGACACCCTACACCAATGATCCTCCCCTGCCACTGTTGTGACTGTTCTGTGATCCAAAACCTCTCCACATATGTAGCCAACAAAATAATTAATAAGAAAATGAAATAAAAATTTTAAAAATCACCAAGAAAATACAAAAAAAAATTAAAAAATTAAAATAAAAAAAAATTATACGTTGTGTCTTTCATCACTGTAATTTCTGTTGTCTTGTATGTACTGTGGCCTTTATTTCCATATATTCCCTGGTGTCTTATTTTATTTTGATTTTATTTTATCTTGAAAGAAGCTTTTGGATACAGAAAAGTCAAACAGAGAATACAGGTGATTCACATATTCCCAAAGCACTGCCTATATTCCCTTATACCTTACTAATAACATTTTACATGTGGACGTTACATTTATTACAATTGATGAACAAATATTGGAGCATTGCTACTAATCACAGTCAATGGTTTACATTGTTTTATATTGTGGATCATACACTTCTCTAGGTTTTGATGATATCTGAATTGGCATTGTATTGCAAGATCATGCTGAACAATTGTAATGCCCTAAAATGCGCTACATTCCATCTATTCTATTCTTTCACTCAGCCACCCTTGGAACCTATGGTAACGACTAAGTTTCAGTTTTTGATTAATAAGATTCATAGTTACTTGCAATAATATTGAGAGCTTGGTATAATAATTTGTTTTCTTTCATTAAGCACTGCCTATGTTCTTGAGGGATTTTTGTCCCTCTAATTGAGAACATAGCAGGACTCCCCAGGATGGAAGTTTGATATTTTCTTATTTATTGTATGGGTCTCCACCCACAGATATAACACACTATGACAAAATGAAACTTACATATTCAAGAGAAGCCTACCCTAGGCACACCCTGTCCATTTACCCGCCCCCACATCCAACACCCTACACTAGTCACCATCCCCTGCCATATTTGCCAAAAGAACATAACCACATTGTAATTTTAACAACAGACCTGCGAATCCCCAGAGTTCCTTGCCCATTCCCTCAGCCTTCCACACAGTTCCATGGATAGTCCAACCCAATCTCCCCAAATTACTCCCCCTCACAGACCACACAACCAAACCGAATCACATCAATGCACCACCATCATGCTCATTCACTGCACAACTACACCCTTCCACTTTATCTTAGATTTTGTCCATATGGGCATTGGCTCACTACCCTTTACACCCTTTCTGTCTCTTCCACCCTCTAGCCTGTGAGTCTGCTCAATTTGTTTAATTCATAACAATGAGGTCATGTAATATTTGCCTATCAGTTTCTGGCTTTCTTCACTGGACATAAAGCCTTCAGTATTCATCCATGAAGAATCCAGTATGTTAATACTACATTCTTTCTTACAGCTGATTAATATTCCATTGTATGTATATACCACAGTTTGCTTAACCATTCATCTGTTGATGGACATTTGGATTGCTTCCAACTTTTGGCAATAGTGAATAATGCTGCTATGAACATCGGTGTGCATATATCTGTTCGTGTCCTTCCTGTCAATTCTTCTGGGTATATACCCAGCACTAGGATCACTGGATCATATGGCAATTCTATAATTAGCTTCCTGAGGAACTGCGAAAGTGTCCTCCACAATGGCTGCACCTTTATACATTCCCACCAACAGTGGATAGGTGTTCCCTTTCCTCCATATCCTCCCCAACACTTGTAGTCCTCTGTTTTTTTTTCAATAGTCGCCAGTCTAATGGGTATAAGATGATATCTAATTGTAGTTTTAATTTGCCTTTCCCTAATAGCAGGTGCTGTTGAGCATCTTTCCATTTGTTTTTTTAGTTTTTTGTATTTCTTCTTGGAGAAATGTCTATTTAAATCACTTGCCCATTTTTAAAATGGGTTGTCTTTTTATTTTCAAGGTGTAGGATTTCTTTATATAAGCTGGATAGTAAGCCCCTATCAGATAAATAGTTTTCAAATATTTTCTCCCTTTGAGTAGGTTTCCTTTCACTCTCTTGAAAAACTCCTTTGAAACACAAGAAATTTTAATTTTGAGGAGATCCATTTATATATACTTTTTCTTTCATTGCTCATGCTATGGGTATAATGTTAATGATACCATTTCCTACTACAAGATCTTGTAGATGCTTCACTACATTTTCTTCCAGGAGCTTTATGGTCTTGGTTCTTATATGTAGATTTTTTTATCCATCTTGAGTTAATTTTTGCATAAGGCATTTGATGGTGATAATTACATTTGGTATATCCCCACCCCCCCAAAGCCACCCTATTATTATTTTTTAAATATATTTTTATGACAGAAGTTGTAAACTTACAAAACAATCATGCACATGTACAGAATTCCGATACCATACCCCTCTAGCAACATACCATACCATGGTGGAACATTTGTTACAGATTATGAGATAATATCCTCAGATTATTACCAGGTCCACAGCATACATTTGGCACACTTTTTTCAAATTTCCCCATTATCAACACAGTACATCTTTGGCATAGATGCACAAATATTACATAATTACTGTTAACCACAGTCCATAGCTCACTCCAGTTGTATTTTTCCCATGCTTCTCCACATTCCCCCCACCTTGCAATAGTGATGTACATCTGTCTTAGCTCACAAAGGACACTCTTGCATCTGCACCATCAACCACAATTCTCATCCACCTCTGGATTTACTGTGCTGTTGAGTCCTTAGATTATGCTCTAGCTTTCTGTCAATTTGGTATTTACATCCCTAGACTACCATTTTCAGCCACCTTCCCATTTATAAATGAGCTGTTTCTATAATGTGTTACCATCAAATCTCTACATTTCCACACTTTTGCAGCAAAGTTAATTAAAACTTCTACATACACAAAACATCAGTAGTCCATCTCAGTCATACTCTAATCTTCTTTAAGAATCCACTACCTACCACCTTTCTTGATTTTTTCCTACATTTTCCTCTAGAGCCTTTATGGTGTTTGCTTTTGTATTTAGGTTTTTGATCCTTTTGAGTTAATTTTTGTTTAAGGTGTGAGATAGGGGTCCTCTTTCCTTCTTCTGGCTGTGGATATCGAGTTCTCTCAGCACCATTTGTTAAATGGGTTTGACAGGCTAGTCAAAAACCATTGACTATACATGTGAGGTTCTGTTTCTGAACCATCAATTTGGTTCCATTAGTCTATGTGTCTGTCTTTATGCCAGTACCATGTTGTTTTTACCACTGTAGCTAGTTAATATGATTTAAAGCTGAGAAATGAGAGTCCTCCAACTTCGCTTTTACTTTTAAGATGTTTCTGGCTATTCAGGATCCCCTGTGCTTCCAAATAAGTTTGGTAAACATGTTTTTCATTTATTTTAAAATTAGTGGTGGAATTTTTATCAGGATTACATTGAATCTATATATCAATATGAGTCAAACTGACATCTTAATGATATTTAGTCTTTCAATATGTGAGCATGGAATTTCTTCCAATTATTTAGGTCTTTTTAAATTTCTTTTAAGAGTGAGTTGTAATTTTCTGAATATTAGTGCTTAACATCATTGGTTAAGTTTATCCCTAAATATTTGAGTTTTATCTGTCATATTTTATTTTCACCACACTTTTGACACTTTTAGTTACTTTTACTGATATAATCTTCATTTCTAGACTCTCTTCCAGGACTCTCTCTCTGTATTTTCTTTTCAGTCTATAGCACAGCCTTTAGTATTTCCTGCAAAGCTGGTCTCTTGGTTAAATCTCTCTCAGTTTCTGTTTATCTGTGAATATTCTAAACTTGCTCTCATTTTTGAAAAACAATCTTGCCAGATATAAAATCCTTGGCTGGAAGGTTTTCTCTTGCAGTATAGTAAATATAACATATCACTGTCTTCTTGCCTCCATGATTTCTGATGAGCAATCGACACTCAATCTTATTGGATATCCCTTATGTGTTATGCATTGCTTTTCTCTTGCTGCTCTCAGAATTCTTTTTTTGCCTTTGGCATTTGGCATTCTGATTGGTTTGTGTCTCGCAGTTGGTCTATTCAGATTTATTGAGATGGGAGCACATTGTGCTCCTTGGACATGGATATCTATGTCCTTCAAAAGGGTTGGGAAATTTCCTTCCATCATTTCTTCAAATATTCCTTCTGCCCCTTTTCCGTTCTCTTCTCCTTCTGGGACACACATGACACATATGCTTGCACATCTCTTGCTGTCATTAAGTTCCCTGTTCAATTTTTCCCATACTTTTCTTCATCTGTTCTTTTATTTGTTCACTTTCAGAGGCTATTTCTTCAAGCTCACCAATCTTTTCTTCTGTCTCTTCAAATCCGCTGCTATCTGACTCCAGTGTATTTTTAATTTCTTTTATTTCATTCCCATAAGATCTGTTATTTTTCTATGTATGCTTTCAAATTCTTCTCTGTACTCATCCAATCTCTTCTTAAAATCCTTAATCTACTTTAGGCATCTCATGGAATTTATTAAGGAGATTTATTTCAACTTCTAAGATTAGTTGTCTCAACTCCTTTATGTTATCTGGAGGATTATCTTATTACTCTAACAGGGCCATATCTTCCTGTTTCTTGGTGTATATTGCAATTTTTTGTTGATGTCTTGGCATCTGCCTTAAGAGTGTTTATTCTGGCTGCAGTTTTTCTCCTTAGTGTAGGGATTTTTTGACATTTCTCCCATCCTGTTTGTGTAGTAGGAGCTAAGTATGTAGTTGGTGCTGTAAGCTGTGGAGGCTCAAGCTGCCCTCATTGCCCTAGGGACTGACGGAGCTTCTCTCAACTTTCTCCTTTGCCAGGGGTTGGGAGAGAGCTACAGCTGTGTGTAATAACACAAGTTGTGCAGGTGTAGACTGTAGTTTCCCAGAGAGACTGATGAAGATTCATGCCCCATTCTCCCCTGCCTGTGCGAGGTGTGTGTGTGTGGGGGGAGCAGGGGGTGGTGGTGTATGGATCTGCAGGTTTGAGCAGCATTCTATGCTGTGCGGGTCCAAAATGACTGCAGTTGCCCTGGTAGGCTTCCAGCTATTCAGTTTGTACCTGCAGTTACCTGGAGAGGCTGGTGCAGGACCCACCAGCTTCCTCCCTGCTGGATGAGGGGCAGAAGCCCAGGATAGGGCTGTAGGACGATCTAGGTGAAAGAAAACAGACTCCATCAACACTGTGATTTTCAGTCAGCCTAGTTTCCCCTCATGCTGGGGGTGCAGTCCAAATGGCAGCTGCCAGCCTCTTTTGGACTTAGGCAAGTTCAACTTTAGCTGTTCTTGGGTTATACTTTAGCCAGCCACATTTACTAATCAGTAGATGAAATCAGTGGCCAACCATCACTTCCTCTCATGTTTTTGGGTAATGGAGCTTCCAACTACAGCCACAAAATAGCTCCTGAGGCTGCTTGTGCTCCCAGAGTAGGATGATCACTGGCCTCTGTCATGTGGCCTGTATTTTCTCAAAGAGACTCTTGTAGGTCCCCCCCAGCTTCCTCCCTGCCAGAGATAGTCCAGAGGCTTATGCTAGAGCTGCAATCTGATCTGGATGGAAAAGAAGCAGGTCCTTAGCAGTACTGTGGTTTTCAGTCTACCCTACTTCCCCTTGTGCCAGGGGCAAAGTTAAAATGGCAGCTACTGGCCTCTTCTTGACTTCGACCACTTCAAACTTTAGTTGTTCGTAGGATTATACTTTAGCCTGCCGAATTTACTAATCAGAAACTGTAGTTGGTGCACAACTGACTCTTCCACCCTTGTTTTTGGGAAGTGGAACTTCCAATTCCAGCTGCAGAATGGCTCCCAAGGTGGCTTGTGCTGCCAGTGGAGGATGGGCACTGGACTCCGGGGCGTGGAGTGCTCTACTAATGAATCTTCTCTGCAAATGCACATTCTCCTCCTTCCATCCTTTCAAGAATGTTACAGAATGCTCTTTTGGTCTCCTGGAGTCCCTAGACAGGTGCTTTAGATAGCTCTGGATGATTACTAACTGCCCTGTAGCACAAGCTTACTCTAGGAGCTCCTTCCTCTGCCACCATCTTGATGGTTGTTTCCTTTAGTATTTATTGAATGACAATTTTCTTGTTGTCAAACTCTCCTAATTTCAGTTTTTCTGTGAATATGTTGAATGTCCCTCATTTTTGAATGCCAGCATTGCTGGATAGAGAATTCTTCTCTGCAAGCTTTTTCTTTTAGTACTTTAACTATGTCATACCATTGCCTGCTCTCCTCTTTGGTTTCAGATAAGAAATAAGCATTTAATCTTATTGATTGTCCATTGTATGTGATGGAGCTCTTTTCTCTTGCTGCTTTCAGTCTTCTTTCTTTGTCCTGAGCATTGGACAATTTGATATGTCTAGGGGTATGCCTGTTAGGATTTATACTGTTTGGGGTACGCTTTGCTTCCTGGACATGTACATCCATGTCCCTCAAATAATGGGGATATTTTCAGTCATTATATCCTCCATCATTCCTTCTGTGCCCTTTCCCTTTTCTTCTACCTCTGGGATGCTTATAGTGCATATGTTTGTGAGTTTCATGTCATTCAAATCCCTAAGTCCCTACTGGATTTTTTCTATCTTTTTATCTATCTCTTCTATTATCTGTCTGATTTCAGATGTACTGTCTCTGACATCACCTATTCTTTCCTCTGCCTTTTTAAATCTGCTGTTATGTGCTTCCAATATATTTTAGATTTCTTGGATTGTGCCATCCATCACCATAACATCTATTATTTTTTATGTGTGTTTACAATTTCTTCCATATGTTCTCCCAATGTCTTCTTAATATTCTTTATTTCTTCTTTCACTTCATTAAGGTGAATCATGATATTTCTTTGGGCATTCCTGACTAGTTGTTTCACAATCTCCATCTCTTCTTTTTTGTGTGAGTTTTCATTAGACTGGGCCATATCTTCCTGTTTCTTAGTATGACTTGTAATTTTTTGTTGGTGTCTAGGCATCTGTTAATTTTGATGGGCTCATTAGGTTGGTTACCTTCTCTTTGTACTGTAGGGTTTTATTTTGATGTTTGGTGTGTGTGTTAGGTAAGTTTCCTTTTAAACACTTCGTTCTCATTATTCTATCCTTTCAGCTGTCTGTTTTGACTTGAAAACAATATTAGGACCAGAGAAAAGGAAAGATATAGAATAATAGTAATAATTATTAAAAAGTTAGAAGATGGAACATACAAGAGCTAGGAAAATAAATAAGTGATAGGAGTAAATACAAAAAACTACAAAGGAATAAGAATAATAAAGGTGGAATAGAAAAAAATGAAACAATAAATGAAAAAATTATATAATGAATTAAATGGCTGTAAAGGTAAAAAGAGGGAAAAAAAGAAAGAGAGTGAGGGAGAGATAAATAATTAAAAATTAAGTCCAAACAATAAGAGATGGAATGAAAGAAAAGCAACAGAAAATAGAAGATCAAAAAATGAAGGAAAGAGAACAAATAAAGTAGGTTAAAAAAATAAGTGAAAGAGAAAAAGGAAATAAAGGGGAAAGACAAGAAACAAGAAAAAAAAAACAACAAACACATACATACACACGCACAGGAAAAACAGCCTCTGATCTTAGGCACTTAAGGTGATCCTCAGGCTGCTGGTACTCATCAATCAATTACCCTGCAGCCTGCCCTCCACAGGTGATGTATTCAATTTTAGCAAAAAAAAAAAAAAGAAAAAAGAAAAAAAAAGAAAGAAAGAAAAAAAAAGAACTTATAGGAAATAGAAGATCTGAGGAGACATAAAACAAGAATAAAATGTGTCTATATATTCCTGTCATAAGGTACTGGTGCATACCTATTAACATGAAACCCTGGGGCCATCTCAGTGCTGGTTGGGGTCTTTTTTGAGATTCAAAGGGGGCTCAGCTAGCCAAACACACAGAAAAGAAACCACTTTCCACCCTCTGCCAGACCCCTCTTCCTCCCAAGGAATGCTCCCTTCCACTCAGTTGGCCACAGTAAGCCAGGGGTTTTACCAGGGTTATTCACCTTCAGGCTGCTGCTTACATGCCGTTTCCAGCCACAGGGGCAAGAAACTCACAGTTTTATTTTGGCTTCATTATGTGTCTTGCTTCCTCTTGGATGATGCCTAGACTGTTCTTGTTCTATAGATCCCCAAAACAGCTCTCTTAGATAGGTTTTTGCCCTTTCTCCAAGGTCCTTGCTATCTACCTCGATGCCATTTTCCTGGAAGTCCATAAAGCCTCTTTCACTTTCAATCTATTGGTATCCTTGGGTCTAAGGTGAGTCTCTTGTAGACAGCATACAGATAGCTCATATTTCCTTAGCCATTCTGCCAGTCTGTGTCTTTTGATTGGGGAGTTTAATCTTTGAGCATTCAATATTTTTATTCAAAAGGCAGTTCTTATTTCACACATTTTGATCTTTGGGTTTATCTGTAACATTTTTTTTTCATCACTCTTTTTACACTTTTAGTTACTTTTACTCATATAATCTTCATTTCTAGACTCTCTTGCAAGCCTCTCTCTCCTGTCCTTTCTTTTCAGGCTGTAGCACTGCCTTCGGTATTTCCTGCAAAGCCAATCTCCTGGTTACCAACTCTTTCAGTTTCTCTTAATGTGTGAATACCTAAATGCACCCTCATTTTTGAAAAAGGATATAAAATATATGAGAATCTTATATCTTGCTGGATATAAGATTCTTGACTGGTAGTTTTTCTCTTGCAGTATCTAAAATATATCTTACCACTGCCTTCTTGCTTGCATGGATTTTGATGAGAATTTAACTTAATCTTATTTGGTATCCCTTAAATGTTATGATCACTTTTCTCTTGCTGCTCTCAGAATTCTCTCTTTGTTTCTTGCATTTGTTCTTCTGATTAGTATGTGTCTTGGTGTTGGTCTATTCAGATTTATTCACATGGGAGAATGTTGTGTTCCTTGGACATGGGTATCTATGTCCTTCATTAGGGTTCAGAAATTTTCTACCATTATTTCTGCAAATATTCCATCTGCACCTTTCCCTTCACTTCTGTTTCTGGGACACCAGTGCCATGTGTGTTTGCATGTCTCTTGCCATTGTTTAGTTCCCTGAGACACTGTACAATTTTGTCCATTCTTTTCTTCATTTGTTCTTTTGTATGTTCACTTTCCTAGGCCATGCTTTCAAGCTCACTGGTCCTTTCATCTGACTTTTTAAGTCTGTCCATTGTATTTTTAATTTCATTCATTACACCTTTCATTTTCATTAGATCTGCTATTTTTCTATGTATGCTTTCAAATTCTTCTTTGTGCTCACCCAGTGTCTTTTTAACATCCTTAAGCTGTTTAGATACCTCATTTAATAGATTAAAGAGATTTGTTTGAACATTTATGATTAGTTGTCTCAACTCCTTTATATCATCCAGAGGCTAATCTTTTTCCTTTGACTGGGCCATATCTTCCTGTTTCTTGATATGGATTTTAATTTTCTTTTTGGTGTCTTGGCATCTGGCTTACTAAATGTATTTATTCTGGGCGCAGTTTCTCTCTTTAGTTTAGGCATTTCTTGCCCTACCTCCCTTGTTAGTTGTATAGTAGGAGCAAGTATATAGTTGGTACTATAAGCTGTGGAAGTTGCAGCTGCCCTCATTGCCCCAGGAACCAGTGAAGCTTCTCCCACATTTCTCTTCTGCCAGGAATAGTTCAGAGCTGCTGCTGCTGTGTAAAAATCCATGTCGTGCAAGCCAAGAATCTATGTAGTTTTCTGAAGAGACTGATGAAGCTTCATGACTCTTCCTTCCTTGCTTGGGGAAGGGATGGAGCTAAAGGATTTGGCAATAATCTAAGCCATGTGGGTCTAAAATGACACAGTTGCCAAGGTAGATTGACATAAGATCAGTGACCCTCTTTCCCAGATAGGGGAGGGGATGGACCCTCTGGAGTGCCCAAAAATCTAATCCATGTGGCCAAACTTGCCTTCAGTTACCCTGAGAGGCAACACCCTCTCTAGTCCTAGAGGGGGTGTGGGTGGAGCCACAAGCACCCAACAGTCAAGATTGTTCCAGTTAAAAGTAACTACAATTGCCCTGAGAGACTGAGGAAACATCAGAACCCTCCTACCTTATGAAGGGGGAGGTAATGGATGGAGATGGAATGGAAGGTGCACAAAAACCCAGTTCATGCAGACCGAACATGCCTGTAGTTGCCCAGAGGGGCTGAGGAAACATAGTTCTACTCCTATCCTATTGGAGAGCAGGTGGCCTAATACACAGTTTGTACTGGCTGAAAGCACCTGCAGTTTCCCAAAGAGCCTGAAGAAAGAGAAGCCCCCTCCTCTCCTATGGGGTGGAGTGGTGGATATAGAATTGAAGGGGCTTAGCAAAACAGCTTGTGAGGACCAAAAAACCTGCAGCTGCCCAAAAAGGCCAAGGAAACACAGCTCCTCTCTTATCCTATTAGGGTACGGGGATGGAGCCCCAGGTGTCCTACAGTTTGTGCCAGACAAAATCACTTGCAGTTAGCTGGAGAGGTTGGTACAATTTCTGCCAGTTTCATCCCTGATGGAGGCAGGGCTGGAGATGAGGCTAGGACAGCAGTTTGATATGAGTGGAAAGAAGCTGGTCCTTAGTGTCACTCTGATTTTCAATCAGCCCTGCCTCCCCCTCCTGGCAGGTGCAGAGTTAAAATGGCATCTGCTGTCCTCTTTCCAACTTGGACACTTTCAAACTTTAGCTGCTCTTTGGATTATACTTTAGCCACCAGAATTTACTAAACAGTCACTGAAGTTGGTGGCCAACCATCTTGTCCTCCCAGTTTTGGGAAATGCAGCTTCCAACTCCAGCCACTGAACAGCTCCAGAGGAGGCTGGTGCCTCCAGTGGAGGCTGGCATGGGCCTCTGTGGTGTGCAGTGCTCTGCTCAAGCACCTACATTGCAGATGGGCAGACTCCTCCTTCTGTTCATTCAAGGATGTTGCACTATGCTCTTCTGGTCTGCCAGGCCCCTGAAACAGGTGTTTTTTATAGCTCAAGGTATTTACTAACTGCCCTGTAGGAAGAGATGCCTCTTGAGCTCCTTACTCAGCCACCATCTTGTCCTTCCTCTCATCCATTTTTTTTAATATATCATATTTTATATGTTTTTAGTGTTTTAGCTAAGACATTTTTGCCTAAACTAAATGTTTTAGCTAAGACATTTTTGCCTAAACTAATATCAATATTAATTTTATGTTAATTTTGGTAAATAGTGCAAGGTAGGGATAGATGTTCATTTTTTTTAGTATGGATATCCAATTATTTTCTACCATTATTACACTCTCTTAATGACTGTAGCTCTATAGTACATGTTAACAGACAGTATAGATCCCACAGCTTTTTTCTTCTTGAGAGCTGATTTGGCAATTCTGGTCTATTTTCATTTCCATTTATTTTGTCAGATTTAGGTGCAAATATTTCATATTTTAGATGCAGTTTGAATTTTCAATTACTGTTGTTTTTCTGTTAATATACTAATACATTTGAATTTTGTATGTGGATCATTATCCTGAAACACTTAAAAAATCTTTTGTTAATTCTGACTTTTTTTAAAAAAAAAGATATATACTTTTAACAAAGATGATCTTGTTGAGGCCAATAAAGACAACTATTTTCATCCATCTAATAGATCTAAGCTTTTATTCTATTTTTGGCTTAACTGCTTGAACATAACCACCAGTAGAATGTTGACTAGAAGTGGCATGTGCTGATGTCCTTGCCTTATTCCTGATCTTAGGAGTAAGACAGTATTTTACATTAAACATGATGTTAGTTGTAGGTTTTTGTAGATGACTGTCTTAGTTTCCCAGGGCTTCCATAAGAAGTACCAGAGTCTGGGTCACTTAAAATAATGGAAATTTATTGTCTCACAGTTCTGGAAATTAATAATCTGAAATACATTCATAGCTGTTTCCAGGCTTCCTGGGAAGCCTGTATGATTCTGACAATGATTTGCTGGCAATTCATGGCATTTTCTGCCTCTGCTGCATGTCCATCTTCTCCCTGTCTCTCTGCATTGTCTAATTTTCTCTCTTTTTAAAGACATAAATCATATTGGATTAGAGCCCACCTTAGTTCAGTTTGGCCTCATCTTAATTAACATTATATTCAAAGATCAATTTCTAAATACTCAGAGGCTGAGTGAGAGTCTATTCCAAATGTAAGAATTCAATTGCTGGGTTGAAAGGTAAATCATTTTTAGTTTTAAAAGGAACTGCTAAACTACTTTCTAGGGAGGCTCTATTATTTTCCATCACTAACAGGAACACATGAATGATACTTTTTCTCTACATCCTCACCAGTCTTTTGTGTTATCACTCTATTTTATTTTACCCACTCTAATAGATGTGCAGTGAATGTATTGTGGTGGAAATTTGCATTTCTCTGATTACTAATGAGGTTGATCTTTTCATGGACTTATTTGCTATCAGCATATCCTTTTTCATGAAATATCTGCTCATATTTTCAGTATATTTTCTTTTGGGATTGCTTGTTTTTTTGTTATTTTAATGATGAGTTTTGAGAGGATATATACTTCAGGTGCAAATATTTTGTTGGCTTTGTGATTTGCAATATTTCCCCCATTTTTTGAATTGTCTTTTCATTCTCTTACTACCATCTTGATATCCGTAAGTATATATTAAGCCTTAACATAGAGAAGAGTGATTCTTCTCACTTTGTACTTCCTTTTCAAACTAATTGTGGCTGTTCTATTGCCTTTCCTTTACCATATAAATTTTAGAATAAGCTTGTTTACAAATTATGAAATACTTAGTAAACTTTATAATGGAAATTACAGGGAAGCTATAGACCAATTTAGGAAGAATTTATATTATTATTATGCTGTCATCTAATCTTTGAACTCGGTGTCACTGTCTGAGAATTGAGGTGTTATTTCTGTTTCTTTATTTTATCTCATGCTTCCTTTTACCCATTCTTCTCTGTTTGAATCACTTATTTTCTGCCATAGTAATGCTGTGTTAAATTTGATTTCTTTAATATTCTACAGGTTTTCTGAGTACATAAAAATAATATGAATGATTATTACTCCAATACATGAATACATACACACATACAAATATTTATATGAATATATTTTTACATACATACATATGCACACACACACACACACACACATATATATATATATATATATATATATACATTTATTATTATGGTCACTGTCTACATGTTAAAGACAGTATGATATTTAAAAACATTTCCACTTCTCTTTCACCAAAAATTCCGATGGAGAATACTCAAAATCGTATATATAGCTATAATTTGTTGACTTTCTCCTTCATATTTAATCTTTTTAGAAATCTGGTATTTTACCAAATTTGAAATATTTTCAATCATTACTTCAACTCTTTTATTTTTCAAATTCCCTCTTTTTAGAAGCCTCTAAGTGCACATGCATTGGACTAGTTCATATAATCCCAGAGATCACAAAATTCATATATTTCAGTATTTTTATGTTATTCTAAATTAGCATAATTTTCCCTGTTATAGTTTCAAGCACACTCACACTTTCTTCTGCCAATCTTACATCTACTCAGAATTGTTTATTTCAGATATTTCATTTCTTGTACTAGAAATTGCACTTGGTTTTATTTAGAGTTTCTATAGTGTGCTGTTCTTTCCCAAATCTTTATTCATTATGACAAGGTTTACACTAAATTTTTAAACATATTTGTAATAACTTTTTACCCATGTAAAAGTTTTAACTTACATTTTTGTTAATTTTAATATCTGACTCATGTTAAGGTTGTTTATTGTTGACTGTTAGTGCTCCGGCTAAGGCTTCCAAGTCTTACTTCTCTGTAAACCAAGTAGATTTAATGATAAGATGGATATATGTGAATACACTTTTCTTTAGAGATCTTTGAATTTTTCTTCTATCACATGGAAAATTTATCTGTATATCTGTTAGATTTTTTTGGGACTTGTGAAGCATTTCTAGGGGGTTGAGAAAAATTACTATAGTTTAAGGTTATATTACCCTTATCTCTAAGGTACTGATTATCTGAAATTGCAGTTGAATAACCGGAACTTCCAGAAATGTCCTTCAAATTTGACTAATCAAAAATCATATGCACCCAGCCTTAAGAAACCATCATATCTTTCTTAATGATGAGTAAGGAGATTCCAAAAGTGAAGATAGAAAGTCATAAAAATTCAGCCCAATTTACTGCAGTCAAAAATTACCACAAACTTAGTTGCTTAAAACAGAGCATTTTTATTCACTTAACTTCTTCAGGTCAGAAGTCTGATATCAATAGTTTGGCAGGGCTCTGCACTTTTTGGAAGCTTCAGGAAAGAACCTACATCCTTGCCTTTTTCAGTTTCTAAACATCATCTGCATTCCATTCTTCATGGTCTCTTCCTTGCATCACTCCAAAAACTTGCTTTGTTTATCATATGTTCTACTGGTAACATGATCCTCCTGATTTTTCCTTATAAGAATCTCTTTTATTACATTGTATACACCTAAATAATCCAGGAAAATCTCTTCATTTTACCATTCATAACTTCACATCTGCCAATTTCCTTTTACCATGTAAATTCACATATTCACAGATTCAAGGGATTAGGTTAATTATAGGTTATTATTATTGAACCTATTGCATTCAAGTAGAGTTTTTCCAGAGAGAACTGCTTAAGCTCAGGTGGATAGAGCTTATTCTAACGCAGGTCCTACTTGAGCTGGTCTGAATGAGTTAGTTATATAGGTTGGAACAATTAATGTTCTATCGCTGCTAATTTTGTTTGATCTCCTAAAAATGTATCATATTTCTGAGAAATGTAATCCTGATTGGGGGAAGAGAATAAATGGTTAAACATATTAGGGCCTAATGATTTTTTTCATGAAAATTGATTCTTCTACATCAGTGAATTCTATTACCTCTTTGAGAACAATACAGTTTTCTTGACTGAGTCATTAAAGAATTGTTTGACTTGCTTGTTCCTCAGGGTGTAAATACAGGTGTTCAGCATACGAGCAATGGAAGTAGTTAACACTATCACACCCTTATTACCCTTATTAACAGCCACTTAATCCTTTAATAAAGGCTTGATGTAGATGAAGATACAGCTGCCACAGGTGATGGAGACTACAATTATGTGAGAAGAGCAGGTAGCAAACACCTTTGTCCTTTTTTGGGCCAAAGGGTATCATAGAATGTTCTTGATGATGAATAGTATAGAAGTACACATACAAGTGTCATGATAAAGGTAAACATAACAAAGATTATGACCATCTGCTCTATGAGCCATGTATCTGAGCATGAGATCTTTAGGAGAGGGTGTACATCACAACAAATTGCTCAATGACATTAGAGTCACAGAATTCCAGATTTGGGCCCATGCTAAGTGGTGGGAATAAAATCAACAAGCCAGCTGTCCAGGAACACAGGACAAGTCTTACACAGACCCTGTTGCTCATGATAGTCACATAATGTATGGGTTTGCAGTTGGCTACATAGCGGTCATAGGACATGATGGCCAGACGAATAAATTCCGAAACAACAAAAATGTGTGTAAAAATATTTTTTGAGTGAAACCATCATCATATGTGATTGTCATGCCACCTGTTGATATGTTGTACAAGTATCTGAGCATACAAGAAGAAGTAATTTTGTAGGAAAAAGTACATGGCAGTTTTAATGTTTGAATCCATGAATGTGAAGGAGATGATTGTCAAGTACCCAGTTATATATATATACGTGATATATACGTGAGAAATAGAGAAATGAAAATGAGAACCTTCAGTTGTGGGTTGTCAGTCAATCCCAGCAGGATAAATGTTATTCTGTGTTTGCTCATCTTTGAATCCTGACTTCTATTCAATTTCCATTTATTGTTCAGAGATATTTGCTAGGAGGAGAGAGGGGTTAACATCACTTGGTAGCAAATGATGGCTCAAAAAATGCAGTCAATCTTCTAATACACATCCAAATTTTATTTAGTTGGGTTATAAGGAGTATCTTTACACTATAAATATAGTTTCCACTGATGTGTGTTTTGTAAATATCACGGAATGATTTTTTTGACAAAACAGAATACTGTATCACATGCCAAGATTTTAGGAATTCTTCCCTTACCACTTTTATTTCCAATTTCTATTTTATTTACCTGCACATTGGATGGGAATTATCCATATAATTACCTGGGACTGCTAACTGCAGTAGAAACTCTAAGCTAAACATTAAATCTTCAACATTTTAATGTCTTTCCTTGTAGTTTGGTTAGTGTATTAGTCAGCCAAAGGAGTGCTGATGCAAAGTACCAGAAATAGCTGGCTCTTATAAAGGGTATTCATTTGGGGTAGAATCTTGCAGTCACAAGACCATAAAGCATAAGTTACTTCTCTCACAAAGTCTGTTGCCATGTGTTGGAGCTAGATGGCTGCTGGTCTCTGCAAGAGTTCAGCCTTCCTCCTCCTCCTAAGGCTCATGTTCCTAGCTCTTCAGTTCTCAGCTATAGGTTAGCAGAAGACTTGTCTCTCTCCCCAGGGCTTTGTTTCTTTCCAGGCTCAGCTGCTCTGCTCTCTTCACAAGGTCAGCTGTAGAAAATCAGGCTCATTCTCTTCCTGGGGCCTCTGCCATATCTAATGGAGCCTTATCTCTTTCTTCACTTATCCTGTTTCTCTAAGTGTTTACTTCCCTGGGATCCAGCATCAAATCTCCAACTCTCTCCTCGGCTGTGTCATTTTCTCTGTGAGTCCCTGCCCACCAAGGGCATGGGAACTCAATGTCTTGCTGATGTGGCCGAATCAAAGCCTTGATCAAAATTTAATCAAGTAAAATTGAAACTTCTTATTATAATTCAATCTAATATGCCCAGAGGAACAGACCAGTTTAGAAACATAATCCAATATCTAATTTTGGATTCGTAAATAATATCCAACTGTTACAGTAATAAAGTGCAAATATGTGCCAAATAGTTTGTTCCTCACTCTACAGTTCTTCATAGTTTTGCATTTGATACAAATTTTTGCAATAACAGTTTAAAAAAGTTGTTTCTCAGTTTTAGCAAATTTCTACTCACTCTTTCCTGTCTCTCCCTCATGCAAGTCTGTCTAAATTAACACTCATTACTTAGAATGTTAAGGGATGTTGTAGGTTGTATGTAATATGCACAGTATTGTATGGCACATTCACAATTGTTTTATATTCTCTATCTGTTATATAACATTAAAACACAAGGCAAATTCCCGGAATCTATGTCATTAATTGCAAAAAAAATCAGCTTTAGTGTATTAATCCAAGCATTTCAATGCTTTCACAATAGTAATTAATTAAATGGGAATAATTTAATGTCCAAGGAATTATATTGGTGTGAGTTTCTAAATTCTTTATACATAACTATTTAGATTATTATTAGAGAACTGGTACTGTACTAGCTTAACTTGTATTAACTGTAGGCACAGTGTATCAAGCCTACTTAATTCATGGCAGACAACATTCTTCCAAAAAATGTACTCTATGGAAATGTGCATATTTTCTAATTCAAACTTTCATTCAGTGTTCAACAGTTTCCTAGTTCTGACTTTATTCTTTTGTGTCATTCCAGCTGCCACCATATAGATTCTGAGACTTTGCACCTAAATTCCTCATATTCATAATGCAAACTCTTGCTCTCATCCTCTAGCATAAACTCTCCTGAGCACCCAAAAGTCATTTTATAGGTCATTGCTCTACTTAGGATGCATCTTTATGTCTACCTATTTACAACTTTACAATGTTTTAAGTTATAGATTCAAGGCTATCTTAATTAAATTTTATGCAGCATTTTTATGTGTTTTCATTTAGAAGTTATCTTAATCCTCCATTTTCTCATTATTGTAAGGGCTATTATTTTCTTGCTGATTGTTGTTTGCATTTTGATATTAGCCTTAATTCATCCTTCATGGAGGTTTTAGATAAAATTACTTCTATTTCATGTATTTGAATATCATTGTGATGCATATGTGAGTAGTGTTTCAAGGGATGTTACCCTATATTTTATCAAATAATGGCTTTTGCTCTAAGTTAAAATATAATATTATGAAGTTAATTTCATTCTAACAATACAATAAGAATTGTATTTTAATGTTTTCTAATTGAGATATAAAATATTACCAACTATTTGTGTGAAAAGTGAGCATGCAGGATTGGTTTAAGGAGGGTACAATGAAAACTATTTTACAGAAGTGTTGAGAAAAGTAATGGAACACTAATATTGATACTAAAACAGAAACAAGTCAATAAGCAATGAGTGAAAATGCCCAGCACCATAAATGATAAAAATAAATCTTTTCTTTTGAAATGTTCCTTTACATACTATTTTCGATACTTAGTAGAGAGCATTTCTATCTTTTTTATTGAGTCCTTGAAGGCTTTCTTAACTTGATTCTTCCTCAGGGTATAAATAAAGGGGATCAATGTAGGTGAAATAGAAGAAATGAGCAGTGTAACCACTTTATTAGTGGTCACGCCTTCCTTTGCTCCAGGATTTATATAGATGAAAATGCACGAGCCATAGGTGATGAAAACCAAAATCATGTTGGACGAAGGGGTCGATAAGGCCTTCTTCCTTTGCTGGACTGAGGGGAATCTAAAAATTGTCCTGGTGATGTAAGCATATGACAGAACCACACAAGTCAGAGTCATACTCAGGGTCAGCACAGCACAGATTGTCACTGTCTCTTCTAGAAGCCATGTGTCTGAACATGTGATTTTCACTACGGGAAATGCATCACAGCCAAAATGGTCAATGATGTTAGAGTCACAAAATTCTGCTTTTAAACCAAAGGTAAATGGTGGGATTAATACGCACAAACCAGCCATCTAACAACAGATGGCCAGAATCCTGCAGACTTTGCTGCTCATCATGGTCACGTAATACAGAGGTTTGCAGATGGCCACATAGTGGTCATTGGACATGGCAGCAAGGAGGTAAAATTCAGTTACTGCAAAGAGGGTGGTAAAAAACACTTGGACCTTACAAGCACTGAAGGTAATGACCCTGTCACCCATAGCTATGATATACAAGTACCTAGGAATACATGCATTATGTGAAGGAGACCTGTAAGAAGGAGAAATTTTGTAAGAAAAAGTACATTGGTGTTTTCAGATGGGAATCCACAAAGGTGAGTGTGATGATGGTCGGGTTCCTGGTTACACTAAGCGTGTAGGTGAGAAGTAGAAATTCAAAAGCAGAACCTGTAGCTGAGGGTCATCTGTCAGTCCCAGCAGAATGAATGTTAGTGTGCCGTTTAGTATCACTGACTGCTGACTTCTCTTCAAGCAGCATGTGATATTCGAGGAAATTTTCTTACTCATTATTTCTAACTTTTCTAAAATTCTCAACATATTCAATATTTTATTCGCTATTCCATTATTTAAAAATTGTTTTACTTCCATTCTCTGCTTAGGATTTTAAATTGTGAATATAATACATCACAGGTTAGGTGCAATTTCATGAGTAGAACCAATGCCTTTTAAATCTCAAGAATTATTCCCTATTCACAAAGTAAATTTTAAAATTTCACCTTTGATTTCATGTCTTTTCTTAGTACTTTCCATTATTTAAAATAATGCTAATAAATAACAGATAGGTTGGGCTCATTATACAAACTCTAACCAGAACTTGTAGTGTCTGAACGAAAGCAATGTTTTTGTTTATTTATTTTTAAGTGAGTGCTTTTAATTCCCCTAAGCCACCCTAGGCCCTTCTGCTCCACCTGACATATTCATATTTTTTCTAAATATGTATATCTTCCATAAATATGCATGTAAACTTTACTTCTGACCAAAGAGATGACTGTCTTCTACATCCTTTGAGTTTCCACTAAAATAAATTACTTTTCTTCATAATAATTTTGTTTTGCCTAATATAACAGAATTAATGCAGAAATCAAGAATCTTTGGATGTTGTTTTTAGGTTGCTCCACAGATATTTCTCAGGTCAACCATTAATTATATCAGAAGGGATTGAAATGTTTCCAATACACAATCATTATCACAAGGCTTGGGGTTTTCTGACATCAAAGTACAGAAATCTTTCTCCTTTGTATCAAGTTTATTTGTTTCATGAGCAATTTTACTTTATTGCTTAACATGCTGTGTTCTCTTCTTGTTGAGTGTGGACTGACTTGGCTGTGAGTATTGTGTATTTCACTGAGTTACCAAAATAGGGTTGAAGCACTGACTGAGGCCATAGTTTTTCTGCAAGTTAGAACTTCCCTAGGGAATTTGGCCTCTCATTCAACAGCTATCAACTATTTATATCAAGATGTAGAGGAGCTTTTATGTAGCAGCTCACCTACCTGCCTTCCATCCTTCTCCTAATATCTCAGTTAAGGCACACTTCACTGTGAAACCTTACTTAGACTTCAAAGTTGGAACATAATTCCATTTTCAAACTTTATCTTTATTCCCTGAGATATTACAACTACTTACACAATAAAAGTTAAAAAAACTGTAAAACATAATTTACAGATATCTGTGTATTTTCACTTGCAATCAAATGGTCAAATGAACACAGAGCTCTATAATAAGGTGCTGTCACTTTTGTTCAATATATTATCCGTTTTGGAAGGTGAAGATAAAGTTCTTGCCTATAGACTTCTGCACTTACAGAAATAGTTTATTAATTATAATTTGAGGTTAAATGTATAGATTAAATTGCCATGGGTTTTCTTATATTGTTAGGTATAGATTTATTATTGTATCATGCATAAAAGACTCCCAAATATTGACATTTATCTACTAAAGAAATTCTTAAAAAATGATGCATCATGAATAAGTATAAGTTGATTACATTATAAAACATAAAAATTATTGTTGAAAACCGTTTTCTCCTCAGAAGCAAAACATGACCAAATCCTGCAAAAGGAATTACAATCCAAGAAAATTTCATCATACTTACTCATCTGTTAGTAAATCAGAGCTTTTGTTCATTGTTTAAACATGGCAACGTTAAGAACATAATGTTGAAATGATATTTTGACGAGTACATTTATATCTTCACTTTTACCTGCATTCCTGGGAATGCATATGCCTCCCTAAGATTGTGATCTTCAATAAATTTGGCAAACTACCTGATAGGTTTAGAGCTATTATTCACCCCCCAATATTTTCTTACTTTCTCCATTGTTGAAAAGAAAATAAATTACTACAAATGCTGGAATGTGAGGAACTCTATTCACAGGTGGAAGTGATAATATTCTAAAGAACCAGGAAAGAGTGAAGTGCTTTACTGTTTGGAGCATGGATTTTTAAAAATTGCTGAATATGCCACTAAGTGAATAAAATGTTCCTTGGTGACATACATTCAAGGGTCATTAAGGAATTTTTTAATAATGGAAATTTGGCAGAAAAACCAGGAACATAGGCTTCACTGGGGACTGTGTCCTTGGAGACAGGGGATGATGCATCTGCATCAGACTCAGGTCAGGAGAACAGCTGTTACTCAATAACATAGCTCATATATTTTTTAAAACTTTCACATCTACTAAGCATTTCTGAGATTACATCCTTTATTGAATAAATACAGTATAAGAATTTTTAAATTATCTTTGGATATTTTCACTCAGATAAGCAGAGACTGTTTATAGGATTATATGAGGCTACTGCTTACATTGAAGACCTTATTCTTCCAGATTTTTCCTCTCTAAACACACACATTAAATTATAAAATTATTCACAAATGAGTGAAAATTTGCAACATTATGCTATGATTGGAAGGGGAATATATACTTTTATATCTTTAAACACATCTTAATTTATCACACAAATTTTTGATCTTTCCAACTTAACACTATTAAGCAAGTTGGCTGTATGAGGATATTGGTACTTATTTTACCAACATCTGAATTCCATTTACAATATGCCTACAGTTTGCACAGTTATCAATCATTCTATCAAAAGATCTTCATAGTAATATTTTCAATATGTGTGAGAATAATTGCAAAAAATAAAAATTGTAGATTAAAATATTAACTTAGTTTTAGAAATATTATACACTTCTATAAAATAGCAATAAAATTAGCTTCTTTAAAAAATTTACCACATAATTAAGTTGAGTACATTATATTTATTTTTAATTACATTCATACTTTCTTCTTATAATTGAACTTATGTGTTTCAAGATTATAGTAAGTCTTTAAAATTATTTCTGCCTGACTTTTACATATGGGTGATGGTTTTATACATTCAGATTCTGACTGTAATGTGTTACTATCAAATCTATCCTGTTTTACACATTTACAATGAAGTTAATTAAAACTGCTACATACATTAAGCATCAGTACTCCTTCACAGCCCTCATCTTTTCTCCTAATAACCTCTCCACTAGGTGTTAACTTCATGCATTTATTCTTCATATTTGGTTTATATTAGAGACCATGTAATATTTGTCCTTTTGTGTCTGGATTATTTCACTTAGTATAATGTCTTCAAGATACCTCTATGTTATCATATGTGAACCAATTTCATTTCTTCTTACATGAGGTTAGTATCCATCATATGTACATACCATATTTTGTTTATCCATTCATTAGTTGATAGACACTTGTGTTGTTTCCATTTTTTGGCAATTGTGAATAATGCCACTTGAACATTAGTGTGAAGATGTCTGTTCATGTCACAGTTTTCAGTTCTTCTGGATATACTCCTAGTGGAGGAATTGCTGGATCATACCACAGTTTTATTTTCTGGAGGAAATGCCAACCTGTATTCCACAGTAGTTGCACCGTTTTACCATCCCACCAACAGTGAAGGAGTGTTCCTATTCCTCCACCCTCTCCAGAACTTCTTTTTTAAAAAACAATTAAAGTATATCATTCATACATGAAAATATATGAACTATAAGTGTTCAGTAAACATCATGGACTTATAAAACAAACAGGCATAACATCATACAGGGCTCCCACACATCACCACCGCACTAACACCCTGCATTGTTGTGAAACAACAACTTTAATTCTACTCTACTATTGTCCATTCCACAATCCTGAGGATTCTGTGATGGTGATGCCCCCTCCATGTCTAATTGAGAGGGAGCTTAGATCCCATGGAGAAGATGGATGGAACTTCCTTGCTTGCAGTTGCAGACCCTCTCTGTTCCTTGAGATGGTCATTGTCAATCATCATCTCCTTATTAGTTGTCTTTGGTGAGTCCAATGAACTGGAGAGTTGGCTTTGCAAGTCTATTGAGATTCAGGGCCCAACTGGCACATGGACAGCCCCAAGATTTAAGTCTCTTAGACATACACCTCTCAACTCTAGTACTAACTATAGGTTCCAATAGAGGGACAGAAGAGTCATGTGAAGAGAAAAAACAGCAGAGTCCAACTCTATCACACTTGGGGAGTATAAATTCCAAAGTAAAGTTCACTAGTAGGGCACCAACTTCCTGACATGTCTGCGCTGCCTATAATTTCTGGATGTCTCCAGAACTCTCAGGATCCCTGCTATTTGGGGTTATATTTACTTTGGCAATCAATGAGTTCCTGCTGAGACATGCATAACCATAACCGCTGAAATGACCTCCAGACTTACTTTGAAGCCACTTACCCATATAAACTCATTTGTCTTCACCCTTTCACCCTTTTGGTCATGGTCTTTTTCTAGGTGCATTGCTATTTGATGCTTGGCAGTAATCCCTTGGTGCCAGGATATTTCACCCTGGGAGTCATGTCTCATGCTGGGGTGAATGGTAATGCATAAAGCTGAGTTTGGCTTAGAGAGAGACCACATTAAAGCAACAAGGATGCTTTCAGGAGGTAATGCTTAGGCACTCTATAATAATAATAATATGCTAAGTTTCAGTTTCATAAGTAAAATCATCAAAATCATGAGCCGATTAATGGTCCATTCTCTTTCACTATTCACTGCCCCTGTACTCAGAGGATTCTTGCTGTCCCATTACTGAATGTCACAGAGTTCTCCAGGATGGGAATTCAATATTCCTTTGGTTATTGTTGAATCTTCACTCTGTACGACAATGTTCCCCAGGTGAACCTCCTCCTGTACATCTCCCATCTCTCATACCCCATACCCACGATCCTCCCCTGCCACAGTTGTAACACTTCTGTGATCCAATATGTCTTTAAAATTGAAGCTAACAAAATAACTGAATACAATTAATAGGAAAATGATATAATAATGATACTTTCAAAATAATGAATAAAATACAAAAAATTTTATAAAAATCCTGAAATTTAAAAAAATTAAAAAATATAAAATTTTTAAAAAATTTACATTATGTCTTTCATCACTGTAAGATCTGTTGTCTTGTATGTACAATGACATTTGCTTTCACTTATTTGCCCAGTGTCTTTTCTTTTTCATTTTCTCTTCAAAGAAGATTTAGATTACAGAACAGTCATGTACAGAATAAAGGTGATTCCCATATACGCAACAGCTTCTCCCTTATACCCTTTCCCTTATTAATAAAATTTTATATGTGGATGGTACATTTTTCACAATTGATGTACAAATATTGAAACATTGGTCATTGATCTCCATTGTGGTTTACATATTGGACCATACACTTTTATAGATTTTGATGAAGTTTGTTGCAGTCCGTATCTATCCTTGTAAGACCATGTAAAACAATTCCATTGCCACAAAAATGTCCCATGTTCCATCTATTTATTCCTCCTTTCCTCTCTGTTTGAGACCCATGGTAACCTCCAAGATTAACTCATTGAGGGACCAGATTCATAGTTACTTGCAACAACATTGAGGGCTTGACATCCTGGCCTGTCCTCCCCTATTAGACACTGCCTTAGCTCTCAAGAGACTCTCATCACTTTATTTGAGATCATAACACTACTCCCCAGGATGGGAGTCCAACAACTTCTTGTTCATTATGTGAGTCTCCACCCCTTGATACAACACAGTATGACAAGATGAATGTGACACACTCTCTATAAACCCTGTCCCTCGTGCCTCCTACATTCAACACCTTAAATCAGTAGACCCCCCTGCCTTGTTTGCCCAAAGAACTTTACCATGGTTGTACTTTTAATCACATACCTGCAAATCCTGAGAGTTCACATTATCCTTCCCCCAACCCTCCCGTCCATGGGGAACAATCTCACCCACTCTCCCTACCATACCCCGCACGCAGACCAGCACCACTCAGCCCAATAGCATCACTGCATCACTGTTATGCCCAGCCACTGCATAGATACACCCTTCCACCTTATCATAGTAGTTAAAGGAAATCAAAGTAGATCTAAATAAATGGAAGAATATATCCTGTTCATGGATAGGAAGACTAAACATCATTAAGTTGTCTATCCCACAAAAACTGATTTACAGATTTAATGCAATACCAATAAAAATAACCACAGCACTTTTTACTGAATTGGAAAAGCTAACCATGAAATTTATTGGGAAGGGCAAGGGACCCCAAATTGCCCAAGAGATACTGAAAAAGAAAAAAGAAATTGAAGGAATCACACTACCTGACCTTAAAACATACAAGGATATATCAGTCAAAATTGCATGGTATTCGCACAAGGATAGACATACTGATCAATGGAAGTGAATTGAGAGTTCTAATATAGATTGCCACATATACAGTCACCTGATATTCGACAAGGCTATCAAGTCCATTCAACTGGGAGAGAATGGCCTCTTCTACAAATGGTGCTTGGAGAACTGGATATCCATATCCAAAAGAATGAGAGAGGAATACCACCTCACACCTTATACAAAATTAACTCTAGATGGATCAAAGATAAAAATATAGAATCCAAGACCATAAATCTCCTAGAAGGCAATGTAGGGAAGCATCTACAGGATCTTCTAATAGGAAATGGTTTCATAAATTTTACACGCAAAGAACAAGCAATGAAAGAAAAAATAGATAAATGGGACCTCCTAAATTTAGAAACTTTTGAACCTCAAGGAGTTTCTTAAGAAAGTGTAAAGGCAGCCTACACAGCAGGAAAAAAAAAATTGGTAACCATATATCTGATAGGGGCCTAAAATCCAGTATATATAAAGAAACCCTACACCTCAAATCTAAAAAGACAAAAAACCCATTTAAAAAATGGGCAAGTGATTTGAGTAGACACTCCACCAAGGAAGAAATACAAATGGTTAAAAAACACATGAAAAGATACTCAACATCACTAGTTATTAGGGAAATGCAAATCAAAACCACAATAAGATATCATCTTATACATATTAGACTGGAGGCTATTAAAAAAACAGAGGCTTACAGATGTGAGAGAGGTTGTGGAGGAATGGGAAACCTTATCCACTACTGGTGGGAATGTAGAATGGTGCAGCCATTGTAGAGGACAGATTGGTAGATCCCCAGGAAGGTAAGTATAGAACTGCCATATGATCCAGCAATTCTACTGCTGGGTATATGTCCAGAAGCATTGAAAGCAGGGACACGAACCACTTTATGCCCACCAATGTTCATACTAGCATTATTCACTATTGCCAAAAGTTAGAAGCAACTCAAATGTCCATCAACAAATGAATGGATAAGCAAACTCTGGTATATACATACAATGGAATATTACTTGACTGTAAGAAGGATTGCAGTATTAACACATGGAATAACATGGATGAATCTTGAAGACCTCATGTTGAGTGAAGCAAGCCAAGCATTGAAGGAAAACTATTACATGAACTCTCTAATAGGAATTAAGCAAATTGAGCAGGCTCACAGAGCTAGTCTGGAAGATAGGTTTACAGGAGACAGAATGGGAGAAGAAGGTTATGAGTCAATGCCCATAGGGGCAAAATCTACTCTTTCTTTCTTTTGGCTATGGATATCTAGCTCTCCCAGCTCTTTTTGTTGACTAGACTCTTCTTACCCAGCTGAGTGGGTTTGACAGGCTTGTCAAATACACTCGAGCATAGATGTGAGGGTCTGTTTCTGAAACATCAATTCAATTCCATTGGTCCATGTTTCTATCTTTATGCCAGTACCATTGTTTTTACCACTCTAGCTTGGTAATATGATTTAAAATCCGGCAGTGAGAATCCACAATTTTGCTTTACCTTTTTAAGATGTATTTGGCTATTCAGGGACTCTTACCCTTCCAAATAAATTTGGTAATTGTGTTTTCCATTTGTTTAAAATGCTAGTGGAATTTTTATCGGGAATGCATTGAATCTGCATATGAATTTGGATAGAATTGACATCTTGATATTTTATCTTCCAGTCATTGAGCATGGAAGGTTTTCCAAGTATTTAGGTCTTTTAAATTCTTTTAGCAATGCATTGCAGTTTTCTGAATATGATTTATAAACATCTTTGGTTAAGTTTATTCCTAAATATTTTATTCTTTTAGTCACTATTGTAAATGGAATTTTTTTCCTGACTTGCTCCTCAGATTGTGAATTACTAGTCTATATAAACACCACTGATTTTTGCATATTCATCTTGTATTCTGAAACTCTCATGAATTTGTTTGTTAACTTTAGTAGCTTTGTTGTGATTTTTTGGGTTTTCTAGGTGCAGGTTCATATCATCTGTGAATATTGAATGTTTTAATTCTTCATTTCAGATTTGTATGGATTTTATTTCTTTTTCTTGCCTGATTGCTCCACCTAGAACCTCTAGCACTATACTGAGCAACTGTGGTGACAGTGAGAAATCTTATCTTGTCCTGATCTCAATGGGAAAGCTTTCAGTCTTTCAATCTTGAGTGCAATGTAAGCTGTGAGGTTTTCATATATGGTCTTTAATGTGTAAAAAAAGTTTTCTTCAATTCCCATCTTTTTTTAGTATTTTTATCAAGAATGTATGCTATATTTTATCAAATGCATTTTCTGTATCAATTGATAGGATTCAGTGATTTTTCTCCTTTGATTTATTAATGTAGTAAATTACACAGATTGATTTTCTTGTGTTAAACCACCTTTGCATTCGTGGTATAAAAGCCACTTGAATATGATGTATAATTCTTTAAATGTCATGTCAGATTTGATTAACAAGTATTTTGTTGAGGATTTTTGTATCCGTATTCATTAGGGAAATGGGTCTGTAACATTCTTTTTTTCATATCTTTACCTGGCTTTGGCGTTAGGGAGATATTAGCTTCATAGAATGAGTTTGGTATTGTTTCTTCTTATTCACATTTTTGGAAGTGCTTGGGTAAGATTGGTATTAACTCTTCTTTGGAGGCAGGTTAGAACTCACCTGTGAAACTATCTGGAGCTGGCCTTTTCATTTTGTGAGCTGTCTGATGATTGTCTCAATCTCTTTAATTATGTTTGGTTTGTTGAGGTCTTCTATTTCTTCTAGAGTCCGTTTTGGTTATTTTTATGTTCCTAGGAATTTTTCCATTTTGTCTACATTGTCTAGTTTTGTGGCATATAGTTGTTCATAGTATCCTCATAACCTCACTTATTTCTGTAGTTGGGGTCCATAGTAATGCCCCCATTTTCATTTTGCTGTTTTACATATTTTCATCTTCTATCTTCTTTCTTTGTTAGTCTATCTAAGCATTTGTTAATTTTGTTAATCTTCTTGAGGAACCAGCTTTTGGTTTTGTTAATTCTCTCTCTCTCTCTCTTTTTTTTTTTTTTTTTTTTTTTTTTTGGTTCTCAATTTCATTTATTTCTGTCAGAGTTTTGATATTCATTTCTCCTCCTTGCTTTGGGAATACTTTGCTGTTTTTTTTCTAGTTCCTTCATCTGTGTAGTTTGGTCAATGATTTTAGATCTTTCTTCTTTTTTAATGTAAACATTAAGGGCTAAACACTTCCCTCTCAGTAATGCCTTTGCTGCAATCCGTATGTTCTGATATGTGCTCGCATTTGCATTCATCTCAAGATAGTGATAGATTTTTCTACAATTTCTTCTTTGACCCACTGATTATGTAAGTTTGTGTTGTTTTATCTCCATTTATTTGTGAATTATCCCTTTTTCTGTCTCTTGTTGATTTCCAACTTTATACCATTAGGATTGGAGAAAGTGATTTGTATGATTTCTATCTTGTTGAATTTATTGAGATCTGCTTTGTGACCCAATATATGGTCTATCCTGGAGAAGATCCATGAAAACTTGAGAAGAATGTATATCCTGCTAATATGGGTGCAGTGTTCTGTATATGTCTGCTAGGTTTAGTCCCTTTATCATATTATTTAAGCTCTCTGTTTCTTCGTTGATCCTCTGCCCAGATGTTCTGCCTATCTGAGAGTGGTCTATTGAAGTCTCCAACTATTAATGCATAATCTATTTCTCTGTTCAGTTTTGCCAATTTTTTCTCACATATCAACAGCCATCCTGGTTAGTTGTATATAAATTTATATTTGTTATTTATTCTGAGTGATTTGCCCCCTTTATTAATATATAATGCCCTTCCTTGTCTCTAAAAACAATTTTGCTTCTAATGTCTATTTCATCAGACAGAATTATAGCTACTCAACCTTCTTTTTTTTTTTTTTTTTTTATTTGGTTACTGTATGCATGGAATATCTTTTTCCAGTCTTTGACTTTCTTTCTTTTTTTTTTTTTTTCTTTAGTGATTTGTTTTTCCAACAGTCTTGCCTATGTCATGCTCAGATCTAGGTACTTTTAGTCCTGTGGTTTTGAGTGAGAAGAACTGTGAAGGGATGCTTGCTTCAGTGGTGGGAGGTTAGTATTTCATTGTTCACTGTCATAGCAAAATTTTTCAAATTATATTTTTCTTTTTAAATAAAATTAAGACAACATAAATGTTATATAAAAGATATAAGGGATTTGTATATGCCCCATTCCCTCATCTTCCCACACTTTCCTACATTAACAACTTCCTTCATTAGTTTGGAGCATTTGTTACAATTGTTGAACACATATTTAATCACTGCTCACTAACCATAGACAAGAGTTTACATTACAGTTTACACTCTGTCCTGCACAATATTGTAAGTATAACAACATATACATTTGCCTGCATCTGTCACTGCAGTGTCATGCAGGAAAAATACAATGTCCCCAAAATGCCCCCATATTATACCTATTCTTCCCTTTCCCATCCCTCAGAACCTATGGTGGCCTATATCAGTGCTAAGAGTACTTCCATTAATAGAATAATAGTAAAACTAGAGTAAATAATAATAAGTCTACTTGAGTCCATTTTTCAGTCCCCAATTTGAGGATTTTGGGATGGTGATGCCCACTCTGCTTCTAATTGATAGAGATCTTAGATCCCATGAGGCAGATGGATGGAACTATCTTGCTTGCAGTTGCAGACACTCTTTGTTCCTTGTACTGGGTATTGTCCATCAACATCTCAAGTTTGTTATCCTTGATGATTCCAATGAAGTGGAGAGTAAGTGTTGCATATATGCTGAAATCCAGGACTCAAGTGCCAAATGGATAGACCAAAGATTTAAGTCTCTGGGACATATATTTATCAAGTATAGTACTAGTTAAAGGTTCAAATAAGAGGGGCTGAAGAGCCAGTATAGAGAACCTACAAATGAGTCTAAGTCTGTTACACTAGGAAGCATAAATTCTAAAGCAAGGCCCACTGACAGGCTGCTGAATTCCTGAACTGTCTGCCTTGCTTATAATTTCTGGATGTCTCTAGAGTCCTCAGGAGCTGTGCTATTTAAGACACTGTGTACTGTGGCAGTCAATGAGATCTTGCTGAGACTTGCATAAACAGAACCTCTGGAATGACCTCCTAACTCGCATTTAAATCACTTAGCCATAAAAATTCATTTGTATTCATCATGTCCTCCTTTTTGTCAAGGTCTTTTTAAGATGTGTTGCTAGTTTGTGCTTGGTAATAATCTCTGTGCCGCGGGGGGGGGGGGGGGGCTCAACTGCAGGAATCATGTCCCATGCCTGGAGGAAGGTAGTGCATTTATATACTGAGTTTGGGTTAGAGAGAGGCCATATTTGAGCACCAAGGAAGCTTTCAGGATGTAACTTTTAGGCAGTCTATAATATTAGGCTAAGTTTCACTGTCATAAGAAAAGGTTCATAAGTACTGTCATCAATATCAAGGGTCTGACATAATGTTCTGTCTTCCTTCACTAGACACTGTCCTTGCACTCAGGGGATTCTTGATGTCCTATTAGAGAATGTAGCAGAACTTCCCAGGATGCAAACTCAGTATTCTTTTGGTTATTGTGCGTCTCTCCACCCACCGAAACAATGTCCAATGAACTCTTGAACTAATTTATATGTCTTAGAGGCATGCCCCAGGTGAACCTATTCCCATGCATCTCCCCATCACCTACACTCCACTTCAAATTCTCCTCTGTCACTCTTGTGACATTTCTGTGATCCAATACCTCTCCAAAAATGAAGTCAACATAATATTCAAATAAAATTAATAATAAAATGAAACAATAATTTTAAAAATCACTGATAAAATACAAAAACATTTTTTTAAATCAATGATAAAAAATTTAGACATTGTGACTTTCATCATTGTAATTTCTGATGTCTTTTATGTACAGTAGCTTTTTCATCCATATATTTCTCCAGTGTCTAAATTTTTTATTTTATCTTCAAAGAAGCTTTAGGATACAGAATAGTCAAACAGACAATATAGGTGATTCCCAAATTCCCAACAATCTCCCACTATTCCCCTCTCCCTTATTAATCATATATTATATGCAGATAGTGCATTTTTGGAAAATGATGTACAAATATTGGAGCATTGCTGCTAACCATGGTAAATGGTTTACATTATGGCTTACATATCATCAGATTTTGATTATTTCTTGATTGTTGTGTGCATTTCTAGCCACTAACATAATACACTTTGACAAATGAATACTTATATATTCCATTAGAAGCCTTCCCCAGGTGCACCCTGTCCCATGTACCCCACCCCCACATCCAACACCTTACACCAGTAACTGTCCCCTGCCATATTTGCCAAAAGAACATTCCCAACATTATACTTTTAATCACGGACTTGCAAATCCCCAGAGTTCCCTGCCCGTTCCTTCAACACTCCACCCAATTCCATGGTTAGTCCAACCCAATTCTCCCAAACTACTCCCCCTCCCAGACATGCATGGCCGAATTCAATCACATCACTACACCACTGTCACACTCATCCACTGCACAACTACACTGTTCCACCTTATTGTAGATTTTGCCCATATGGGTATTGGCTTACCAACCTCTATTCCCTTTCTGTCTCCTGAAACTATTTTCCACACTTTAGCTCTGTGAGTCTGCTCAATTTGCTTAATTCATAACAGTGAGTTCATGTAATATTTGCCTTTCAGTTTCTGGCTTACCTCACTCAATATAATGTTTTCAAGATTCATCCATATTATCCCATGTGTTGATACTGCATTCATTCTTACAGTCCAGTAATATTCCATTGTATGTATATACCAGAGTTTGCTTATCCATTCATCTGTTGATGGACATTTGGGCTGTTCCCAACTTTTGGCAATAACGAATAATGCTGCTACAAACATTGGTGTGCATATATCTGTTTGTGCTCCGTTTTCAGGTCTTCTGGGTATATACTGAGCAGTGGAATAGCTGGATCATATGGCAGCTCTATATTTAGCTTTCTGAGGAACCACCAAGCAGCCCCTTACAATAGCTGCATCTTTCTATATTCCCACAAACAGTGGATAAGTGTTGCCTTTCCTTCACATTCTCTCCAACATTTGCAGTTCTCTGCTTTTTAAAAATAAACAAAATGATTTTATTGATACATATTAATAAAGCATCCAAATTATCCAATGTGTACAATCAATGGTATTTGGTATAATCACATAGTTGTATGTTCATCACTTCAATCATTATTAAAGCATTTTCATTATTTCAATAATAATAATAAACAAAAAACAGAGAAAGAAAAAAATTCCTTAGCTCTCACTCTTTCTCTTTCCTCTGCTGTATGTAGCTGTTATTTCTGGTATTCTTGCACAATTATTTGTTTATTAAACAGTTTTATTGAGATATATTCATATGCCATATGATCTCTCAAATGTGCATAATGAATGGCTTCTTTTTAGGAGTTAAAAAGTCCTCTACTGTAAAATTGTAAAATAAATAGAAAAATAGATTAAAGGAAATCATTCAGTATGCTGCAAAATGTCTTTCTTTCTCATGCTTTCCTCATCTCCTTCCACCTTCAAGTGGAGTCTAGGGTCCTTCTCAGGCTTCCAAAATCTCTGACAACATTTTGTTCCTTACTTCTCTGCATTTCAGGCTCATGTGATTATACTGCATGCCTCCTCCTCTATATTTATTTATTTATTTTTCACAACATACTTTTTAATTTTTTTTTAAAGACACTTAGATTACATAAATGTTATAATAAAAATATTGGGGATTCTCTTATGCCCCGCTCCCTATCCCTTGCACATTTTCCCATATTAACAACATCCTTCATTTGTTGCAGCCATAAGAAAGAAACCCAAACAACACTCTTGGGAGTACGGATGAACAAAGTTTTATTATGTGTGGGCCCAGAGGAGAATCAAGTCTCCAAAAGAATTTGAGCCCAGTTTTCCATTTTCATAAGTTTATATAGGTACACTAAGTGGGCAAATTCCTGAGCAAGTGGGCAGGCAGGGTTACAAAGGTAGGGAAGCAATGTTAGCTTATCTTTCTAAAAGCAGAAGGCCATTAAGGAGGAAAAGAGTCATTATCTGTTAGGAGTTGTAAATTTCAATTCAAAGGGGCAGCTGGGAATACTTATCTTCCCTACCTGGATTCCATGGGGCAAAAGGGGGGAAAGGAGGGAAGAAAGGGACCAGGGACCAAGGGGAGTTTATATTCCTAAAGCTATGGGTTTCTGTCAACGGGGGTGATTAGGGTCCTGGCACATCCCTTATCACATTCATTAGACTGGCACATTTGTTACAATTGATGAACACATTTTGGAACATTGCCACTAAACATGGATTATAGTTTACATTGTAGTTTACACTCTCTCCTGCACATTTTTGTAAGTTATGACAAGCTATATAAAATGGCCTGACATTCATTGCAATGTCACTCAGGACAATTCCCAAGTCTTGAAAATGCCCCCATATTACACCTGTTTTTCCTTCTTCCTCCCCTCAGAACCTCCAGTGGCCACTTCCTCCACACCAATGATAAAAGTTCTCCCATTGCTAGAATCACAATAAGTCTATAGTAGAATACCAGTAAGTCTACTCTAGTCAGTCGTTCATTCCCCAATCCTGAGGATACTTTGATGGTGATGGCCACTCTACCTCTAATTGAGATGGGGCTTAGATCCTGTATTAGTCAGTGTTCTCTAGGGAAACAGAATCAACAGGAGATATCTGTAAATAGTATTAGATTTTATTAGAGTCTTTCACATGACTGTGGGGGTGCACAAGTCCAGGTTCTGCAGGCAGGCTGCAAACCAGGAGCTCCGATGAAATTTCAATGAAGGTCCTAGATGAGTTTCTGGGAGACATTGGCTGTCCCAAGGGGATCTGGGAAATTCACTCTGAATGCTGAAATCACTTCCCCTTTTAAGGCATTCAAATGATTGTATAAAGCATCACTCATTGCTGATGGCAATCTCCTAGGTTGATATAGATGTAATCGGCCATTTATGCAGTAAACTCACTATATTAGTCAGCTGAAAGGGGTGCTGATGCAAAATACCAGAAATCTGTTGGTTTTTATGAAGGGTATTTATTTGGAGTAGAAGCTTACAGTTACCCGGCCATCAAGCACAATTTACCTCACTCCCCAAAGTTTATTGCTGCACGTTGGAGCAAGATGGCTGCCGACATCTGCCAGGGTTAAGGCTTCCTGGGTTCCTCTCTTCCCAGGGTTTGCCTTTCTCCAGGCTCAGCACCTGTGTTATCTCCACAAGGCCAGTTGTAGACTATTAGGCAAATGGCTTGTTTCTCTTCCCGGGGCCTTCTATCTTTCCTCACAATGAAGATCCTCTGTGTGCTTACTTCCCTGGGCTCCAGCATTAAAACTCCACATCAGAACTCCAATTCAAAACTCCAACCAACTCCTCTGCTTTGCCATGTAGTTTTATCTCTGAGTACCTGCCCACCAAGTGGTGGGGACGTCGCCCAATCATAACTTAATCATGCACAGAAGAACAGACCAGTTTACAACATAATCCATATCTATTTTTGGAATTCATAACTATATCAAACTGCCACACTCACTGATGTCTAAAACCCATAAATGTCCTTGTATTACAATTAGCCCAGTGCTTGCTTAACCAAACTGAATTGACACATTAGCCTAACCATCACAGTCACTCCTTGCCCACTCAGTAAACATACACATTTCCTTAAAACATACTTAGTTCTCTAAGTAAAAGCAATAACAGACATATACATATATATATACACACACACACACATATATATATTTCTGCCTAACAATGTTCAACTCTCTTGTGTACAATCAGAAATGCATTAATTCCCTACAAAATAGGGTCCAAGTCCTTACGTAATATTCACTCTTTTTTTTTCCTTTTTTTTTTATTATGGGTAAAAATCAAAATTCTCACAATACATACAAACATTTGCAAAATGATATATAAATATATATGCATATATGTGTATTTGCTTACAAAAAATGTTATTTATATATATATATACATATATTTTAAGAGCAAAATGTGGTACATACATACAATGGAATATTACTCAGCTGTAAGAAGGAACAAAGTGCTAACACATGGAATAACGTGGATGAATCTTGAAGACCTTATGTTGAGTGAAGCAAGCCAGGCACTGAAGGATGAACAGTATATGACCTCACTGATCTGAACTGAGGAAAGTGAGTAGTCTCTGAGAACCATTGTCTGAAAGATAGGTTAACAAAGGAGAGTAAGAGAATATTCACTCTTGAACTTGACATTCTTAAATATTATGACATGAAACTAATACAGTGTATCATATGATAAGGGAAAAGGTTGGGGAAGAAAACAAAGAAATTCCTTTTGTGTACATACACAATCATACTTATAGCGAAACAAGGAAGAAAGATTCATGACTATTACAGTCCTTGTTTCTGTAACTGGTCATATGGATACAGTTCATATTAATCACTACCTTCTTCCACTACTCATTCCATGTTCCCATTACCCTCAGGAAGCACTTCAACTGGCCATGATTCTTTGCCTGGTATGGCAAAGAATTCATGAAGATTCTGGGCCATTGTTTTTCCAGCTTAGATTGGGTTGTTGCAATTTTCCATTGAATTTAATCACAGTGCATGGAAGTCCTAGTAGACACCCTAGAGGATTTCATGTATTCCAGGCAAACTCTTCTTTATCCTCACTATGGAGATGCAGTTCTATTTCCCCTTGATAGTCAGGATCAATCACCCCAGGCAGTACAGTAATTCGCTTCTTTGCCTGTTGATTCAGAGGTAAGAGGAGCCCAAAGTGGCCAGGTGGCCATCTTAACTTCTGTAAAATGGAATCATTTTTGTGTTACCTGGTGGCAATACTCCTCCTTTTGGGACTAAGACCTATACACCAGCAGAGCTTAAGGTTGCAGGGACAGGAAGCATACATTTTCCTAGTGGGTGACAAGGAGTATTGGTGATTGGTGCCACACCCAATTCCACCCCTTGATTCCTGGACCTATGGATCCTGCTTATGGGAGAAACAGCACCATAGAGTAAATGCTGATTTAGAGCATACACAGCCTCCTGGAGAACATTGCCCCAGCCCTGCAAAGTTGGCAGCGTAATTGATTCTTCAAAAGGCCATTCCTCCATTTTATCAATCAAACTGCTTCAGGGTGATGGGGAACATGGTAAGACCAGTGAATACCATGGACATATGCCCATTCCTGCACATCACTTGCAGTGAAATGGGTTCCTTGATCAGAATTAATGCGTGTGCAATGCCTTGGCAATAGATAAGACATTTGGTAAGTCCACAGATGGTAGTTTTGGAAGAAGCATTGCATGCAGGAAATACAATCCCATATCTGGAGTATGTGTTTATTCCAGTTAAAACAAATCACTGCTCCTTCCGTGTAGAAGTGGTCCAATGTAGTCAACCTGCCACCAGGTAGCAGGCTGTTCACCTCGGGGAATGGTGCTATATCGGGGGTTGAGTGTAGGTCTCTGCTGCTGGCAGATTGGGCACTCAGCAGTGGCTGTGGCCAAGTTAGCCTTGGTGAGGGGAAGTCCATGTTGCTGAGCTGATGCATAACTTCCATTCCTTCCTTCCATGGCCACATTTTTCTTGTGTCCATTGGGTAATGGCAGGAGTTGCTGGGGAAAGAGGCTGAGTGTTAGCCACAGAGAGAGCATTCACGTGGGACACAAACACTTTCATGTTTTTTGCATACCCAGAGAGCTCTATCCACATATTTCTTCCCCAGACCTCTTTGTTACAAATTTTCCAGTCATGTTCCTTCCAAGTCCCTGACCATCCAGCCAAACCATTGGCAACAGCCTAAGAATCAGTGTACAAATGCACCTCTGGCCACTTCTTTTTCAAGGAAAAAGAACAACCAGGTGCACTGCTCGAAGTTTTTCCCACTGGGAGTATTTGCCCTCACCACTATCCTTCAGAGATGTCCCAGAAGAGAGCTGCAGTGCTGCAGTTGTCCACTTTTGGGTGGTATCTGCACAGCATGTAGAACCATCTGTAAACCAGGCCCCAGTTTTCTCTTCCTCAGTCAACTGATTGTAAGGGACTCCCCAAGAGGCCAAAGCTGTGGGCTGGGAAAGAGAAGGAAACATGGCAGGGGTGGTGACCATGGGTATCTGAGCTACAACATGATGTAACTTACTTGTGCCTTCAGGGCCCACTCAAGTCCTATCTCATATATACCATTTCCATCTTATTATGGAGTGCTGCTGTACATGCCCAACTTTATGATTTGGTGGGTCAGACAATACTCCGCTCGTGATAACCAACTCAGGTGTCATTGTAACTTGATGCCCCATGATTAAGAGTTAAGTCTCTACTAAGACCCAGTAGCAGGCCAAAAGCTGTTTCTCAAAGGGAGAGTAATTATCTGCGGAGGATGGCAGGGCTCTGTTACAAAATCCTAGGGGTCTGCGTTGTGATTCTCCTATAGCTGCCTGCCAAATGCTCCAGATAACATCTCTATTTGCCACTGAAACTTCCAGCATCATTGAATCTGCTGGATCCTATGGCCCAAGTGATAGTGTAGCTTGCACAGCAGCCTGGACCTGTCACAGAGCCTCCTCTTGTTCTGGTCCCCAGTCAAAACTAGCAGCTTTTCTGGTCCTTGGTAAATAGGCTGGAGTAGCATATACATTGAGAAATGTGTTGTCTCCAAAATCTGAAGAGACCAACTAAGCATTTTGACTCTTTTTTGGCTATAAGAGTGGCCAGATGCAGATATCCCTTCACTTTAGAAGGGATATCTCAGCATGCCGCACACCACTGGACACCTAGAAATTTCACTGAGATGGAAGGCTCCTGTATTTTTGTTGGATTTATCTCCCATCCTCTCTCACACAATTGCCTTACCACAATTGCTACTTCTTGCTTATTAGGTACTATGAATGTGATATCATAAACATAATGGAACACTGTGATGTCTTGTGGGAGGGAAAGGTGATCAAGGTCCCTGAAGACAATATTAAGACATAGGGCTGGAGAGTTGATATACCTCTGAGGCAGGACAGTGACTGTATATTGCTTGACTTACCAGCTGAAAGCAAACTGTTTCTGGTGGTCCTTACTAATGGAATTGTGAAAAAAGTGTTTGCAAGATCAACACCTGCATACCAGGTATCAGGGGATGTGTTGATTTGCTAGAGCACTGACACCACATCTGAGACAGCAACTGCAATTGTAGTTACCACCTGGTTAAGTTTATGATAATCTACTGTCATCCTCCAAGATCTATCTGTTTTCTGCACTGGCCAAATAGGGTAGTTGAATGGGGATGTGGTGGGAATCATCACCCCTGCATCCTTCAAATTGTTGATGGTGGCACTAATATCAGCAATCCCTCCAGGATCTGGTATGGCTTTTGATTTATTATTTTGCTAGGCAGAGGCAGGTCTAGTGGCTTCCACTTTGCCTTTCCTACCATAATAGCTCTTATTACACTAGTCAGGGATCCAATGTGGGGATTCTGCCAGTTACTGAGTATGTCTATTCCAATTATGCATTCTGAAACTGAGAATATAACCACAGAATGGGTCCAGGGACCCACTGGACCCACTGTAAGATGGACCTGAGATAAAACTGCATCAATCACCTGACCTCCATAAGCTCCTACTCTGACTGGTAGACCACAGTGACATTTTGAGTCCCCTGGAATTAATGTCACTTCTGAGCCTGTGTCTAATAAACCTTGATGTGTCTGATCATTTCCTTTTCCCCAATGCACAGTTACTCTGGTAAAAGGCCAAAGGCCTCCTTGCAGAAAGGTGGAGGAAGATCAAAAGTATAAATTTTTGGCAGTTTAACAGGATCCTTCTCCAAGGTGACCTGGCCTTCTCCTCATTCAAGAGGACCTGGGTCTGTAAACTGCCTCAAGTCTGGGAATTGATTAAGGTTCCTGGATTCTCTGCATTGATAATTTGAGTTAGGGTTTTGTTCACTTGACCTAGAACTCTTCTGCTTATATAAATCCAGAAGAAATTTAGTAGACTGCCTATTTATTTCACTTCTAGGTACTCCATGATCTATTAGCCAAAGCCATAACTTTGTGTGACTCAGACTATTTTGAGAGTGGCTTTGAATCTGCCTTTCATTGCAGTAGCCATGCCTACCTTGTCTTTGTTTATTAACTGCCTATACTTGACCTTTACTGGCCCCAGATTCAATCATTCCCATAATGTTCAAGGATTCTAAATCTATTAGAGCCCTCCCTACAGTAATATCTGGACTACAGAGAAAAGCAACCATAGATTGCTTCAGGGAATGTGAAGTTAGTCTTACAAAATTTTTTCCTCACAGTCCTGGTTAAAGGTGTGTTCTCTGGACAATCCCGGGTTGGGTGGGCAAGTATTAAATGGTAAATCCATTCAAGCATTCCAATCTCTCTTAGCCTTGAATTCTGCTATTGTATACAAGGGCAAATCGGGCATCTCAACCTCAGACATGCTAGGGCATCTTTTGGTCCATGTTTCAGTCAACCACCTGAACAAACTGTTAGAGCCCTTTCTAATCCCTCAAGCTACAGCACTGAATCAAGAATTTCTGCTTAGTGGGCCCATATCAATAACTTCAGCATGATGCATCTTTCCATTCCTTCCACCATTATACCATACCCTTAGTATCCATTCTCAAATATATTCCCTTTATTTATGCTTATATAAATTGGAAAACTCATACAATTCTTTCAGAATATGGTATACTTCCTCAAGGGTCACACTTTGTATTTCACCTTTGGGATCTTGTGATTTTGTCTAGTAATAGGCCATGAAGAGAAGAAGAGTGGTGAGCGAGTGTAAGTATAAGGATTAGAAATGTCTTGCAAGCTACTGACCTCAGGGCATTCTTTTGCATTTACCTCTTGTGAGACAGGATTAATCTCTTCAAGCAGGGATTGGAAGGCAGATTCCTCAGGGCTGTCTGGAGGCTGGAAAGTGCATGTTAGAGCTTGAGTGGTACCTCTTTCAGGGCTGGGAGGAGGTCCAGTCCCCTGGGAAAGGCCAGAGGCTGGGCAGTGAGGTTTCAGTTTTGTTGGTACCCACCTCAGAGCTGGAAGGAGGTCCGGACTCCCTGGGGTAGGCTGGATGTTGGGTGATATAAGGTTGACAAGGTGTGTTCTCCACAGGACAGGCCAACACAGGTTTATCTGATAACGTCTCTGCAGAATTTAGGGTTCCAATGTCCCCACCAATATTATCATCATTCCATATATCTCCATTCCAATCCTTGTGTTCCACTCCTTTCCAATCAATGCTTTCACTTTAACTGAAGAAACCCTGTGTGATTGAGATTTTAGTTTCCTTTGTAAACTCTGCTACTCTTACAAAGAAAGTTTGAGTTTCCTTCTCGGATATCCAAGCCTATGGCTGAAAGAGACAAAGTTTTCTTTCAGAACACACATAGAAATTTTCACATCATTCATGAAATGTTTAAGTTGCAAATTTGAAGCCTTTAGCTCATCTCTTTTGTATCTGTATCCAGAATACCTAGGAGGAGTCAGCCAGCATCATTATAACTTAAACTTTGTTAAGGTATTGAAAACACTCTCACCCAGATCCTTGCTTCTTATAAGCTTGGAAGTAGGGGAATCGAGTGATGATATTTTGTGTACCTCCATTGCCAACTCAGCCCATGGACTCATATTGGCCTCTTCATTATTGGAATGGGAGTCATTAGTACTCTTGAGTCCAAATACAGGAGAGAGCCAATTGCAAAACTCCCAGAACCAACTCATACATCCCATGTTTAAGATTCTGTTCCTCAAGAACCACCCTATTCTTGTTACCAAGCTGTATTAGTTAGGGTTCTCTAGGGAAACAGAATCAACAGGGGGTATCTGTAAATAGTATGAGATTTTTTAAGAGCCTCTCACATGACCATGGGAGTGCAGAAGTCTAGTTCTGCAGGCAGGATGCAAACTAGGGGCTCCGATGAAAGTCCATTGAAGGTCCTTGATGAGTTTCCGGGAGATGTTGGCTGTTCAAAGATGAGCTGGGAAATTCTATCTGAATGCTGAAATCACTTCCCCTTTTAAGGCATTCAACTGATTGGATATAGCATCACTCATAGCCTATGGCAATCTCCCTTGTTGATGCATATGTAATCCGCCATTTTATGCAGTAAACTCACCAATGACTAAAGCCCATAAATGTCCTTGTATTACAATTAGCCCAGTGTTTCCTTGACCAAACAACTGGGCACAATTACCTAGCTGAGTTGACACATTAGCCTAACCATCAAAGATCCCATGGGGCAGATGGTTAGGAATATCTTGCTTGCAGTTGAAGACTCCCTTTGTTCCTTGAGATGGTTATTGTCCATCATCATCATCACCTTGTTAGTTGTCCTGGGTGAGTCCAATGTACTGGAGAGTAGGTGTTGCAACTCTTTTGAGATTCAGGGCCTGACTGACACATGGAAAGCCAAAGATTTAAGTCTCTAGGACATACACTTATCAACTCTACTACTAACTATACTTTCAAATAGAAGAGGTACAAGAGCCAAGTTTAGGGAAAACAATCAATCACCCTATAGCCCATAAAGTATCCAAGCATAGAGAAAAAAATAAAGAATAAGGAGAAAAGAATAAAAATTTAAAAATATAAATAAAATATAAAATAACAAACCAAAAAATTAAAAAAATAAAGTCTATAAATTTGCTGTCAGAATGCTGTTTGTTCTCAACCCCCACACCATAAGGAGCCCATGGGTGCCTGACAACTCACTGGATCACTCTCTGGATCCCTTCTCTTCAGGCCTGGCTGGTCACCTACAGCTCCTGGGCTGCCTCTCCTTACCAATCCATCCATCCGGGTGGTTGGGCTTTTTATTTTTTCTTTACTTTTTTATTTTTTTAGGAGGTACAAGGACCTCATATATGTAAGGCAGGCTTTCAACCAGTAAGCTACACTCCTGAGCTACACCTGCTCCACTGGTTAGGCTTCTGAAGGCTCCTCATCTGTATCTCCCCACCCTCTTTTCTCTCAGACCAATTGGGCTTCTGATGATTTGTTTCTTGCCTTTCTTATCTTCACTCTTCCAGGAATGTTATACATTGTCAGTCCACTGTTCACTGATCCATTTCCTCTCTCTAGCAGGGTGGGTGGGTATGACAGCCTGCTTGACCAGCTCCCTGTCCTCTTTCCCTGGAGCCACTTCAGCTCTGGCTGATGCTCCTCCCCCCCCCCCACTGCTCTGTTTACATTATCTCCCTTCCCCCTTATAACTCTCTTCCCCTGAGTTGCCTGGGTTCTGGTCTCACAATTATTTGCCCCACAGGTTCTCCACTCAAGAGTCTTTTGGGTACTGGGATGCTCCCTTGGTCACCAGGGGCCTTTCCTTTCTCTCAGAGTTGGTTGAATGCTCATCTTTCAGCCAAGTCTCCCCCTGGATTCCCTGTCCCTCTGAGCCATCTGTGTGTGACCTGAGTTCCCTATCTCCTACAGCTTCCCTTTCCCCTGGCCAACTGGATCCCCAATTGCCCTCTCCAATTGCCCCCACAGTCACATGGATTCCCTTATGCTAGGCAAACCTGCCTACCTTCACATAGCTTCTGGAGAAGTGCTGCCTGCCATTCCCTACTCCATCAACTTGGATCTGCTATTAGTAAGATATTAAAACAGAAAGTCAGGGACTTTGCAGGTCTAAATATTTATCAAATTCTTCTTGATAGATATCTTCGCAAAGAACACATACTAAATAGTACACCTGCTAAGTAAACTTTTAAAAAATTGTATGAGCGTTTCCCAAAAGAAAGTCTTCCTGAAGTTTCCCTGGACCTTCAAATCACATTATCATATGAAAGTTTTATTATTGTCCTTTTCTGCTAGGGTTGCAGTGACAAATACCACACAATAGGTTGCTTAAACACCAGGAATTTAGTCTCACAGATTTGGACTCTAGAATCCAAAATCAAGTCTCATCATGCCATGCTTTCATCTGGAGTGTGTAGCATCTGCTGCTGGCTTGCCACAATCTTTGGGGTTCCTTGATTTGCATCTCTGCCACTATCACGTGGACACTACTTCATTCTTTGGCTTCTTTTTACTTCTTGCGTTTTCTCTGCCTTACTGTGTTGCAAATTCCTCTGCCTCATAAAGTTTCCAGTGATAAGGAATAGGACCCACCCTCATTCATTTAGACTCATCTATTTAGGTGTTTGAAGATCCTATTCACAAATGAGCCCAAACCTAAACTAATAATAACACCTTTAAGTTCCTATCTACATGTGGGTTCTCAAGAACAGCAATGTGGAAAAAGACTTGAACACATCTTAATGGAGTGAATGATTAAATCTACAAAAAAACATTGCTTTAAAATATTCCCTCCCTGTTTAGATGGGGAGAGAGAGTGTTCTAATTATGTGACTAAATATCAGAGGTAAATCCCAGGAATTCAGTCACTATTATAGGGGAAGGACATGAACTTGCTCATATTTTGCCTGAAGGCTTGTAAGGTAGGTTCACACTTGACATTTACATCAGACCATCTGGGGATGCATAAAGGACCATTTCTGCAGCCCACTTCCCTCACTGTATTTGCTTTTCCTAAACATAGAGTTGCTTGTGCTTCTCTGATATAATTCTGCAGCACTGCTGACTTTGAGTAGTATTCAATTCTAAAATGTCTTTTCTTCCAGAGATTAACAATGTTCTTCCATGGTGATTCTGATATTACAGAGCAGGTGTTGCACTATAAATTATGTTCTTACTGATTGATTATTCTTTATATTACAATTTAATTATTTTTAAACTTGTATTTCTAATGAGTTGATGTGACATGAGCCAAAGTGTCCATTGTATGCTTTTGTTTTCTTGGTAGGCCCATATTGATGCCTAATATCCCTCAAGTTATACTAACTTCCTATGACCTCCTACTCATGATTGCATAAAAATTATCATATTAACAAACACAGACTACCTAAGAGTAATGAACCAAAAAAAACTATTTCATTAATAGCCATGTTATCACTCACATCTCAGGTTTATACAATCAGGAAAATCCATTTACCAGACACAAATATCACTACTTTTTCAAAAGAGGATATAACCCAAACAAAGGAATTCAGCATTCTTACACTTCTGGCAGTTAATTATTGCCTCACTCTATCAGTTATTTAACTAGAATAATCCTCACATCTATAAATTTGAAAATGAATGTAATGTTGAAAACATGCAAGAACAGTTCTGGTCACTTCTGTTTGAATCCACATGAACAGTTACAGTTACTATCATCAATCAAGTGCTACTGTGAAAAGACTGAGTTTCTAACCTATATTTGGTCAGAGAGAGTTTTAAATTTTCAAATTTGGTATTTCCTTTATCTGTCAAAACTGCAGCCAAGTGAATAAGCAAAATTGTCCTTGGTGATCCAGGTTCAAAAATTACTGATGGATCATTTGTGTAATTAACTTTGGGGAAAAAATCATACATAACACAAAAACAGTGGGTACTTGTCCTATAGGGACAGGTAAAACCATTGGAAGCATTCAGTAGAAATAAGTAGGATAATAATAAAAATAATAATAATAAAAACGTAGGCCATTTTCTTTTAATTAATTTCTAGCTTGCAAGGTAATTAAATGGTCATTCATCTCCATATCCTCCTTTATCAATTTTCTCAAAAATGAATAAATTATGTGTAGCTATGGCATGTCATCATATGAGCAAATGCAGGAGTACACAATGCAAATGAGTGAGGAAAATAACTTTAAAAGGAGATAACAAATGTTATTATTTTCAGGCATATGCTTCCATACTGTCTTTCTGCAAAATACTCATTTATATTATATGTAATATTTACAAATGCATTGCTGTTAAACTAAAAACCTACTTGAATACTGAGATACAGAGCATATCAAATACTGTATAATTAGATATCTGTGAATCTATTTTATCTCCATAATTATTGTTATGCCTCATTTTAATTCCACTTAACTTTGGTCTAAACTTTCACTAAGGTATCATCAATGCTAATAGCATTGTTGTAACTATATCTTTTTTCCCAGTGTTTCACCATTGTAAAATATAATTCTGTGGATAAAACAAATTATCCAAAACAACTCATTTTGGTTTATTTTCCATTTTTCACAATTATAATACTTTTTTTCAAGAAGAATCCACACACAGACTTTTTTTTTTTTTTGCATATTGTTAGACAAAATGCTAGATGTAAGTACTATTTATGGTATTTGCAGTCCCCTATTAGTGAATCTCAGCAAGGAACTTTAGGAGTTTTGGAGCAAGGCCCTCAATCCTCTCTAGATAACTACTCCCTTCTTGAGCAAGAGCTTTGGCTTGTACCTGATTTAAGCAGAAACTGAACACTTGATTCTGGGCACCAAGATACCATGAAAACTGAGCTTCCCCTCATGAACTGGGTGTGGTCTGACTCACCAAGCTATAATGTTGAGTGCACACAGTAGAACTCCATCATCAAATGGATGGGATATATACAAGAATGTGTTCAAACAGGCACTGAAGACAAAAGTATTTTACATGAAGAACTGGTCCAATGCCTATGGCCCTCACTACTGCTACGTTACTTGCCCTTTCCCAGTCCACAACTATGGCCTTTTAGGTAGTTCTCTTGGATCAATTGACAGAAGAAGAGAAAACTGGGCATGCTTTACTGGCACCTGTACGCAATGTACAGGCACCATTTGAAATCTCTACAGCCCCTTTCTTGTATGTTCCTGAAGGACAGGAGTGAAAGGAAATCTCCCCTGGTGGTAGGACCTCAATCAGGGCACCTGGTTTTCATTTTTCTTTAAGGAGAAATGACCAGACAAGTCAGTGAATAGTGATACATGATGTTCTGCTAAGCAGGAGGCAGAAACTAAATGCTATGCAGAACCAGTTTTATTAACTGTTTTGCTAAGGAAGAGGCAAAAATCCCTAAATGCTATACAAAGACAGTTTTAGTCAATCAAATGAGTTTCAATGATTATAACAATTGAGCAATCACAAAATATAAGAGTAATAAATTAAAGACATAGGAAAGAATGAAATTATTTACAATCTCTCACCAAATCTGGGGAAAACACAACACCTGAACTCTCACATGGCTGGGGGCCCCTTTGCAGCCAATCAGAGTCCAGATTCAAGAAATGGTCCCAGGCAGGGCATCTCCTCCTGGGTGAGGCTCTGACTGGCAGCTTGGGGACCATCCCTTTTAAGGGATTCTGAACCCCAGAACTCCATGAGTCTTGCAACTTGTGAGGAATAACCTCGTCAAAAGTAACCTGATCCATCTGGTGGGGGGGGTGGCCAGCCTTCCACAGGAAAGATGTCATTTCTTGAGTGGTCTTTGTTCTATTCTATTTATGGTACACTGAACAGACCATAAAAGTTTTTAGCTTTTAGTTTTACGGAGACACAAACAGGATGTGTAAATACCACATCTGGTGACTTGCTCCTTCTAAACATTTGTTTTTTGGGTAAAGGATTATGGGGTTGCTTGCATAGCAGCATTATATCATTCCAAAGGACAAAGAACAAGTTAATCATTCACAATTCTAGGCTAAAACAGCAGAGACTTTTGATTAGAAAGCTTAATAATTCACAATTCTTAATAATTATTTTCTTATAGTACATCATTCAGTCCAAAGAATTGGGAATTTATATATACAAAACAAAAACAACAGACATGTTTTCCCAGTATCTTAAGGAAAGAAGAAAAGAAAAACAACCCTGACTTGTAAGGTACAATACTCACAACAGGCATTCTCAAGTTCTTAGAAGGTAAGAACTTACAACTTGGTGCTTACAACTTGAATTATTCTTCGTATCCATTTTGGATAAATCTTATCCTAACACCAGTAATATTAGTAATAGATTGTAAGCAGAATGAGTAACACCAAGTGATCAAGCAACAACTTAATATAATACAGCACTATGCATTAGCAATACCTATTAGTGCCTTCATCCAGGTCCAGCTTAAAGGGGAAAACCAATTGCTAATAGGATCATGGGCTAAAGTTCCAATATCTGTAATCTGAGATGCCATATGCTACAGGGCTTGGGTGATATTTTAACAGTTTTATTTTCCATGAACTTAAGATTCATTAAGGCTGCATAGACCAGTACCATGATCAAAATGACCTCATTTCCCCCCATTTTGTATAGTTTAAGGCATAGGCAACAACAAATTATTGTTACTTCTCCTTTTGGGCTGTGGGGTGGCTGGCACTTTAACTCATAACCTCAATGCTTGCATGGTCCTGCTGTTAGCATGTTAACTGGAGCTCCAGCCACAACCCACAGAACTGAATTTAAATTTAGTCCATTTTTGTAAGGATCCCATTACAAGAGTCCCGTTACAGTGTCTGCAGCATTGAAAGCATACCTTGCCCCTTCTGAGAACAGGAGGGGACTGATGTCACAGTCATTGGAGTGAGCACAAAGGACACTCGTGGATGATGTCCACAAGGTGTGGGTGAGTACCAGGCAGCTAGAAGTGTTGCCACAGGGTTCAGCAGCCACGATGTCCATTTTCCTTTGGAGCCACTCTGCTGCTTCTCAGGTTTCAATGGTATGGCTCTGGATTTTCACAAGGGCATCTGCCTCAACAGTCCCATAAAGGGTGTTAGAGAAGTGGTCAAGGACTTGGCTGGCAGCTATCTGTCACTACTGACAGGCATTCTAGGTGTCCTTCCACAGATCTCTCCTTCACAGAAGGCAGCTTGTAACAGTCCATTGTTCCTGTTTTGTCTTTAGTATCTGCAATCCACCCCTGCATAGGGATGGCAGTCTTCAGAGTGACTGGACACTATTGGTTTAAGCATTTTATTCACAACAGGGAGTGGTATGTTGCACACAGTTGCTTTCTTAAGGGGCTATATTTTTCTTTGGCCCCTTCCCACAATTGTGACTAAAACCCAAGGGGTATTTGTTTAGAATGTTGCCTCTGCCACAAACCCCACCCAAAACCAATATAGGTATTGGCCACATCCATTTCACAGGGTAAATTAAGTTCTACCACCCCCCTTACTGCTTAAACGTATGCCACTGTCCTCTCTGTTTCTTTCCAAGCAGGCTTTTGGAGGTCCTCTTATTTCCACGCACAACCTTTCCTGATTAACACATACAATGGGTTTAATATCTGAACTAAGTGAGGGTCTCCAGTACCCCCAAAATATTACAAACTCTGTTAATATGAAAAAACATTGCACTTTATCATTTACAGCAGAGGGTGCATTTTTTTTTGTTTTACTCAACAAAACAACACTTAAAAATTTGCTAGACAGCCAGGACTTTGTAGCTTGTCCCAGTTGTTTGTCCAACCTCAGCTCTTAAAATAAGATACCATTATCTCTGATTCTTCTTTTAATTCTGAAAAAAGACTACTGGTTAACATAATATTATCCATAGGTTTACAGCCACAGGTTTCTTCCACACAGACAGAATCTTTGCCACCAGGCCAGGACAGATGGTTGTGCTATGCACACAGCCTTGTGGAAGCACTGCAAAATCCACCATTGGCTTCTTTACATGAAGGTGAATGCAGACTGGCTTGACTTGCCTAAAGAGACACTAAAGAAAGCCTTAGCAAGTTCTAAAGCAAAGTGATAGTGACATAACTGGATATTAATTTCTTGGAAGAAACTAGCAATATTTGGGACAGCTGTATACAGCAATGGTGTTATTGTAATTTAGATAATCTGTTATGTACCACCCCTCTTTTTCTGCAGCCATAGAGCTGCTTCTTTAGTGGAGGTGGGGCAAATCAGATAAACACAAGCTAAAGCATCAGCTTCTTGATTTCAAGGCAAAGAGGTTGCTTCTGTGACACATACCAATTAAAAAAATATTTAAAACCATTATTAACAATATTATACTTTTATCTAATATTATGGTGAAACATTGTTAAATTTCCAGAAATCTTATACAATCTTTAAGTATTCATAAAAACATTTTACTCATACAACTTTAAGTAACACAGGGTTAAAGAATTCCTTTTCATTTTATAACACTTTTAAACACTTTCCACTTAACTTATATCAAATGAACTTAACCATTTTATTACTTTACTTTTCACTTTTACACCTTTAGCATGATTACATAAATTAACTGATATTTTATTTTAATAGTATAGGAAAAAAATACTTTGGTCCTTTATTTTATGAAAATCCAAGATTTCCAATGGAATCAAGATTATCTTCTCCTTACCACCACATCTAATATGCAGATTGAGATGGCCTCTAACAGGTTTTTCTGTTATGAAGTTACTTTTTGTTATTAGCATCAATTCAGTTTCTGTTTAATAATGATTTTCTTGAATTAGCCATTTAAATATTTCAGTTTAAACAATGCTTCTACAAACTTATAACTATTTCTAATCACATAGAATATAGTTACTTCATCTTAAGACAAATTTCACCTTCACAGAAGACATTCCCTTACTTAATACTACCTTCTGTAATACTTCCTTCAACTTGCCATATGCTTTCAAGTTTTGTCCTACGTACTTCCATTCTGCTTATATGAAAAACCAGCCATCTTATCTTAGAACACAACACATTCTTTTGAGCAAACTTATCACATTTTAGTCAATGCTTCTATAAACCTTTTACTTTTTTTAATATCCATTTTATTTTCACATTCCTCATCCCATTCTGTGAAGAAAAATAAACTATTTTTATCAATTTAGGCAAAATCAATTTTTTTGGCCATTTTAATAGAGGTCTTTCATTTATCAATTTAATATTACCATCCAGAGTTATCAAAATATACACTGACTCTTAAACAGACAAACACAGAAAGAGTTGAGACACACCAACAGAAATATAGTGTTCATAATTTGACTCATAATTCTTACTCTTTGGGTATGGCTGTCTCCAAACCTTCCATCATTTCACATATTTGATTTTATTGCTTTTAAATTTTCTTCTGGAATCCATGTTGCCTGTAATATGTAAGATCATTTCTGGAAACACTTTTATTAGTAACCAGTAACCAGTTAGGAATATTTGAGCAGTTTAAATGCATTTAAGCTCTAATTTGACAAGTTATACAGACAGACATTTAACACATATATTTTGGATTACTACTCTTTAGGAATACACTTAGGCTTGAAGTTCAGGAGTAAGCTACTGATTCAAAACTGGAAGTTCCTTTTAACACCTTGATGAAAATTCTGATCAAAGTAAAAAGTGACTAAAACTTACAACATTTCAAAGTAACATCCTATTCAACCTTTTTTCAGTTTACACAAGGATTCAGTTTTGTGATCTATTTTTACTTGCAGGCTTACAAAAGCTGCTAGCCTTCCTCCTTTTTAAAAATTTTTCTCTTAATTTCATAGAGTTCAAAAGTTACTAAATTATAATAGCACTAATTTTATCAATTTCGCTACTCAGGCCCAATTAGAATTAGCATGGAAACACAACAGAGAACATTAATGTTGCTAAGATTTTCTCATTTCCAGTAGTTTAATTCTATCAACCCACAGCCACATCATCGCTATTCCCTCCATTACCAAGGAGCATGAGAAAAGAGGCATTCTGATAATGTAATCGTATGCAAATCCTATTGACTATGCCAAAATGTTCTGCTAAGGATGAGGCAGAAACTCCAAATGCTATGTAAAGGCAGATTTAGTCAGTCAAATGATTATCATTAAATGATTATAGTAATTAAACACTGACAAAAAAGAAGAGTAATTAATTAAAGGCATAGGAAAGAATGAAAATATATAAAACCACTCACCAAATCCGGGGAAAACTCAACATCAAAACTCCCATGTGGCCGGGGACCTCTTTTTTGCTGATCAGATTCCCAACTGGAAAAATGGTCCCGGGAAGGGCATCCCCTCCTGGGTGAGGCTCTGACTGGCAGCTTGGGGACCATCCTTTTTAAGGGATTCCAAACCCCAGAACTCCATGGGTCTTGCAACTTGTGAGGAATGATCTCATCAAAGTAGCCAAATCCATCCAGCAGAGAGTGGCCAGCTCTCCACAGGAGAGACTCTGTGTCTCCAGGGGCCATTGTTCTATTCTATTTATGATACACTGAACAGGAACATAAAGGTTTTTAGTTTTTAGTTTTACACGAGATACAAACAGGATGTGTAAATATCACATCTTCTTTTTTTTTTTTTTAAGTAGGTATTTTCATTTTATTTATGTTATTATTAGAGAAACACTCTTGCAGAAAATAGAGAATTTTCCCCCACTTATTTTCCTTATCATTTACTTTATTTATTTATTTATTTATTTATTTATTTATTTATTTATTTATTATTGTGGGTAAAAAATCAAAATTTTCACAATACATACCACAATTTGTAAAATGATATATAAATATATATGCATATATGTGCATTTGCTTACAAAAAAGTTATTTATATATATATATAAATATATTTTAAGAGGTGCTTAGATTACCAAAAATATTACACAGAACCCCCTGTGATTCCCATGTTGCCCACCTGTGGTCTATGGTTAGTTCTTCTTAAACATTTGTTTTTTGGGGGTAATAGATCATGTGTTTGCCTGCATAGCAGTATTTTAACATTACAAAGGACAAAGGACAAGTTAATCATTCACAATTCTAGGGTAAAACAGCAAAGACTATTGATTAGTAAGCTTATGAATTCACAATTTTTAATAATAATTTTCTTATAGTACATCACTCATCTATTCCTGTGCATAAAAATTTCCCAGGGAATGACATTTGTATGTCCAAAGAAACTACATTCTAATAAATGAAATAAATGTTACTTTACCAAATACATAAATTATCACTCACATTTTGAATTTTGTTAGAGCTACTTAAAAATTGATTTTCTTTCCCAGATTTCCAAAGTTTATGACTAAACTCTCAGGCAAGTTGACATAATTAAAATGACAAATATTATATCACTTACAGCTTTGATTGTCAATCATATTTTCTGTTGAAACTCATCAAAGCTTGTGACTTCTAAATTGGGAATTATGGTTGGGATGAAGATTTTCATATGAATATCTGGTTATTTGTGCTCGTGATTCCAAAACCACACTCATGACAACTCTGGAATGCATGGAGTTCTCAGAAATATCCATCTTCAACCAATTATGCAGACTTGACTGTTGTAACTAGTGAAACTCTGCTAAAAATAAGAAAAAACTATGTTTGTATATCTAGATAGATAGATAGATAGATAGATAGATAGATGATAGATAGATAGATAGATAGATAGATAGATGATAGATAGATAGATAGATAGATAGATAGATAGATAGATAGATAGATATATGAGGGTAGTAAAATGTCAGGATTTCTCTCCAGTTTTATCATCATTGCTTTTCTGACCTCTCAGGGCAGGGAATGAACTAACAACATCTAGCATCACATTTGCTTTATATGATAAAAGTCCAATTATGTAAAAGAGAGAGTCCTTGGTAACCCATGAACAACAAAGTCACTAATGAATCTTCTATGTAATGAAATTTGGAAAAATATAGCATGCTAACAAAGTGTTGGAGACATTTCTTTAGAGACAGAACTTTGAACATAAGCAATATCATTTGTATAATTGGATAAATAACCTGTCAAATGTTCTTTAACTTCTAAAACTATTTCAAATTACTTTACATGTAGTTATAAATCATCATCTGTGGCAATTAATTCATTTCATCATTAATGCTCTATCCGATTTTAGTTAATTTTCTATTATTATAAATCCCTGCTTTATTTTCCACTACTTTTAAAAATTGCTCTTCAATGTATCCTCATCATTTAACTAATGCCTAAAACAGATTAGATTTTACCTGTATTTTTCACAATCCAAAAAATATTTGAGAAAGCCATTCTGATTCATGCTCATTGGAATAATTTCCAGAATGTATTTTCTGGGTCAAATGATGTATGTATATAGTTTGATGAAAACATAATAAAGTTATAGAAATATTTCTTTAATATTATTGATCGAAGCATCCCTGACTATTATATTGTTATTGAATAGGTAATTTTTTCAGTTTTTTGTTTTACACTGACAGTTTTCATGAAGGTTACAAGACACAAGTGTAAATCTCAGTGAAGTTTGCTTGTGTATATTGTGTATATTCTGGGAACCCTGACTATTTAATTCAGAAAATCTGCCCACTGAAGTAGGGTTCATAGAGCCTTAGAATAAAATATATATTTTAAATTTATCTATAAAAGCTTCATACAGGTCTCTGCAATATCAAGCAGATACAAAAGTAAATTATCTGTCTTTCTGAAAAAGAGAAACTATCTTTAAACTAAATATGCATCCACTATTGTCAGCATATCATCAAAAACGTCTTGATATGCAAGGATGCAAGATAATGAAACCTTTAGTCAGTGGGAAACAGTCAATAATAAACAACCATGACATGACACAGATTTGGAATCAGTAAACAAATACACTAAAATGTTATAACAAATATATTACAAAACATAGATAATGATGTTATCATAAAATGTGAAAATTTGGAAAATAACAGAATTCAGAAACAAATGAATGCCTATAGTGGGACACCACCTACATGAAGTGAAAGAAAAGATGAAAATAACATGTAATGACACTTTGAATTTAGGTTTCTGGCCTGTAGAACTGCAAGAGAATACATTTCTGTTGTTTTAAACCACCAAGTTTGTAGTAATTTGTTATACATGATAACAAATTATACATTTCAACAAATTACTACATTTTATATGATGTATTAGTGAAATTAATACATCATTCATGGATAATATCCATGGATAAGTTGTCTTTATTGTAACTGGTTGTGATTGGGAAGGTAAAGGGACTATGCCATTTCATTTCTATGTGTGTTAGAGGAAGTGTTACACAGATTTCTAGAGGCCAATGTCTGTGAACATTGTACAATAATATCAAGAAAATGGTTATTCCACAAACCAAATGGAATCCTATATTACTGAACAATAGTGTCTAGCCATGATCCCATTCACTGAGTTTGAGAGGTAAGTACAAAAATATCATTTTGTTTGGGGAGTAGTGTAGAGAATAATACTGTAATTTTAAGTGACATATTCTGTGCTCCTATTCCATAGCCATGTGTTATAACAAACACATTTAAGTTTATTGGTAGAATTAAAATGAAAACCATTTATTCAAACAACAATAGCCAGGACCAGAAAATATTTGTGAGGTTGATTTGAATCCCCTCATTGATGTAATAACTATGTAAATTGATTTTCCAGGGGAAAAAAATCTACCGTAGATAAAGAAGAGATGCACTTAAGTGTCTATAAAAAGTATGAAGGAAGGAAAGAAATTGAGCTGCTAAGGGAATATAAAAAATATCACAAAGGGAAATGGTTATGATTAGCATTTCTTTCAGAGGTAATTCCCAATCCTCTATGGATAATAATTAAATAATACTGGTGTTGGAGTGCTAGTATGCTTATTTTTGTATGAAGTATCATAGAAGTTGATGTAAAACAAACAGTTCAAGCTACCTATGAAATGACCTAAATACCTCCTTCAAGGATATTACATATGGATTAAATTTGCCCCCAGCGTGTCATGTTCAAGTCTTAAGTACTGGTCTTATGATTCTGAACTTATTGTAAATAGGATTTTTTAAAGATATTATTAGTTAATATGAGACCAAACAGGATTAGATTGTTCCCTTAATCCAATATGATTGATGCCTTAGGAGAGGAAATGGCATAGTCCCTTTACTTCCCAACCAGTTACAATAAAGTGCAACTTATCCATGGATATTATCCATAGATGGTGTATTATTTTCACAAATACATCATATAAACTGTAGTAATTTGTTATAATGTATAATTTGTTATAGTGTATTACTACAAACTTGGTGGCTTAAAACAACAGAGATTTATTCTCTTACAGTTCTACAGGACATATCAGAGACATCGCACCAAGATTATACTTGGAAAGAGGCCTTTATCATTTTCTCTTTCAGGTTGGCATAATTTCCCTTTTTCATAATATGTTAGATTGTTTTGTCTCTTTTTTTTTTCAGCATTTCTTCAAGAAAATTTCAATTACGTCAGGGCCCACCTCAGATCATTACAAATACCAACAAAGCATTTTTGGCAGTCTGGGAATATGGACAAGAATGGTGTCAGTGAATAATATGTGGCAAATTGGGAAAAATCATTAAATTAAAACCCTCAGTATGTGAATATGAAAAGCTAGGATGAACCAGTGATCTCAGAACTTAGTCATACAGATGAACGGAAGCTATTTCAAAATATCAACTTTGAGTATCCAATAGGGAGAGCAAATATATAAGACCTGATTGAAGGAATGTCAGTGGCTAAGGATAGTGCTATTTTTTCTATGGATCCTTGCACCTGCTGAAATTAATTGATCAAAGACAGTGGCTTTTTAAATCTTTTTTTCCTGATTTCTTTGGGTCTTCCTTAGGAAAGTGTATAGTCAGAATTGATACTGATTTGTTCTTTTCTGTATACCAATTCATAGATACATACAGCTCCTCTCTCAGGAGTGGATACATATGCTTTTGACCTCACTTTTTGAGCAAACCTTTTTTGTCTCATTGCTGTATGTTATAGGACAAGCTTTCATTTGTAAATGTAGTAATAAAGACAAACTGTATTCTAGGAGAACAAGTATCTTTCCCTTCTTCCCTGTACATATGAAGGTTTATATTAAAATGGTATACTATAAGAAGAAATGAAGTTTTGAAACATACAACAACATGGATGAAACTGGAGGACATTATGTTGAGTGAAGCAAGCCAGACACAAAAGGATAAATACTGTGTGATTGCCCTATTATGAACTAAATATATTATGTGAAATATAAATATATTATGTGAAATATGAATATGGATAGAATTGCATATAAAAACTCATTTTTATTAAAGTCATTATTATAGAGAAAGTGCATGGACATGCTCATGGTTTCCATGAGAGGTGGATGTTCTCTTGTAGGTAGATCCACACCTGATATTTATACAGACCATCTCGAGATGCTTAAATGACCATTTCTGCAGTGCACCTCCATTTCCTCAGTTTGCTTTTTCTTAAAATACAGACTCCTGTGCTTCTCTGATATAACTAATCAAGTACTAAGTAATGAATTGATATAAGTTATTATTGACTGGTTGCTGTCTATATTACAAGAGGAAGATCTCTTAATTTTGATTTCTAATGAGATGATGTGACATGAGCCAAAGTGTCCATTGCATGTTTTTTTTTTGTATCTCCATAATGCTTTTTATTATCCCTCAAGTTATACTGCCTTCAGATGATCTCCTACTTATTATTGTATAAAATTATCATACCAATGAATACAGACCTTATAAGAGAAACGCACAATTAAAACTGACATTTCCTTTTAGCCATATTAACATTCACATCTCAGTTTTATACAATCAGGAAAATCCATTTACCAGACGCAAATATCACCTACTCTTTCAAAGGAGGATATAACTCATACAACACAATTCATCATAATTACACTCTGGCCATTAATCATATCCTCTATAAGTTATTTAACTAGAACAATCCTTACATTTATAACTTTGAAAATGAATGTCATGCTGAAAACCTTCATGAACATTTCTGGTCCTTCTGTTTGAATCCATGGGAACAGTTACAGAAGCCTTGGATGAGTTTTATTTTCTATCTTCTTCCAATTACTTCACGTGCTCACAAAAGAATTCCTAGGTTTGAAAGACTTGGTTTTTTGACGTCTCTTTGTTCAGAGAAAGGGTTTTGCAGTTTCAACTGTGGTATTTCTTTTATTAGTCAAATATGTAACCAAGTTAATAAACAACAGGGTCCTTGGTGATCCAGGTTCAAAAATTACTGATGGATCATTTGTGTAATGAACTTTGGGAAAAAAAATCAAACCTAATCCACTACCAGTGGGTACATGGACTAGAGAGATGCAAAATAGAATTCAAAGTCTTTAATAGAATCAATTTGCAAAGCAATAAGAATTTAATTTTTTAAATCCTACACTACTTAACTTTTATGATTTCTAACAAGTAATGTAATTAAAAGATCATAGTTCTTCTTTCTCTCCTTTATCAATTTTTAATAAAATGAATACATCATATGTTGCTATGAGAGTTGATCAAATGAACAGTTGCAGAAGTATGTGGTCAAAGAATAAGAAAAATAATTTTTAAAAGTGGTAATAAATGATATCATTTTTGAGCATATCCTTCCATACTTTCTTCCTGAAAATATACCCACGTATGTCACATGTAACATTTACAAATGCATGAACATTAAACTAAAAAAGTATTGTATATTGAGAGATATAGATTATCAGATGTTATTTTAGTCTTAGAGATGTGTGAATCTATTTTTTTCTCAGTAATTATTGTTATACCTTATTTGAATTCCATTTGAGCTCAGTCCACTGTATTGAAATAACATCAGTGTTTAAACCAAAATTTGTTGTAAATGTATGCTTTTTCCAATATTTCACCATTTTAAAATATAATTCTATGGTTATCAAACAATTTATTTCTCTCCAATAAATCTTTTTAGTTCATTTTTTTGTTTTTCATAATTATAAAAACAATTCAAGAAGCTTTGTTCCAACTTTTTTTTGGCATATTGTCAGACTAATTGATGTTTGAAAAATTTGCAGCCTCCCATTAGTGAGTCCCAGCACAAACTATAGGATTTTGGGAGCAAAGCCCTGAATCCTCTGTAAATATCTATCCCCTTTTGAGAAACAGCTTTGGCTTTCTACTGGGTCTTAATATACTGATACTGAACACTTAACTATTAGCCACCAATTACCTTAGAACCTAGCTTTCCATCATGAACACTGAGTTGTCTGATTCTACATACCATAAAGTTGAACTTGCACAGCAGCCCTCCATTATCAAATGGAAGTGATATATAAAAGACAGGGTTTAAGCAGGTACCGAAGTCACAAAATGAAAGAAGAACTGGCTCAAATGCCAATGGCCCCTACTCCTGCCACATTATCTTCTCTCATCCAGCCCACAGCAATGGCCTCTTGGGCAGTTCCCTATGATCAGTTGACTGAAGAAGAGAAAACAGGGCATGATTTACAGGCTATTTTGCACAATGTGCAGACACCACTTGAAATCTCTAGGGCCCTTTTCTTGCATGACCCTGAAAGACATTTGAGAAAGGACATCCTCCCAGGTGGCAGAAATTCAAGGAGTAATCCTGGTTGTTCATTTTGTTTTGAAAGAGAAATGACCAGACATGTGATTGAACAGTGATATAAGGGTTGTCACCAACTGTTTGGTTGGATAGTCAGGGATGTGACAGGAACATGATTAGAAAATTGTTGACAAGGAGGTCTGGGAGAGAGACATGTGGACAGAACTGATCTTTCTGAATGGTAAATATGTAAAGATGTATGTGTCCATTGTGAATGCTCATCAAAGTGTGACCTCAGCCTTGAGGATTTTTATAATCAAGCGAATAGAATGTCCATTTCTGTGGAAACCAGTCAGACTTTTTTTAGAATGACACCTCCCATTGTCCAATGGTCTCATGGACAAAGTAGTCGAGGTGGCAGGAATGGAAGTTATGCATGGATTCAACAACATGTCCATCCACCCACCACTGCAGACCTGACTGCAACCACTCCTGCACTGCTACACAGTGCATTGTGGGAATACAGGCTTAGGCAGAACATTTTAACTTTCAGCAAATGACCATTTTATTACTTCCACAGCACAATGTGTCCAAAAGAGCATGTGAAAACATCCCATTGTGTTTGGTCACCTTAGGAGACCAACTGCTCTGGTAGGGTCAGTGTATAGCACACTTAAATTAGTTTTGGAAAAGAGATTATACTGCTTGAGTGTTGATTATTTATATACCGCAGTGGGAGGGGAGCTGGAGTTTATTTTCCCCAGGATCCCTTTCAAAGGTTGGTCAGTCCGTTTCATTAGACCTAGTATCACCAGGGCTGTGGAATGGAAGAGACTGACACATCTGCACACAACAGAAAAGGAGGTAGGGGCCAGGTGCAGGCCAGAGATTGCTGCTGAACATGTGTCTATAATTTTTCCAGAAGGAATTATCTGTTTCCCTGCCTTTTCCAGTTCTAATTGCTGCCAGCATTCCTTAGCTAGTGGTTGCTTTACTCTGACTGGGTTTATGTCATAACATCTCCTTCTCTTATTCTCCTACTCCATCTTTCCCTTATAAGGACCTTTGTGATTATATTGGCCCACCTAGATAATCCAGGATAATCATCTCTAGATGCTTAGTTTAAGCACATTTGTAAAGTTTCTTTTGCACATTAAGACTGCATAGTTACATATTCTGGAGATTAGGACTTGAGCATCCTTGGGATGACTTTATTCTGTCTATCACAGTTGTGTGTAAGGATTGTGAATTATTTTGTCTTAATAAATAGTCATGTAGATATGAAAGACAAATAATTTTTTGCAAAAAGGACTTTAAAAAGTTCACTTTTAAAATAAAACAATTGGAGTAACAGTTTAATAATAATTGCTTGAATGAAGTATATTAAATATGGTGTATGCATGAATTGATAAATATAATTTAGGAAACATTGTCCAGTCTTGGAGTGATTTAGAGAGTTGACTTATTAAGTTGATTTTTATTGTACTTTTTACTTTACATTTTAGAGGTTTATTCTTTTGTTGGTTTTCCATATTTTAGCATATGTTTAATAGAATAGCAGATATGAGACATAATCTTACCAAATTTGCAAATAACAATGATGTTTTTGAAAAATAAAATTTTTGTTTATTCCTTTTAAATTCAGTGAAGTATCTCATAAGATCAATATATTGTGTATTCATTTTCTTATTGATTAAAAATTAAAAGTAATGTCTTTGTTTTGGTATTACAACAATTCCTAAAATAAATTCTTCATTCTTTTAACAAACATACATGTTTGACACATCATTCTGGTTGCAAAGGTTCTCATCTGTCTTCAAATATATTTCCAGTAGTATAATTGATGTTAACAGCTTGGTGAATACAGTATCACACCATTGTCCCTTCATAGAGGTTTCCCTTTTTACTGTTTTTGTTTGTTTTTACTGAGATATTATCATAATTAATGACACATCCTGAAAGTCAAGTTTTTTCTTCACCTAGCAATAGATACTTAAGAGTCCTCTCATGTAGTTGACTGAAATCCTTGAAAAATGTTTATTTTCCACTATATATATATATATATATATATATATATATATATATATATATATAGAGAGAGAGAGAGAGAGAGAGAGAGAGAGAGAGAGAGAGACCGCACTAAAAATGGGATCATTTGAACAATGTCTCATTTTTTTAAAATGTTCCTCCCCATTTTATCTCTGATTCAATCACTTATTTCCTGCCACTTAAAGCCTCCTTTGAAAACAGCTTTCACTTAATATTCTACATGCTTGATGACTATATACAAAAAAATTATTAATAAATGAATGAATATTTTCAAAATACATAAATACATTTGTAAGTACAAATGCTGAAATTAAAAATTCTCATCCAAGAATACTGAATGCCTTTCAGTGAAATTATCTCATATTTCCTTATAAGTTTTTTTTTTACCATTTTATATACAGTTACCCTGTGCATTTCATGTTAAATTTATTATCCGAACAATTAAATTTTCATAAATACTATGACTGAAATAATATTTGCTCATCACTTGCTGGTCTTTATGATATTATAAAATATTTTCTCCTTAATTCTGTTATTTTCTTATTAGAATTTCTTGAGTTTTCAGGATATGTATGAATATCCTCGGGGATAAAGATATGCCACATTTCACATTGATGTTAAGACACTATCAATTTTAAAACCTTCCATTATATTGACTAAAAGAAATTTTGTAAAAGTATGAAGAATATTCAATGTCATCCGTTATATGCTATATCTCTACTTTAGTAAAAGTAAGGTGCAAATAAATTGAAGATTTATAGGCACTACTACATAATAGTTTCATTTGCTCTTTCCATTACTTGTTCTGAATGTTTTCTTCTCATTTTAGTGCATTTCCAAGACCTTCCAATGGATTACTGAATATTTATCTCTTTTTCACTCATTCACATTCACTGTTTTTTTTAATGTTATTTTGACTTTTCAAAAACATGTCTTTTGATTTTTCTACCTTTAGTAAGTTACTTTTCAATTTACTATGATTAATTTTTTTTCACATTTTTAAAAATAATAATAACTTATTTGTGTAGTTGATAATTTGGCAAACAATGATGATTAAATTTGAGATAACAGAATTTCTTTTCTTTCAGTATGTATTGGAGATTGAACCCAGGACCTTCTACTTGTAAAACGGGCACTTAACCACTGAGCTACACCTGCTTCCCCAGAGTTCCTATTGAGAAGTTTATTCAGTTCTTCAAATAATTTACAATGAAGTGGTTGCATTTCATTGCTTTCAGGCCAGAAACTAATTAAATGGGAATAACTTATTTTCCAAGGAATTTTATTGGTGTTGGTTTCAAAACTCTTTATACATAACTAATTAGATTATTATGAGAGAACAGGGACTGTACAGGCTTAACTTGTGTTAAATGTAGAAACAGGGTATCAAACATACCTAATATATGGCATTCAATATTTTTCCAGAAAATGTACTCTATGGAAATGTGCATATTTTCTCCTTCAAGCTTTCATTGACTGTGCAATGATTTGTTAGTCTTGACTTTTTTCTTTTGTGTCATACCAAGTGCTGCCACCATATAGATTCTGAGGCTTTGCACCTCAGTCCCAGGGATCCATAATACAAGCCCCTGCTCCCATCCACGAGCAGCAGCTCTCCTGAGCCCCACAAGTTATTATATAGTTCATTGTTCTACTTAGGTTGCATCTTATGGACTACTTATTTACAACTTTGCAATGGTTTCAGCTACAGATTCAAGAGAATCTTAATTAAAATTTATCCATCATTTCTATGTGTTTTACTAGTAGTATTTCAAGGTTACCTTAATCCTCCATTTTCTCAATATTGTAAGTGCTGTTATTTTTTTTCTAAATTTATGTTTGTGTTTTTATATTAGCCTAAATCCATCCTTTATGGAGTTTTTACGTAAAATTTCTCTATTCCATGTATTTAGTTATCATTGTGATGCATATATGAGTAGTGTTTCAAGGGATATTACCTTATATTTGATCAAATAATGGCTTTTACTTTCACTTAAAGTATAATATTATGAAGTTAACTTCATTCCAAAAGTTAGTTTTTTAAGAATTAAATGTTTTCTCAATGAGATATAAATATTATCAACTATTTGTATGAAAAGTGAGCATGCAGGATTGGTTTGAGGAGTGTTCAATGGAAACTATTTCATAAAAGTGTTGAGAAAAGTAATGGAATACTATTAGTGATACTAAAACAGAAACAAGTTCATGAGCAATGAGTGAAAATGCCCAGCACCATAAATGAGAAAAATAAATCTTTTCATTTGAAATATTCCTTTACATGCTATTTTCATTACTTAGTAGAGAGCATTTCTATCTTTTTGATTGAGTCCTTGAAGTCTTTCTTAACTTGATTGTTCTTCAGGGTATAAATAAAGGGATTCAACGTACGTGAAATAGAAGAAATGAGCAGTGAAACCACTTTATTTATAGCCACTTCTTCCTTTGCGGTAGGATTTATATAGATGGAAATGCATGTGCATTAGGTGATGGAAACCACAATCATGTGGGACAAACAGGTCGAAAGGGCTTTTTCCTTTCCTGGGATGAGGGGAATTAAATAGTGTCTTGATGATGTAACCATAAGACAGAATTACACAAGTCAGAGTATTAAACACGGTCAGCACAGTACAGATTGTCACTGTCTCTTCCAGGAACCATGAGTCTGAGCATGCGATTTTCACTAAGGGAAATGCATCACTGAAAAAATGGTCAATGGTGTTAGAGTCACAAAATTCCCATTTTAAAAACATTTTAAGTGGTGGGATTATAATATACACAAAACAGCTGTCTAACAGCAGATGGTAAGAAAATTAAAGACACTTTTGCTCATGATGGTCATGTAGTGTAGGGGTTTGCAGATGGACACATAGTGCTCATAGGACATGGCAGTAAAAAGAGAAAATTCTGACACTGCAAAGAGGTCAGTAAGAAATACCTGGATGACACAAGAATTATAGGTAATGATCTTGTCACCTGTAGCTATGTTATATAAAAATCTAGGAACACAAGCAGATGTGAAGGAGACCTCTAAGAAGGAAAATTTTTGTAAGAAAAAGTACATGGGCATTTTCAGATGGGAATCCACAAAGGTGAGTGTGATGATGGTCCGGTTCCCAGTTACACTCAGCATGTAGGTGAGAAGTAGAAATACAAAAAGCAGAACCTGCAGCTGAGGGTCATCTGTCAGTCCCAGCAGGATGAATGTTGTTATTGTGCCATTTCTCATCACAGACTGCTGACTTCTCTTCAAGCTGCATGTGATATTCAGAGACATTTTTTTATCCATTATTTTAAGTGTTCTAAAATTCAGCATATTCAGTATTTTATTCACCATTCCATTTTAAAAATTTGTTTTACTTCCATTGTCCACTTAAGATTTTAACTTGTGACTACAGTACGCCACAGGTGAGGTGTAATTTTATGAGCAGCACCAATGCCCCTTGGCTCTCAAGAATATTTCTTATTCACAAGTTAAATTATATAATTTTGCCATTGATTTAATGTCTTTCTTGACACTTTCCATTACTATAAAAAATGTTCGTAAATAATACATAGCTTGGACTCACCATACAAACTTTAAGTAGAACTTGAAGTCTCTTATCAAAAACAATACTTTTTTGTTTGTTTTTTTTTTGCTATTTTGTGGATGGTAGCATTGTTATACTGTTACACAGATAATGAAACATAGCTACTAATCACTGTCAATGGTTTACAGTATAGTTTACAATTTAGATGGTACAGTTTTATACTTTTTGATGATATTTACCGTGTCCTGTGTCCATTACAGTAAGGTAATGAAAAAACATTTCCCATGACCACTAAATACCCCCTGTTTGATCTTTTCTGTTCCTTCCTCCCCATCGCCCTAGGGCACATGACACTCCCCCCACCCCCCCAAAAAAGAGGTTTTAATATGGGGTGAGGAAAGGGGGAGGAGGTTGGGTATACGAGAGTCTTTAGTATTCTGTGTGTGACATTGCTGTGACCTAAAACTTCCTCGAAAATTGAATGAAAATTTGGGAGACACTGGGGAATGAGAGGGGGAAGGTGCACACGGTGCAGACTGGACACCCAATAATGCAGTGATGAAAGAAAAAAATAATAATATTAATTGAAAAGAAATTTTTCCCATTTTTTGAATGTCCCAATCTGTTAATTATATTTTATTTTTAGTGTTTTTTTCTGAGTTTCCATCTATTTTATCTCTTGCATTTAAGGTTATCATTATTATTTCATTTTCCTATTAATTGTATTTGGTTATTATATGGGCTTCATCTTCAAGGAAGGTTTAGATCACAGAAGGGTTACAATGGGGGCTGCAGAGGATCATTGGTGGGGGGTGTCTGGGATGGGGCATTCATGGGAGGAAGTTTATCTGAATATACATGAAAGATATATAAAATTGTTCAAATGATCAAGGGATGGGGCATGGTCATGGTGGGTAGACAATCATTCAATAAATGAGTGAGTACTGAATTCCCAGCCTTGAGCTCGGCCACATTCTCCAAGGGAGCACCAACAGTCCTCTGAGTGCAGGGGCAGTGTCTGGCAAAAGAGGATGGTCCACTGATGGGTTCTTGTTATTGATGACTAGCCTTAAGAGTCTTTGCTCTTGTAATTGAAACTTAGCCTACTGTTATGGGGTGCCTAAGGGTTGCCACCTGAGAGCCTCCTTGTTGCTCAAATGTGGCCTCTCTCTAAGCTAAACTCAGCATATGAATGCATTATCTTCCCCCCAGCTTGGAACATGACTCCCAGGGATGAGCCTCCCTGGAAATGAGGGATTAATACCAAGTGCCAACTGGCAACACAACTGGAAAAAGACCTTGAATAAAAGGGGGAAAAGGTAAAGACAAATGAGTTCATATGGCTAAGAGACTTCAAAGAGAGTTGGGAGGTCATCCCAGAGGTAACGCTTATGCACAACTCAGTAGGATCTCATAGAACACCAAAGTGCCTATCACCCCACACAGAGGGGCTCCTGAGAGCTCTGGAGACACCCAGGTCCTATATAAGGGGGGATAGCTCCAGAGATTTATGCCTTATCAGTGGGCTCTACTTTGGAATCTGTGCTCCTGAGTGACAGAGTTGGACTCAAATAAGTCCTCCCTGCACATGGTCCATCAGTCCCTTCTATTCAATCCTGTACGGGATGCTGGAGTTTGCAGGTGTACTTCCAGAGACTTGGAGCCTCTGGCCTGTCCATGTGCCAGCTGTGCCTGGAATCTCGGTGGAGCTGCAACTCTTACTCTACAGCTCAGTGGACTCACACAAGTCACCTGGTGAGGAGACAATGATGGACAATGGCCATCTCAGGGAATGGAGAGGGCCTGCATCTGCAGGCAGGATAATCCCATTCACCATATACATGGGATATAAACCCATTCTCACTTGGAGGTGGAGTGGACATCCCAGACTCCTCAGGATTGGGGGAAGAGCTATGTACTAGAGTGGACTTAATGGTATTCTGTTGTAGACGTATTGTGATTCAAGCAATGGAAGAAATTATAAAAGTGAGGTGGAGCCAGTGGCCACTAGATGCAGGGAAGGGAAAAGCAGTTGTAATACAGGGGCTTTTTCAGGACTTGGGAATTATCCTGAGTGACATTACAATTACGATGACAGATATAGGCCATTTTACATCAGAATATACCATGCAGAACTGTGAGGGAGAGAGTGTGGTCAACAATGTGTCCATGCTTAGTGCCAAAGCCACAGGATGTGAATATCCATTGCAGGTGATGTGCCACACTAATGAAGGATGTTTATGTGGGATGTTATGGGAGGTGTGAGAGGTGGGGAACATGAGAATCCCTGTAATTTTTGTGTAACATTTATGTAATCTAAGCATCTTTTAAAATACATATATATATATATATATACAAAAATTTATGTAAGCAAATGCACATATATACATATATATTTATGTATCATTTTACAAATATTGGTTTGTATTGTGAAAAACTTGATTTTTACCCACAATAAAAAAAAACAATACTTTTGTTTCTTTATTGATATTTAGATGAGTGTTGTTAATTCCTCTTTACTTCCCTAAACCCTTCTGCTACACCTTGCATAATCCATATTTTTTATGAATATGTATATCTTTAAAAATATGTGAATATATTTTCCTTCTGAAGAAAGAGATGCCTGCCTTCTCTTAACTTTGATTTTCCTGTAAAATGAATTATTTTTCTTCATGATACCATTTTTTTTTTTGCTTAATAATAACAGGTTTAATGCAGAAGTCAAGGATCTTTTGATTTTATGATTAGGTTGCTCCACAAATATTTCTCAAGACAAACCATTAATTATACCAGAAGGGATTCAAATATTTCCAATATGCAATTATGTCATAAGGTTACCAATTTCACTTTATTGTTTAACCTACTGTGTTCTCTTCCAAGTGTGTGCTAACTTGGTTGAGAATATTTGTGTATTTCACTGAGTTACAAAAAAGGGAAGAAGCACTGACTAAGGCCATAGTATTTCTGCAAGTTAGAACTCTCCTAGGGAATTTAGTCTATTATTCAACAACTATCAACTATTTATATAAAGATGTAGAAGAGCTTTTATTTAGCAGCCCACCCACCTGCCTTCCATATTTCTCCTAAGATCTCAGTTAAGGCACACATCACTGTGAAACCTTACTTAGACTTCAAACTTGGAATATTCTTGAGGGAATATTTTTCCCTCAAGATATTACAACTTATTATACAATAAAATTTAACAAAACTGTAAAGCATAATGTACAGATATCAGTGTAGTCTCACTTGCACTCAAATGGTCAAATGAACAACAGCAATTTAATAAGCCGCTGTCACTTCATTCAATGTTATCCATTTTGAAAGGTGAGGACCACAGACATGCCTATACACTTCTATACTTGCAAAATTACTTTATTAGTTTTAAGTTGAAGTTGAATGTATAGCCAATGTTGCCATGGATATTTCTTATACTAAGTAGGTGTGTATTTATTAATGTCTCATGAATAAAGGTCTCGCAAAAACTGATATTTATCTATTAGAGAAATTCTAAAAATTGATGTGCCATAACTAAATATATGTTGGTTACATTACAAAACATAAAAGTTATTGCTGAAATCCATTTTCTCCTCAGGAGCAAATAATGACCAAATCCTGCAACGGGAATTACAATCTAATAAAAGTTTTATCATACTTACTTATCTGTTAGTAAATCAGAGCTTCTGCTAGTTGTTTAAATATGGAAAAATTAAGAAAGTAATGTGGAAGTAATATTTTGATGAATACATTTATATCTTTGCCTTTACTGGCATATCTGGGAATGCATAAATTTCCCTGAGATTGTGATCTTCAAAAAACCTGACAGACAACCTGAGAATAGACTTAGAACTATTATAAGTCTCCAATATTTTCTTACTTTCTCCATCATTGAAAAGAAAATAAATTCCTTTAAAGCAGCAATGTCAGGAACTCTATTAACAGGTGGAAGAGATGATATTATGAAAAACCAGGACAGAGTGAAGTGCTTTACCACTTAGATCATGAATTTTAAAATATTGCTGTATATGCCACTAAGTGAATGAATTGTCCTTGGTGACATAAATCCAAGAATCATTAATGAATTTTTTGAAGAATGGAAATTTGACAAAAAAACAGGAACACAGGCTTCAGTGGGGACTGTGTCCTTGGAGACAGGGGATGATGCATCTGCATAAGACTCAGGTCAGGAGGACAACTCTGTTACTCAGTAACATAGCTCATATTTTCAGAACTTTCACAGCTACTAAGCATTTGTGAGATTACATCTTTCTTTTAATAAATATAATTCTTTAGTATAGGATATGAATTTTTTTATTGTCATTGGGAATTTTCAGTCAGATGAGCAGAGAAAGTTTATATAATTATATAAGGCTATTGCTTACATTGAAGACCTTACCCTTCCAGATTTTTCTTCTCTAAATACACCCATTACAATTTGAGTAAAAATTTGCACCAATATGCTATAATTGAATGGAGGGAAATATGCTTTTATATCTTTCAACAAAAATTAGTTTATCAATTAAATATCTGATCTTTCCAATTTTACAGTATTAATCAAGTTGATTGTATGAAGATGTTTGTATTTATTTTACCAATGTTTGAATTCAATTTATAATATTCTTCCACTTTGCAGAGTTATCAATCATTCTATCAAATGGATCTTCACAGTAATATTTTACATTTGAGTAAGAATAATTGCTAAAAGTGCAAATTGTAGATTAAAATGTTAACTTATTTAGAAACATTATACACAGTTATAAAAAACTTATAAGAATAGTTTTTTTAAAAAATATTGCCACTGTAATTAAATCATTAGATTACATTATTTGTACTTTTAATTCTATTCATACTTCTTCTTAAAATTGTACTTAATATGTGTTTTAAGATTATAGTAAGTCTTTAAAATTTTCTATGCCTGTTTTTTTGCACATGGTTGATGGTTTTATACATTCAGATCTAACAATTTTTTTCTATCAATTAAAAAATTTTTGAAAATTTTCACATTTTGAAGTATTATTTGTATATAAAGTAAACTGCACATATGTCAATCCTACACTTTGATTAATTTTGACATATGTATACCCAATAGAGATATCACCCCAATCAGGACAATGAACATATCAATGATCCTCAAGACTTTGCTTGTGCTGTTTTTGATCTCTTCTCCCTGCCCATCTCAAATTTTGTCATTCACAGTTAAGAAACGATTTCTTTTCTGTCACTAGAGATTACTTGCTTTACCTGGAATTTTATATAAATGTACTTATTTCATCTGGCTTATTTCACTCAGAATACTCTTTTGAGATTCATTCATTTTTTCCTGCATTTACAGATCATTCTTTTTCATTTCTGAGATAAATTTCAAAGCTTGATTACACCATAATTTATTACCTATTGGTAGATACTTTGTCATTTTAATTTTGTAAGTAATTATAAATAACGGTGCTATAAATATTCATGCCAAAGTCTCTAATGGCATGTGCTTTCATTTCTTTGGGTAAGTACTTAGGAATGGAATGACTGGGTCTTGAAAAGTATATGTTCAAATATTTAAAAACTGCCAAATAGGGTTTCAAAGTTGCTAAATGATTTTACATTCCCACAAGCAGTAGAGGTGTGTATAGTTCATCCACATCCTTGGTATGATCAGTCTTTATAGTCTGAGGGCCTTAGCAGGTGTGTGGTTGTATACTTTGTGGGTTTACTTTGCATATACTTATTAGCTAATGTTGTTGAGGATCTTCTGGTGTGCTTTTTTGTCATTTATCCTCCTCGGTGAAGTGTCTGTTTAAATTATTGCCTATTTTAAGATTCGGTTTTGATTTACCTTATTAAGGAGTCTTGATACAAATCTTTTGTCAGGCATGTGATTCACAAATATTTTCTCATTTTGTGGAGTGTCTTCTCATTCTATCAACACTGTCTTTTTAATAGAAAGATATTCCGTTTTTGATGAATTCCTTTTCATCAGTTTATTTTAATATATTACAGAAGTTGTTTTCTTACCACACAAACATGCACATATGTAGAATTCCTATACAACAACCTTTCATCAACATACCACACCCACCACACCCACCACACTGTTGTGGAATATTTGCTACAGATTATGAGATAATATCATGAGACCATTACCACTAACTTTGGCATATTTTTTAAATGTAACTATAGTCCATAGGTTACATTAATTGTATTTTTCCCATGCTTCTCCACATTTCCACTATCCTGCAACAGTGATATACATCTGTTCTAGTTCACAGAAGGACATTCTTGCATTTTTACTATTAACCACAATTCTCCAACTCTGGGTTCACTGTGTTATTCTGTCCCTAGATTATTCTCTGGCTTTCTTTCCTTTGACATTTGCATCATTAGACTACCCTTTCAGCCATAATCCCATTTATAAACTAGCTGCTACTCACTACAAGTAGCAGTCCTCCTTCACAGTTTTCCCTCCTCCTGTCTACTAATAACTTATACTCTAGTATTTAACTACATACATTTATTCTTTGTATTTAGTTCATAGTAGTGAGAGCATGTAATTTGTCCTTTTATTTCTGAGTTATTTTACTTAGCATAATATCTTCAAAATTCATCATATTATCATGTGTGTGTCCCAATTTCATTTCTTCTTACTGCAGCATTGTATTCCATTATATGTATATACCATGTTTCGTTTAGCCATTCATTGATTGATGGACACTTGGGATATATCCATTTTTTGACAATTGTCAATAACTGCTCTAAATGTCGTGCAGATGTCTGTTCGTGTCCCAGTTTTCAATACTTCTTGATATAATCCTAGTAGTGGAATTGCTGGATCATATGGCAGTTCTATAGCTTCCTGAGGAACTGCCAAACTGTCTTCCATAGAGTCTGCACCATTTTACAATCCTACCCAGTAAAGGAATGTTCCTATTTCTCCACATCCTCTCCAGCAATTATTGTTTTCTGTTTTTTTTTTTAATAATGATTAAGTGCAAGGAGATCCCTTTTTTCCATGTTTTCTTTCATGCTCATGCTTTTGGTGTAAGTGTTCAGAATGCACGACCTACCACCAGGTAAGGAAGATGTTTTCCTACATTTTCTTCCAGGATTTTTATTGTTCTAGTTTTTATATTTTGGTCTGTGACTCACTTTGGGTTAATTTTTGTATAGGGTATGAGATAATGGTCCTCTTCTTTTTTTTTGGCTGTGAATATCCAGTTCTCCTAGCACCATATGTTGAATAGACTGTTCTGCCACAGCTGAGTGGATTTGACAGGCTTGCCAAAAATCACTTGACCAGGGGGAGCAGATGAGGCTTAAGCAGTTGGGTGACTGCCCCCCACATGGGAGATCTTGGGTTTGGTTTCCGGTGCCTCTTAAAGAAGATGAAGAAACGCTGCAACTAGCAGATGCCGCTAAGGTTGCAATGAACAGATGTCACAAACAGCAGATACTGCAACCAGCAGACACCACAACCACTGCAATGACCAGGTGCTGCAATGAACAACTCCACACTGTGGCAGCCCACAAACGCCACAGCCAGCAGACGTCACAGTCAGCAGACGATGCAGCCAGCAGAAGACGCTGCCAGTGGGGAACAGATTTGGCTCAGTCATTTGGGCACTTGCCTCCCATGTGAGAGATTTGATTCCTGGTGCTTCTAGAGGAGAGGAGTAGCCACAGGGAGCAGACACAGTGAGCAGACAATAAACGGACAGATGAGGGAGCCATCTAGGGGAGGGTGAGTGGATAAAAAAATAAATCTTTAAAAGAAAAAACCACCTTACCATAGATTTGAGGGTGTGTTTCTGAACCATCATTTCGGTTCCATTGGTCCATGTGTCTATTTTCACACCAGTACCATGTTGTGTTTACCACTGTTGCTTGGTAATATGATATAAAGTCCAGATGTGAGAGTCCTCCAACTTTGCTTTTCCTTTTTAAGATGTTTCTGGCTATTCGGGGCCCCTTATCCTTCCAAATAAATTTGATAATTCTGTTTTCCATTTGTTTATAAAAAGCTGGTGGAATTTTTATGGTGATTGCATTGAATCTGCATATCTATTTGGTAGAACTGACATTTTAGTCTTCCAATCTGTGAGCATGGAAGGTTTTCCAGTTATTTAGGAATAGACCTTTTAAAATTTTCTTTTAGCAATACATTGCAGTTTTCTGAATACAATTGCTTTACATCCTTGGTTAAGTTTATTCCAAAATATTTGATTCTTCTAGTTGCTATTGTAAATGGAATTTTTTTCCAGACTTCCTCCTCAGATTGCACATTACTGGTGTATAGAAACACCACTGATTTTTGCTTATTCATCTTGCATCCTGATACTCAATGAAATTGATTATTAGCTCTAGCAGCTTTGTTGTAGATTTTTCAGGAGTTTCTAGTTATAGGATCTTATCATCTGTGAAAAGTGAAAGTTTTACTTCTTCCTTTACTATTTAGATGCCTTTAATTCTTTTTCTTGCCTGATTGTTCTAGCTAGAACCTCTAGCACTATATTGAACCACAGTGGTTTCAGTCGTCATCCTTGTCCTTTCCCTGATCTCAATAGGAAAGCTTTCAGTTTTTCACCATTGAGCACATCTCTAGCTGTGGGTTTTTCATATATGACCTTTAACATGCTGAGAAAGTTTCCTTCAATTCCTATCTTTTGCAGTATTTTTATCAAGAAAGGATACTATATTTTGTCTAATGCTTTTTTTGTGTCAATAGATAGGATCATGTTCTTTTTCTTCTTTGATTTATTAATGTGGTGTATTATACTGATTGAATTTCTTGTGTTAAACAACCTTTGCATACCTTGTATAAAACCCACTTGATCGAGATGAATAATTCTTTTAATGTGTTGTTGGATTCAATTAGTAAGTATTTTGTTGAAGGACCATTAGGGAAATGGGTCTGAAATTGTCTTTCTTTTTTTTTTTTTTTTTTTTTGTCTTTACCTATCTTTAACTAGCTTTGGTATTAAGGTGATATTGGTTTCTTAGATTAGTTTGGTAGCGTTCCTTCTTGTTCAGTTTTTGGGAGTGCTTGATTAAGGTTGCTATTAACTCTTCTTCAAATGCTTGGTAGACTCACCTGTAAAACCAACTGGTCTTGAACTTTTCATTTTGAGGAGTTGTCTGATGTCTGTTTCAATCTCTTTACTTGTGTTTGTTTTGTTGAGGTCTACTATATCTTCTAGGGTCAGTATAGGTAGTTTTTCTGTTCCTAGGAATTTTTCCATTTCATCTACATTGTCTATTTTTTGGCATACAGTTATTCATAGTATCCTTTTATGTTCTCTTATATTTCTATGTGATCAGTATGAATGCCCTGTTTTCATTTGTTATTTTATTTATTTGCATCTTCTCTCTCTTCTTTGTCAGTCCAGCAAAGGGTTTTGTTATCTTCTCAAAGAACCAATTTTGGTTTTGTTAATACTCTCGTTTTTTTTTGTTTTGTTTTGTTTTGTTTCTTTCAGGTTCTCATTTTGATTTATTTCTGCTGGGATCTTTGTTATTTCATGCCTTCTACTTGCTTTGAGACTAGTTTGTTGTTCTTTTTCCTGTTCCTCCAGCTGTGCAGTTAGGTCATTGATTTTAGCTTATTCTTCTTTTTAAATTAAGCATTGAGAGCTTTAAATTTCCCTCTCATCACTACCTTTGCTGCATTCCATAGTTTCTATGTTGTGTTCTCATTTTATTCATCTCAAGACACTTCTTAATTACTCTCACAACTTCTTCTCTGACCAATTGATTATTTAAGAGTGTGTTGTTTATTTCCATACATTTGTGAAATTTCCCTTTTTCTACCTCTTGTTGATTTCCAACTTTATTTCATTATGATCAAAGAAAGTGCTTTGTATAATTTTGATCCTGTTGAATTTATTGAGATTGGCTTTGTGACCCAAGATATGGTAAATCCTGGAGAAAGATCCATGCACATTTGAGCAGAATGTATATCCTGCTGATTTGGGGTGCAATGTTTTGTATATGTCTATAGATTTAGTCCATTTCTCATATTATTCACGCTCTCTGTTTCTTTTTTGACCCTCTGCCCAAATGTTCTATCCATTGATGAAAGAGGTGTATTGAAGTGTCCAACTTTTACTGCATAGATATGTATTTCTCCATTCAGGTTTGCCACTGTGTCACATATCTTGGCATATTCTGGTAATTTGCATATACATATATTTATGATTGTTAGTTCTTCCTGATGTATTTCTCCTTTTATTAATATACTATGCCCTTTCTTATCTCTAATAATAGTTTTCTTTTAAAGTCTATTTATTCAATATAAGTATAGCTACTCCAGTTTTTTCTTTTCTTTTTTTTTTTTTTTTTTTTTGGTTACTGCATGCATGGAATATCTTTTCCCAGCCTTTCATTTTCAATATATTGGTATCCTTTGGTCTAAAGTGAGTCTCTTGTAACAGCATATAGATGGCTCATATTTCCTTATCTATTCTGCCAGTCTCTGTCTCTTATTTGGGAGTTTAAGCCATTAACATTCATTGTTATTACTGTAAAGACAGTTTTTATTTTATCCATCTTGACATTTGAGTTTTATCTGTCATATTTTTTCCATCATTCTTTTTACACTTTTAGTTACTTTTACTGATATAATCTTCATTTCTAGACTATCTTACAAGTCTCTCTCTCCGGTCTCTTCTTTTCAGGCTATAGAACTCTGTTTAGGATTTCCTGTAAGGCCAGTCTTTTGGTTACAAATTCTCTCAGCTTCTGTTTATGTGTGAATATTTCAAACTTGTCTTCCTTTTTTTCTTAACAAATCAATTTTATCGATACATATTAATAAAGCATAAATCTATCCAAAGTGTACAATCAATGGGATTCAAAGTAATCACATATTTGTGCATTCATCACATCATTCTTAGAACACTCTCATTATTCCAATAATAATAATAATAATAATAATAATAATAATAATAATAATAATGATAAAAACCCTAAGCTCAGCACCTCTCAATCTCTCTGTGCTTCCTCTCCCATATATAGCTGCTATTCTTTTTGAAAGACAGGTTTTGACACACTGGTTTGTCCTCCCCTATTAAGAACCACCTATGCTCTTAAACAACTCCCACTTATTTGTGAACAAATCAGTCTTCCTTAAGATGGGAATCCAACTCCTTCCTGCTCATTATGTGGGTATCCACCCACTGATACAACACATTATGACAGAATGATCACTCATACACTCCCTAGAAGCCTGTTCCAGGTGCACTCTGTCCCAAATGCCCCCCCCTTCCAATATCCTAAACCAGTTACCCTTCCTTGTCATACTGCCATCAGAGCATTCCGAACTTTGTACTTTCAACCATATACCCACAAATCCGAAGTGTTCACCTGGTCCTTCTCCCAAACCCTCCCCCCAGCACCCTGGACATTCTAACCCACCCTTCTCAATCTACCCACCTGTCAAACATACCACCACCCAGCCCAATAATATCACTCCCCTCCTGTCATATCCCTTTCACAGGGAACTACACACATTCACCTTACCATAGATTACGTTCATATAGCTGTTGGCTCACAACCTTCTTCTCCTGTTCTATTTCTTGTAAACCTATCTTCCAGGCAATAATTCTCTGAGTCTGCTCAATTTACTTATTTCATATCAGTCAGATCATGTACTGTTCATCCTTCAATGCCTGGCTTGTTTCACTCAATATAAGGTCCGCAAGATTCATCCATGTTGTCCCATGTGTTATCACTTTATTCCTTCTTACAGCTGAGTAATATTCCATTGTATGTATGTACCACATTTTGTTTATCCACTCATCTGTTGATGGGCACCTGAGTTGATTCCAACTTTTGGCAATAGTGAATAATGCACCTATGAACATTGGTGTGCATATATCTGTTCATGTCGTTGCTTTCTATTCTTCTGGGTATATACCCAGCAGTGGAAATGCTGGATCACATGGAAGTTCTATAGTTAGTTTTTTGAGGAACCACCAAACCATCCTCCACAATGGCTGGACCATTCTACATTCCCACAAGCGGTGGATGAGGGTTCCCATTCCTCCATATCCTCTCCAACACTTACAGTCCAGTGTTTTTTTAATAGCTGCCATTCTAATGAATGTAAGATGGTATCTCATTGTACTTTTGATTTGCATTTCCCTAATAGCTAGTGATGTTAAGCATCATTTCGTGTGTTTTTTAGTCATTTGTATTTCTTCCTTGGAGAAGTATCTTTTCAAGTTGTTTGCCCATTTTTTAAATGGGTTATTTTTCTTTTTCTTTTTAAGGTGTAGGATTTCTTTATATATACTAGATATTAGGCTACTATCAGATATATTGTTGCCAAATATTTTCTACCATTGAGTAGGCTACCTTTTTACTTTCTTGATAATGTCCTTTGAGGTGCAGAAGTTTTTAATTTTGAGGAGATCCCATTTATCTATTTTTAATTTTGCTGCTCGTGCTTTGGGAGTGAAGTTCATGAAAACATTTCCTATTACAGTGTCCTATAGGTGTTTCCCTACATTATCTTTCATGGTCTTTATGGTCCTGGTTCTTATATTTAGATCTTTGAATCTGTCTTGAGTTGATTTTATATAAGGTGTGAGATGGTGTCCCTCTAATTCTTTTGCATATGGATATCCAGTGCTCCAAGCAGCATTTGTTGAATAGGTAATTCTCTCCCAGTTGAGTGCATTTGGTGGCCTTGTCGAATATCAGATGACTGCATGTGAACTATATCAGAACTCTAAATTCAGTTCCATTGGTTGTTATGTCTATTCTTGTGCCAATACCATGCAATTTTGACCACTGTGGCTTTGTAGTATGTTTTAAGTCAGGTAATATGATATCTCCAATTTCATTTTTCTTTTTCAACATGTCTTTGGAGATTCAGAGCCTCTTACCCTTCCAAATACGTTTTGTGTTTAGTTTTTCCAATTCATTAAAAAAATCTGTGTTTATTTTTATTGGGATTGCATTAAATCTGTAGATAAGTCTGGGTACTATACACATCTTGATGATGTTTAGTCTTTCTATTCATGAACAGGGAATATTCTTCCATTTATTTAAGACTTCTTTGATTTCCTTTAAGAGTGTTCTGTAGGTTTCTGTAAATAAATCCTTTATATCTTCAATTAAATTTACTTTTAAGTATTTGATTCTTTTATTTACTATTGAAAATGGTATTTTTTTCTTGATTTCCTCCTCAGATTGCTCATTATTGGTGTACATAAATGCTACTGATTTTTGAGCATTGATCTTATAGCCTGCGAATTTACTGAACTCATTTATAAGTTCTAGAAGTTGTTGTAGATTTCTCAGCAGCACCTTGAGGAATTTATCTCTTCTTCCATCTCCCACCAGATGAATGACCTGAAGCCTCCTCTCTGTGGATTCCTAAAACAGCTCACTCAGGGAGGATTTTGCCCCCACTCAGCTGTTTGGTTTTTTTTTTTTTTTTTTTTTTTTTTTTTTTTTTTTGTTGTGGGAGACATCTGCTTATGTTCCTTTGGAAGAAAAAAATATTAGGACCATTCAAAAGGAAAGAGATACAAAGACAAAAATAATAGTAGTAATTATATTAGTAAAAGGCAGGAGAGCAAACATGCAAGACCTAGGAAATTGAAAAATTAACACGAGTAAGAAGCACAGAGCAATAAGATTAGAAAAGTGGAATTGAAACAATGGATGTGTAAGTTCATTGAGGTTGGTGGGCCACACTATGGGAGATGTTTGTGTTGGATGTGGTGGGAGGTGTGGGAGGTGGGCAACATGGGAATCCCAGTGGGTTCCGTATAATATTTTAGGTAATCTAAGCACCTCTTAAAATATATGTATATATATATATAAAAAATAACATTTTTGTAAGCAAATACACATATATGCATATATATTTATATATCATTTTACAAATGTTTGTATGTATTGTGAGAATTTTGATTTTTACCCATAATAAAAAAAAAAAAAAAAAGAAACAATGAATCAAGAAACAGAATAGAGAAACAAATATATATAATGAATTAAAATGCTGGGATGGTTAGAAGAGGGGAAAAGAAAACAGAATATAGAAAGAAAAAGTATACAGAGAAAAAGGGAGAGAGGGAAAAATACAAACAAGAAAAATTGAAGACCAAATGAAAAAGGTGGAATGAAAGAACAGGGGAGAACAAAAGATATAAAAATGAAGGAGTGAAAAGAAATAGTGTAGGTAGAATAGATCAGTAACCAAAAGAACAAAAGAAAGAAAGAGCAAAAACTAACAAGCAAAAAAAGAACGGGAAGGGGAGGATAAAAACAAGCAAGAAACAAGACAACAGCAACTCATTTATTTATTTATTTTTACTTTTTATTTTTTATTTTACCAGGAGGTCCCAGGGATCGAACCCAGGTTCCTCCACATGGCAGATGGATGCCCAACCATTTGGGCCACATCCGCCCCCAGCAACTCATTTTTTTAAAAAAAGTAGACATAAGAAAAAATATAATAAACACGGAAAAACAGCATTCTTTCTTAGACCCCTAAGCATCTTCTCAAGTTACTGGTGTTCCTCAATCACTCACCCTACAGCCTGCTTTCTGCAGGTTTTAAACTGGTTTTAGTGAGTAAATTATGGGAAATAAAATAAAATGATTTTTTATATATATATAGGAGATCCAATTAAAGCTAATAAAAAGAAAATATCTATATGTTCCCTGTTGTAAAGTTTCAGTTGGATGCCTGATAACCTGGTTGATCTCTTCCCAAGGAATAGCCAGGAATTGAACCAGGGACCTCATATATGCTAGGCAAGAATTCTCCCACTGAGCCATTTTGAGTTCTTGGGTTGATTAGCCTTTCAGAATGCTATCCACCCCTTTTCCCTTGGGCAGGTTAGATCCCCTGAAGTCAGCTGGAGTGGTGCTGATCACCACCTGTCTCTGCCTCATCTCTGATGTAATTCTTCTCTTTACCTAGGTGGCTGGGTATAACCGCCACCAGCCTGACATGATCTCTCTCCCCTCTCCCTCTCAAGTCAGGTTCCCTTCTGATATTCAATGGAGAGATAGCTGGCTAAACTCCCTGTAAAAAAGTCTCTCTCCTCTCTCCCAGACCCCTCTTCCTTGCAGGGCATCTGCAGTCACACTCTTGTTTGGAGCAGTGGCCAGGGTCTCCACCTAGTCTGTTCGCCTTGAGGGCCTAGTATGTGTGCCCTTTCCAGTCACTGAGATAAGCAAACCCAGATTATTGCTGACTTCACTGTCTGCCCAGTACCCTCCTAATTGATTCAGAGCACCTTCCCATGGAGGTAAACTTCTGCTCCACTCTCAGTTAGATACAATTTGCTAGAAGTTTTACCCTCACTTAATAACTCAGGGGTGGGGGATGGGAACCCTTCCAGGCAGCCTGGAGGTTTAATAACTCACAATTACTTATTTTGTCTTCTTCGCGTCTCTGATATTCACTCTTCTGGGAGTTGGTAAACTGTGTCCTGGTTTGCTGTGCCCCAAAGCGGGTCCCCACGGCAGCCTCTGGCTTTTTTTTTTATTGTTTTCATGAGAACTACGATTTATATGTCTAACCAGTAGGCCATGTTCCCACAATTAGCTCAGAACATTAATCTTAGCAATTGCTGAATATATATTGTTTTCAAGTACACATGCAACATTTACTAAAAGACTCCATATGCAGGGCATTAATAAAAAGCTCAATATTTCTAAAGATTTAAGGTATTACAGAATACTTTTGGCCACAGTGAATTATACTAGAGTTCAATAAAAGAAAGGTAAATGTGCAAATTAAGTAACATGTTCCTAACTAACATGAATCAAAGAAAAAAAAATGACAATGGGGATTGGAATGTATTTTGAACTGAATAACAATAAAATATGACATGTAAAAATTTGTGGAAATTGGCTAAAGCAGTGTATAAAGAGCAATTCATATTTTTAAGAACATGCATTAGAAAATATGATATGTTGAAAAACTAGTGGCCTAAATTTACATTTTAAGAGGCTAAAAACAAACAAATTAAAAACAAATAAAATAGAAGGAAGAAAATAATAAACGTAAAAGCATAAATCAATGATATAGAAAACAAATGTAAAAAAATAAAATTAAATTAAAGAATTGTTTTTGGAAAGATTAAATTGAAAACTTCTTGCCTGTGGAGACAAGAAAATATACAGAGAAAAAATGGAAAATATCAAATAATGAGTGTAAAAGGATATATCGCTTCAGACCCTACTCATACTAAATAATGAGAACATTGTTAAGAATATTAGGCCAATAAATTTGGCAATCTACATAAAATAAACATATATATACATTGAAAAACACATCTGAACAAAACTGAGGAAAAATAATATAAATATGCCAATATCTTTTCAAGTCATTAAATCCATAATTAATAATAT